>VXBL01003293.1:159488-198473 GCA_013400195.1 Aramus guarauna
AAACCCCCCCCAAATCCAACCAGTGCTTTCCTGCACTCAGGTTCATCAGGGAAGTGGGGAGAGACCTTTGTGCATCATCCTCTGCCCAGGGCAGCTCAGGGACCGGCTCTCCTCTGTGTGCGCACGCAGTCACGCGGGGAAAGGCCCCATCCCCACCAGCCCCGCACATTGAGGAGGAACTGAAATGTGTTGGGGATTCACTTGTAAAGCACCAAAACCCAATGAGAAAAGTAATGAAAAGCCAACAGTCTGGGGGGGCTTAGCCTTCAATTCTCGGTATCCCGCCAACACTGACTTACAGCACGGCCATCGCCTTACAGGTTCATTTCAAGAGGCAGGAGGAGGCAGCAGGGCCGGGGATGGTGATGGCCCCGCGTTCCCTCGGCTTTGGGTCCCCCATCACCCACCCTGCTCCCTCCAGGAGAAAAACCACCTCAGCTCACACGGCAGATGACGGGCAGAGGGTGTGGGGGTGTTAGCTAACCCCCTCCCCCATGATATCATCTGAGAGGCACAAAGACCAGTTTGAAAGGTGCTTCCACCCCTAAAGTGTATTAGTCATCATCTGCAGCTCCAACGCAATGAGAGGTGCCCTGCCCCTTGGCTTGGGGGGGGGGAGGGGGTGTCCATCCTGAGCAAATCCCAACATCATGCTCAAACCCCAGCTGCACACACAGATTTTAACCAGTACTGCAGAACCCATTTCAATAAATAAATCAGTTTCTGTGATACTGAGACTTTGATACCTGGCTAATTCCTACACACCAGCCACAGAACCCCTTCCCCTGTGTCTATGAAGCTCTTCTCCATCCCACTGACCCCATTTGGAGACCCCCGAGATGCTGAGCCTTACCAGACCAGGATGGAAGGGGCTGCCTGTGGCTTCTCAAAATGATGCCTGTACTCATTACTTTAACATCTTTTTGGGTTTATCACCAAATATCCTCAAACTCTGCTCCCTGCAGACCTTCAACAACTCCTTGGGCAAGAAAGCTTCTGTGTGGGGATGGGGCTCCACGGCCCTTCTTGAGGCTCCTGGCAAGGGAGGTTCCCAAAGAGAAGTGCAGCTTTTTGCCTTGCCTGCACCATCTCCTTGGCCATTATCACAGAATCCCAGACAGGTAGGAGTTGGAAGAGGCCTCTGGAGAGCATCTAGTCCAACCCCCGATCACACAGGATCGTGTCCAGGCGGGTTCTGAATCTCTCCAGAGAAGGAGACTCCACAACCTCTCTGGGCAGCCTGTCCCAGGGCTCGGTCACCCGCAGAGGGAAGAAGTTTTTCCTCATGTTCAGGTGGAACTTCCCGTGTTCCAGTTTGTGCCCGTTGCCCCTTGTCCTGTCGCTGGGCACCACTCAGAAGAGTCTGGCCCCGTCCTCTAGACACCCACCCTTGAAGGTATTTAGGAGGTGGATTTATGAGGTGCAGGACCCTACACTTGCCCTTACCGAATTTCATGAAGCTCCTCTCCACCCAGCTCTTCAGGATATTGTATGACCAGTACGTTCACTTCTGAACACAACTGCACCCAAAGGAGATACAACTCTGCTCTTCACACCCCCTTTTAATGAGAAGAGCCCCCAACCGCCTCCGGTATCAGCCCATGGCTCAGACTCCGAGGAAGTGATGCCACCGCTTCAGATGCACCAGCGTAGCGTCCACCACCCTCATCCCTCTTCCCAGAGACCGTCCTTAGGAAAACAGGCAGGCACAAAGACTGAAGTCTCTCTCTCACACGTTCATTTTTCTACATTAAGTTCTAAAGACACGTTTTAGGTCTTACTTGTGCCCACGGTCTCTCTCGGGCTTTCACACCCGGACAACTTTGCACAAAAAAGGACTAGAGAAGAAATGCATCGTTGTTGAGTTATACATTTTTATTTTCTAATAGGTACAATACTAAAATAAACACAAATTAAAAAAAAGTTTTATTAAAACAAAACTGTACAAAAAAGCAGTTATACTACATTTTAATTACAGAACAGTCTACTGTCCAAAAGGCACTAATCCAGAATAGGAGATACAATGATACAGGACTCATTTTAACTATTTTAATCAATACAATAGAGCACTTGTTTCTCTGTCCATTCACATACAGAAACAAGGACTTTTGCTACAGTCATTACACATTGTTATAAATATGAGCCCTACATGTAAAGATGCAGTATCGCTCTCCCTGGGCCAAAATTCAGGTCAATGTTAGAAATTAAATTTAAAAAAAAAAAAAAAAAAAGAAAAAAGAAAAAAGGAAGGGAGCAAAGGACGCGGGGGAAGAAGCTGGTACTTCGGACTTTCGCGGCACCTGCCGCCGGAGGAAGATGCGAGAGATGATGAGGAAGATGTGAGAGATGATGAGGAAGATGTGACAGGTGACGTTAACTCTCACCTGCACTGCAGAGATGGGAGCAGGAAGGACCGGCTTGCCTCAAGGGTCTGAGGACGTCTGCGGTGGAAGGGGAAGGGGAATGTCCGTCACCTCGTGCCCAAAGCTGGGCGGCAGTTTTCTCACTACATTCTGGTTTATCTCCTTCTCCTTCCACCCCCCCTTTCCCCGGACAGTTCGCTGCTCTCTAACGCGTAACTAACGGCTGCCAGTGCATCCAGGGAGAACACCAATCGCTCTTCTCCTCGCAACAAATGATGGAGCAGACCCATCGGCACCTTGCAGATAAACGCAGTGATTTGGAGAAGACTTTAGAATATTCTTCTTAAAAATCAGTATCTTTACTGCAAGGGCATCAAGCCATGAGAAGACGGACCTCGTCCGTTCTTACAGCTATGGACCGAGACGCGCCCGGGGTGGAAGGACGCGTCCGTAGTGGCCGAGGGAAAGGTACAACCCATGACCTTGCCAACTTGCCTTCCTGAAAGCAGTAACGCGCTTTTTTCTCCCCAGCGTGCAGCCAGCCATGGGGAACGCGAGCTCCCCGTGGCACCTTCCTCCATCCTCCTCCCTGGTGGTGTTACCTGAGATTCGCTCCCCTGTGAGATACGGTACTGCTGCCCCGGCTGCCGCTTTTTTTCCGTAAGCAACTTCCTAACACAAGGATCTGTTCATCCTCCCAATCCACACCGCTTCACTGGGGCTTTCCCCCCCCCGAAATTTCCGGCTGAGGACCAGTAGCAAAGATACTACAGGCTGTGGATGGCGTGGACAGCGTGCTTGGAGAAACACCGGCGTGAAAAGCGATCGACCAGCGCGCGAAGATTTGACGTTACTATTAGGAGCAATGACGCAAGGTGCCCGTTAAACGCCAACGTGAAATAGTCTTGGAGCTGAACGAGCAGCCCTTGTTCAGATCAAGACCTAGGCGTATTTGCGGGGTTTGATGATGACGTGAGGCGTTACCCAACCCTTTCACGGTGGAAAAGGTTTAATACGGGAGCGGGAGAGAGATACTGCACCTTTCGAACAGTGTCATACACATAAGACAAAGACAGGCATCTGGATGTTAACAAAAATAAGTAACAAAGAAATATGATTAAACAAAATCTCTTCTCACATCATCCTATACTACATCCTCCTTCTGCTTAGCAGAAAATTGTACGTACACAAAAATACAAATACACAATTTTGTAGAACAGTCTGATTTTAATATATTTATATATATTTATATTTATATGAGTGGCAGGTTAGTTCATTATATAGAGCTTTTTGCACTTTTGGCTCATATGCAACAAGGCTTTATAAATTCAGCTTTAGCTTTCATTCAGGTTTTATAGCTTCTTGAACATTTGTTTTCACATTTAAAGCAGCATCCAATTTTGCAAGAGGAGTTGGTGGTGGCTACAGCAAGGATCAGGTCAAGAGGTTATTTGGGGGCGGGGGGGGGGAGGAGAATATACATTCCAGTGTGTGTGTGTGCGCTAGTGCTCATGTGAAAAAAAGAACAGAGCGTGAACATACGACTCTAGGATACCATGTTTACCTCTTGAGGTAGGCAGAACACCTACAGCAGATGAGACACAGGTGCCGTTTTCATCGGGGCACATGGCGGGAGAAACAAACACGCGAGCGGAAGATGCCGACGGAGGAACGTACAGACACGTGAGAACCCGCCGGCGAGTCACGGCGACCAGCGGAGATGGGACACAGCTCAGCTCGTATTATCGACGCATTTGGGAGACACACGAAGTAACCGCAGGCGACTGACTGCCAGCCCCCCACCACCCCCACCGCTACCGCCGCGCGCGCCTGCCCTTACCGGAGGTGCCAGGTTTATGCGACACCCCCCGTCCCCGCGCCAACGTGACAGCGGAACGAACTTAAGACGCGCAAAAATTTTGAAAGGAAAGCCGCGACTCCCTGGCGCTTTGCTAGGGTTTTTGTTTGGGCGTTCTGCTTCCTTTTTTGTGCGCCTCCGACACTGTTCCCCTGTCTTTTCACTTCTAGGTTTGCAACACTCACTACTACATTAATCTTTTTTTTTTTTATTTCAATTACAACCACTGCTATTGACAATCACTTGCTTTAGGAAAAAAAAAATAAAAATCACTGTTAAAAAAAGGCATCTCTAGAGCAGGGCAACAGTACGACGTCGAACAGTCCGTGTGTATTATACGCTCCACGAATACTTTATTTTCATTAGTACCCCAGCAATAGATTCCCATTTGATCATTGCTTAGATCAACACCCATCAACATCCTACAAGCTCATTTTCTGTTCTCTGCAAAAGAGATGTCCTTACAGCTTTCCTTGCCAATAGTCATTTCCTAGGCTTTCCCAACTCATACGGTATTCAGTTGTCAGAGTGAAAACAACATTTTGTTACTAATGAAAAATAAAACATCTACATATGGATTGCTTTCATTTTCTGAATCCTTAAGTGGCACTAATACATCTTAATAGTGTTCTGTTATTTCCTTTTACTATAGTCAGAAGAAATTCTCCTTTAATGCAATTTTTTAAAGTAGCATTCATCTCTCTTTTTTTTTTTTTCCCCCCACATAAAATTCTCCTGTACGTTTATAAAATTATAACCACCTGCCAATAGTTAGAATTATTTTGACAAAACGTTTAGCAGGTGCCACTATTATAAGCCTAGAAATAATTACGAATATAGGAAGAAACTGCCTCTGTGATTCCAAAACGGGATGATTAAATAAGTGTATTAGTTTTTTTCTCTCCAGACGTACGGTTATCCAGAGGCGCGTGTTTAATGCACGAAGCTATTCCTATCTGCAATCCAAGAGGCAGTTTCTGACGGAATTCTATCCAAGCTTCCCCCCTCTTTACCGTCCACCCCAAACTGGAGATTGCTAAGGTTTGGCTGGGAGATGAGATTCCTTAAGAAGATCTCCACCGACAGACTGAAAACCAAGGGGGAAGCAGCATGAGGAAGGAGCGGAGATTTCTTTCCAGCCGGATTCTGCAGGGCTCTGGACTCCCCCCGCTCAGCCGGAGTCGTACGTGCGGAGGGAGCGCGGGGAGGGCTCTTTTCTTAAGAGGGAAATGAGGTCTAATCCTATTCCTCCAGCTCACTCTGGAGTCCTGTTACTCACTTAGGCACTTTTTAAATTGACACTAAGAAAAAAAAATAAAATTAAAAAAGTACTGCACATATTTCACACTTCCCAGGCTTTCGTCAGCCTTGGGAAGATCATAAAGACCAAGAGGGAGACAGCCAAGGCGATTTGTCAAGAAAATAGTGCTCCCCATGGACACAACTGACTTTTATTTGTCACCCTTTGATAGAACTGCTATTGAACTCAATCTAGTTTAGATCTGTTATTCCTGTATTATCTTTAAGGTAAAAGCCTGTCTTACGGTGGTTCTGTGGCACGACGATACCGCTTTAATCACAGCGGATCTGCCACCTGACTTCCAGAGAGACGCGGCGCTCTCCCAGTTGAAGCCAGCAGCAGCGCGCCGAGCGTTCGCACCGGTGAGAGAAGTGCTGCCCGTAACCCTCAAGAAGAACTCTGGCAGCAAATTAAGGCTGTTGACGAGATTCGGCAAGACATTACGAAGGGTACGGCTCGAGCCAAAAGCAAGGCGGAAGGGATTTTGCTTTTGAGTTTGTATTGCAACGGGCGATGAAACCGAAAATCTGTCCCTCTCGAAAGAACAAACAGGGCTCTGACCCCAGAGCGACTAGAAACAAGTCACAAGCTTCGGTTCGGCACAAGTCTCGAGACGACATCTTAATTTGCACAGAAGCCGAAAGAGAGAGAGAAAATTCAGTGGATAATACTGAAAGACGGGAAGATCAAAACCCAAACTCTGTTTTCATTGTCATTATCTATTTGGAAAAGTAATTCCAAGTTTTTCCAATCATCTTCAAATCTAAACCGACTTAAAAAATAATAATAAAAAGCTACTCTGGCTGCAAAAAGTGATCCCAAACCCCGGGTGACTGAAGTACAAGGGGAAACGGTACACAGTAAACTACGCAAACCCAGGCACCCTGTCCCCAACCAGACAGCACGCTACCCAAGAAAAAACCACCACACCGATTAAGACCGCTGCCAACACGAAGTGCAAGCAAGACAAAATAAAATGAAAGGGAAAAAAAAAATAATACCACTACCTTGTCCCTCTGTTAACCATGGTCCAACACCTTGGAACCACCTTATTTCACCCAGGAGGTTGCAAGTGAAGAACCTGCTGTAAATTGACTGGATTTATGAGCTATTTCTTGGTTTTTGTAATGGTCGGAGTAGACAAAATGTTTCATATTGATATTCACTGTGGACAGGCTATATCTGGACTTCAAGTAAGCAATTGATACAGCACCATCTAACAGGCAAAAGGGGAACGCCTCTTGACTTGGACTAAAGTAGGGTTAAAGGAATTAAAAAATAACCATGAATATGCTGCTTGATGGTGTGAAGGTAAAAAAAGTGCCTGTACAGGAAAAAGAGGAGAAGGAGAAAGAAAAAAAAGCAGGGAGGAACAAAATTAAAACAGGCAAAGTCACCTACGGAAGAGGAGAAAGGGCACGGAGAGCGACGGAGAGTCCTACAAGGAGTGGGAGAGGCGGCGAACAACGAACAGCACAAAGAACCAAACCGAACAGATAAACCTGAGCACGCTAACTGTGTGCAAGACACCTCAAATTAGTCTGTGTAGAAGCACTGCTGGATCTATGACAGAGCTTTGCTTTTGCAAGTAACTTGCTAGAACATTGTCGAGTATCTGCTGAAGTGCACAGCTCAGTACCAGTCTTCCCAGTTAAAAAAAATAAAAAAAATAGTCCAAGAAGTAAATAAAAATAAAAAAAATAATAAAAAAAAAGGTTTTATTTAAA
This sequence comes from Aramus guarauna, assembly GCA_013400195.1. Taxonomy (NCBI): domain Eukaryota; kingdom Metazoa; phylum Chordata; class Aves; order Gruiformes; family Aramidae; genus Aramus; species Aramus guarauna. The sequence continues at coordinate 166,737 of VXBL01003293.1, forward strand.
AGTTACTATTTCCCTGATTTTCGGATCTAAGCGTCCAACTGAAATGAGGGAACAGGGCTGCTAACTAACCGTGCTGGCAAAACCCGAGGTCTTTTGCCTAGCAGAGAGCTCGGAAGATTTCCTAAGACTGAATCAAATCTAAACCTCTGCGCTACACTGGATTGCTTTTTATTCGGATGGAAATAATATATATCCATTATTTTGAGACAGTAAGAACAACGGGTTCAGGTCAGAGCACTTCAGTATGAGAAAACCAAAGGCAAGCCAGGTAAAACAGGATTACCGGGCTGGGAAGGAGCTTGGATGAAAGATAAAAGAAATTACCTCTGAGAAGAACTGAAATTTGGGAAAATAACGTGCGACAAAATCGGTACCAACAAGAATCAACTTCAGAGGAAAGAGAATGGCTCAGAGCAGTTGGAGGAGGTATAGCTCAAACCACTCGTCTGGAATTCCTTCAAGGAAACACAGGCTCAGTGTAGGAAACAGGAGGAGACATCAGTTTAGCAAGAGGACTTCTGGTGGCTGTGATATTTTTTGAAGCACTCTGGCAATTGATGAAAGTATTTGTGAAAAAACAGTTGCTTGGGGCACTGCAGCTAGAGGAAATGATCATGACTGATCAAGTTTTTTTGTTTTCATGTCGAATGGTTTTCATGTTGAATGTTCTTGGGTAGGAGTAAAAAACACGGCAAGGTCCACTTAACACCTGGAATTCACGTACCCGAATGTCTACTGTAATGAATGGGAACAAAGGATCAGAAATTCAAATTGACCTGGGCTTTTGGTTAGGGCTTTTTTTTTTTTGTTTCTTTTCAAATAAGAAGGAAAAATAACAGTTGAACAGAATAATGCTGTTCCAGAGCTACTTTAGCTGCTCGACACTGACTGGTATGAAAGTACGCATCGCTGGGTCAGCAGAACAGAGGCTGAACCTGTAAGATACTGGAGCAAATCTGAGGAATACGGCAGCATACAGAAACCACCTGGTACCAAAACGACATTTGTTTGATTCCCATTATGGCAGAAGTACAAAGTGTATAAAGATATTTATCATACATAACTGGAACTTCACGTGGTTTAGAGACATAAGGCACAATATGTTCTCTGATGGAAAGTCATACTTTTAAAAGTTCTTACTGCAGAGAACCCTTCTAGTACTCGAATCTCTATAAATTATTAAATACTATGAACAGGTTATAACGGTAAGAGTAGAAGACGAGTCTACCTCTTTGGAATCATAGTTTCACAATTAAGGCCAGAAGGGACCAGTCTATCACCTACAAGGAAACCCTGAATATTAGATGGCCTCCCGCAATCCTGATGCAAACTCCTTATTCGAGCTACTTCATCCAACAGGATGAATGAACCATCCTGCCCTTCCAAATGTAAAAAAAAATAAATAAATCCCCTAATTGAGTGTGTCTGCCTTTTCCCCATAACTTTTTACAAATTTTACCATTTGTATCCAATGGATTTAGAAACATAAATGGAATCTTTTTTTTTTTCCTCTCAACACATTTATAACTAACTTCTTAATGTCCATGGTTACTTCCATGACTCTTAACTCCTAATTAGATGCCTAATTTTCAAGCCTGCTTCACTGAACTGAATTACTGGCAATGCAACTTCACCGCTGTTTTACTCTTGCTCTGCTACAAACCCCAGCATTAGTAAAGGAGTATTGTTGAAATGTAGGGGCAGGTTCTCAGCTGATGTTATTTCTCATCGCTCTGCAAATAAGTGGATCTATTCCCTCATCTCAATAGTATTTCTCTTCTCCAAGCACCTGGAGAAAGAGGAGTGTGACTTAAAAGAGCTCTAAAGGAAGGAAGAGTTGCAGAATTAAACTGTTAGTGCCCAGTGAGCAGCTGTGTGCCAAGATCTCATTGTTAGCTAAACTGATAGGCAACTACCTCTGCAACATAGTGAACAAAAGCACGTCTCAAATTCCAGTAACTCCTAAACAAACTTTATAATGCTATATGGTGTGCCACACGTTGGCACAAAGAAACGTACGTTGGAGATTTCAGAGCATTTCATGAATGGTTTCAACTATCTCATCAATAAAACATCCAAGATATTTACCCTTCTCGGGTAGTAGCTACACGTGTTGTGCGATGCACCCCATCTTTCCCAGCAACATGTCAAATTTCTTCTTTGCCATTCCGAACCCAATGTCATTCCACCTAAACTCACATCGCTCTCCAATACACAGAAAGGTAAGACCCTCCCGCCGCTACCTTCCACTCCAAAATCGCATCAAACCTTTTGAACAGAAGAAGAACTTGAACGTGGCAAGGGAGAGCCTATGCCACTTTGGTCTTGATAGTGCATAAACGCAATGGCTTGCACTCTGGGATAGGAAAAACCGCTCAGTGAGTTGATAGTCTGAGTTCCTGGTTCTGGTTAGCTCCTGAAGGGTATTTTCAGTACTGTCACTACAGTCCTGTCAAAGAGAGATAGCAGCAACTTTATCAGCAGGCAGACTTTAAAAAAAAAAAAAAAAAAAATCCAAAGTCAAACGTGCTTTGAGGAATGGAATATATGCTTAATGTTCTTAATGGAATATATTGGGTGAGAACTATTAATTAATAATTTACTTTCATTATCTCTTTGCCCTCCTTGAGCGATTTGACAGATAAACTTTGTAAGTAAAATGTATTTTTAAATCTCAAATGATGTAAAATATATCTCAGAAGGCTAAAATCAACCTCTTAATTACAGAGGTGGGTTATTTAAGCTACATATGCCATCTCGCCATAACATGGAAGACTTTAATTAGTTAAGGAGAAGGGGTGGGGAGAGGAGGAAAGGAAGCTGAATTGAGACCAGGGGCAGCAGCAAGCTAACGTCTCAAAACGTACATCCTAGAAAAGCAGTCGCTACCATTGCTACTGTGAGTGTAGTACGATGAGTGGCAACCGCGCTGGAAGAACCGGAGTAGCCACGACCCACAGGTCTGTTCTCAACCACAGTGACGTTGGATGAGATGTACGCAGGTATTCCAGTACAAAGAAGCTGAAAAGTAACTGAAGGATTTAAGTAAGAGCCTAAGGAAGTTACGTTCCTAACTTCTTTTGCAAATCTGTTGGAGTTCGGAACCTGCTAATTTTTCTAGATTTGACTAAGAGTCTCTATACACATCTTTGCATACCAAAAAAACTCCGGAAACCTGTCTGATAAGGAACTATGGCAGGAGAACAGCACTATGCAAAAATATGGTCAAGAAACTTAAGGGCAAAAACAGAGCACAGGCTCTGCAGTGCTCAACATCAGTCAACAGAGAACGTTTCTCACAAAAAACACAGAATAAAAAGGCACGTACCACCCTATGACAGATGCTTTTTGAGAATCCAGCAACATATCAAGAAAGATTACGATGCTATTTTAGGTCATCGCCATATATCCTCTCCCGTTGTGAATGGCAAGCATACTGTTCAGTCAACTATCCAGTTGCAGGCTCTTTTGAGATTTCTTAAGAAAAAGGTGAGTTAGCTCGTAACACCCCAACACGCTACCTGCAACGGGAGACAGCAGACAGCCCGAGGACAAGACGGTTATATATAAACTTGGCAATAACTGCTGATAAGGCTTCCAGACCGAGACACGACGAAGGAGAACTTGCAGTGGCACAGAAGAGCTAGTTACCTTCCCGGCTTCAGGAACCGGGGACAGGAGCGCAATCGGTACCTTCTGCCTGCGGGCAGGGTGAGTAATTCAGCGGAGTACTGGGCCATGGCTGATCTTCCTCAACGCTACAACCGAGTAACAAATCAAGAAGGGCTAAACCAGAACCCTGGGTAAACCGTAATCATGCTGTCACACAGAACTAAACGGCCGTTTTGTTTCTAAAACTTAGCGAGAAGCAATACGTACATGAGCAGGGGGGAGAAAAAAAAGACATAAAAGGACGCGAAGCAGCTTTGCATAGAAAACTGAGCTCGGTTTCAGTCCCTGCTGTTCTAAGTTACCATTAGGAACAGGTCATTATTTAAGTTTACGAAGTAGCTGTGTTCCAAGTGTCACTAATAACACTGGTATTAAAGAGAATTAGGGGGTGGAAGATCTTCTGTTTTCAATCACAGAAAAGACAGAAATCCTTTTAATTATGACCATGCCAATCCACATCTTTCTAAAGCAGCTAATTACATGTCAGGAGGACACCCAGTCATTCAAAAGAACTGCCATCACTTTTACTGCCATGTTCTTATGCATTTATCCTACCCATCCCAATTACCCTGGCTGCAGTTTGAAAGGATTTAGCAGAAGTGCGCTGGATGTTTTGATCAGCAGAATACACCCGCTTCCATTTAACAGCGGAGGGAAGAGAGGGAATAAACGGCAGCGAGAGCCTTCTGCCAAGCCATCTGAGTGAGAGACGCACCGTACATGCAGAAACATCAAAGGCCCATTACGCAGTTCACTCCAGTTCAATGGGTTTAGTTCACTCGCGCTTTAGCTGTTGGCCAGAGCGCTCCAAAGCTTACTGGAAAAACGGGGAAGAGCACAACGTTGCAGCAATCAAACCACTTAGTTAGTTTTCTCGATCAGCCCGATTAAAAGGGCCATCTAAAATACGCTTTGTGAATTTTTCCCCCCGCACCCAAAATGGCAAATCCTCTTCCACCTCCATGACATAAGCTGTCAATATTATCGCCGGGATACTACACCGATAAGCACACTGCAGGCATCACGGAGAGTACCTTGAAAGAGCGGAATCTATTTGTTTACTTCTTCCAGCAAGCTCAAGCTAAACTATGATATGGATTTTCATAAAGAGAGTGCGAAAGAACCTTAACAAAACCAGAGAGTAGTTTGTAGTGATTATTGTAATTGTGCCGATACCATCTTAGCTACAGCCTCACCTACGTTCAATGGATGCCTTTGTGAAAACAGGCATGAACAAACAATTCTCGGCTATTTTAAGTCATAAAACAGAAGACCAAGGTTAGCGATGAACAACTCTTGAGATGTTTGAATTTTTCTCCCCACATCTCTGTTTCACGGGTGCCACTGCCATAACATCAATTGATTTAATTTGTATTTGTTGGACAAAAACCCACATCACAATGCTGTCATCTTATTGACAGTCCTCAAAACAACCAATTCCACTTTTCTAGTTATAACACATTTCTCACAAAAGAGAAAAATAATTTTTGTGTATTTTCAATTCGAATTTATAGCTGCCATCTCTAGAATGCCTCTTTTTTTCATTAATGTGCCACATCTTTAGTCGGACAGTTTAAACCTCATAAATTAGACAACAGCAATAGATGCTAAAATGAAGGTTTTAGAACTATGCTTTTCAGCTTGCCAAATGCCTGTTGGCCAATAACCGATTCAATATCCTGAGTAAATATCCCAGCTGCAAAAAAGCCCAAGGGGGAATGTTATATTTCGAAATGTCTCTGCAACTCTTCTTGGGAACTGCTAGGTACTTTTTGGTCAGGCCATCAACCTTCCCTTCCAAGAATCACAGTGAAAACGCCTGACTCCGCAAAACTCCGTTAAATTAGTCGGGATCACAATACAACCCGGACTACTGCTACCAACACGCACACAACATCTTCAGCTGTCTAATAAGAACGAACACGTTGGGTCACTGACATGTAACGCAGTTTTCAAGACCAATCCTGCGAACAAAGATTCCTGCCAAATGATAAAAGCTCAAGATTATTGTCTACAAGCTTAAGACTTTGATCAAAATAACATTATCAAGTTAAATAACTTCAAAGAGCACGAGAGCTGCTTGGGTGGGAAGCCTTGACTAAAATAAAAGCAAAGTTTATTTCGACAAAAAACCCTCTAGAATTTGCTGGTAATTATCTAATGAACTTGAAAGAAGCTGATGAACGCTGGGGAATGAGGGCTGCACAATGATGTAGCTGGGGTGGGAGGAGGAACATAAAACTTCTGGTAAGAAAATGAGTATCTAAAATAAGCAGAATTCCAGGGATAAAGGGGGAAAAAAAATCTTCTCCTAATAAAGATCCACAGCTCTCAGTACTACACGGAAAATCTCATGCTGCATCTTAGTAATTTGTAGAGAAAGGTGTGAATCCAGCTTTGCATCCGAGTTATAATTGCACGCAGGGCAACGACATCCTCCATTAAGTGCTTTAGGGGCAGCGATTTTGAGGTTTGAAAACTCTTACACCAATTTTGTTGGGCTTATCTATATGAAAAATAAAGAACTATTTGCTCACGAAACCCAGTTCCAACTACCACATGTCTTGGTGACTCAACGACTCTGGGAGAAACAACATTTTCATTTTATTTCTTTGCAAGCAGCATCTCACTGTGAGGGAAAATTTTTATACCACGTAGGGGCACTCAAAATGTTGGTGAACTCATTTCCATGTTCGTATGCACCTTGAAGGCAGAAATTAACACTTGGGAGTCTAACGGACCCCATGGCAGTCCCTACTGGCAAACATCGTTGTGATTTCTCTTCAAAATAACATCCACCTCCGACGTAAAGTCTGCCTAGTGAAGTATCTTTTTATTTTTTTCCTAGCAGTTGCCAACAGCAAACGCTTAAGGAAAGAAAAGGAGGATCCAAGCGAGTATAATGTGACTCTTTCCCAGTCATACCCTCAAGCTTCTGATAATCACCAATTAATGATTTACTGAACCAAAAAATTTCTAGCTTATCATAGAAGTCACCAGTGGGCCTAAATTAGCTGTAATTTTTCCTGTAATATGTTCAGCTATGTGAAATTTTTCAAGTCTGCACTCACAGCAGCAAGACAATGACAAATCCTCACAAACGAAGGCAAAACCTGATCTATAGCACAAATGTTACAAAAACATGGAAAACTTACCAGTCTGATGTTAAGCAATGAAACAAACAGAATAATTCAAATATCCCTGAAGAACTGTGTAAACAGAGCAAATAATTAATGGAATTTATTACTTATGGCTTGACTGGAACCTGGAGCCCGACCCTGCAAATAAAACTCCCCTCTATTAGGGGAAAAGGAAAGACAACTTTTTATCAAAACAGAAAAAAAAAGCCAACAACTCAACATGTATAGATCAGAACTAGGAAACACTTCAACCTGAGCAGGTTTGTAGAGAATCATACAATAATTGAGGTCAGATGAGGCCTTTGGAGGTCTCTAGTCCAACCATGTCCAGTTGAGTTTTGAATATCCCCAAGGATGGGGTTTCCACTGCCATTCTACAATTCTGGGGCCACTATGAAAATATTTCTCTTTATATTCATCTGGGATTTTCTTTAATGCAACTTCAACCCACTGCCCCTCACCTTTTTGCTATGCACCTCTGAGAAGAACCTGGCTCCATCTGTCTCTAAACCCACCCATTAAGAACAAAATATAAGATGCCCCCAGAGCCAGTCGGAACAAACCCAGCTCTCGCAAACTCTCACCACATGACATGTGTTCCAGCCCTCTCATCTCCGCAGCCCTACAACGGACTCGCTCCTGCCCAACATTGCACACAGTACTCCAGATGTGGTCCCTCAAGTGATGAAGAGGGGACTAATCGCTTTCCTTGACCTGCTGAAGGCTCTTCTTAATGAGATTCCTCAACTGCTGACTCACAACCAACTTGTTCACATCCAACATATGAATAACGGGATTACACTGTAAGAATGTCTATCGAGTATTTCGAAGATGTCTCTACAACGCTAGAGCATCAACAGGTAACATGTCTACTCATTGCTATGTTGACTTACTTTTATCATCTCAAAACGCCTTTGCAAACGCCTGGGATCGATCTCAGACTTCAGGAAAAAGGTGGGGAAATTAAAAAAAACAAACAACCAAAAACCAACCAACAAAAAACTCAAAACAACCCAAAAAAGAAGTGGAGGTAGAAATTGTTGCTGTAAGAAGACGGTGAGAGAGAACAACTCAAGTATAAGGACTTTAAGAGCGACAAAATAACAGTCAAAACTTACTCTACAAAGTTAAAAGCAATCTGTGCCCATCACAGAAGAGAAGTATCTTAAATAATTTCTTCTCTATTCACAGAACAAAAGGTAGATCTAGTCTGCCACCAGATCCACTTCAAGGGAACCCACATGAGAACAAATTGCAGTAATTCCAGATTGGCTACAACAAATTGCAACTGAATTGCAATGCTACAAAAGCGAGGCATAATTTTCAAGAAAATCCAGAGATAGAAAGACAAAGATGACTCCCGTATTGCGTAAAACACCCTAGAACAAAGGCTAAATTCCAGGACACGCTCTCCACCAATTCTTTCACTTACTCCAGATCACACACACGTCTCCTGATATCATCACACCAGCATCTATTTCATTTTAGTTAACTCAGGTCAAACCAAAAAGTTATTAGCAACTGCAAATTCTTCACTGTGAACTTTCAGAATAGAGGAAATAAACTGCCACGAGCTGAAGTCTTACTCTTTCCTCGTACCTCTCAATGGTCAAATAAAAGCCAAAATAGACAGGGGCAACGTAAAACCCGATGCCATGGAACTAAAGTGTCCGATTCCCCAGTTTAAGTCATTTATTTTCTCCGGTGAGAAGATGGTATTTACCAGGAAGCTACAGAAAGGAGGATCTGCCAATCTCCACTTGTTCCCAAGTATTTAACTGTTTAACCTTCAGACAGGGTACTGAGGCACGATGAGACCAGCAGCTACCTGACAGTGACAAACAGAATTAAGATCAGATTATTCTACATTAGATGGTACGGACGTACAATTTTAGCGGTGTTCCTTTAATCCTGCATCACATGAACCTATAATCAGGATACACCTATAATCAGGAGACAGAAGTTGTAGTACTATTTTTATTCTCTATTGTTTTAAAAAGCCAATGCTTGAAACAATGACTTTTTTTTTTTTTAAAGATGGTATAGTAAGCAATATTTCTTTTAAAATTGCAGCTGTCCAACAGTTTGAGTCGGTTCTTTTTAAAATGAAACAGCCAGAACAAATGGTGGTGGCAAGCCCAACGTAAAGAGGCCATCGATTATTAAAATCTCCTTACTATAAATCGTGGATGTTGCTTGTCAGCTTGGTGTGTGACTGTAGTATGAATAAGTAGGTAAAATTCCACTAAGGCTATAGTTTGCTCGATCATTCCACTGTGCAAAAATAGAAATAAAAGCTCTCCCCATCCTTTCACTCCTTAGTACCAAAACATTCATACACACATTAAGGACAAAACTGCGATGGTCGCTGATCCAATTCCTTTCTTTCCTGAGTCCGCCCTGATGCTACTTATGAATTTGCCTACTCAAGAAATGCAATAAAACAGAAAAAAAGACGGCTTCATTCTGCTTCAGTGATCTATATCTAAGGAAAGCACATAAATTTTCCAATGAAATCCATAAATGAAAGACGAGGCCAAGCCCTACCTATACATCTTCAAAGTTACAGAGACAATGAGGTGCCAAGTCTGTGCCCTCTGAAAGCACAACATCTCCTCCGCACTTACCTAAGCAATTTTCACAAGATTAACAGACGTAAAGATGATCTGGTTAGCCTACGCCTTTGAAGGGTTTAGGCTGGCTTAAAACCTGCTGAGGAGCCACGTTTTAGGAGTTCGCAATGCTATCTGATAGTTAAGCGTGAGGAAGGGATGAGAACAAGCCAAGTAATAGCAACTTCCCTTCATTGCCTCCACCTTCAGAAGCGGAGGGGAGAAAAGGGAAACCCATCCTTCAGACTAAGCCGTTTTCCCCTTTTTAAGCTATTCCCACATAAACGGGGAAGGTAAAAAATGGAATGTTGTGAAAACACTATGCAAATTTTTACGTATCTATATACAAAAATTTACATAGGTTTTTAATTTTTATTTTGAATGTAACGCAGTCCTGCCCGTCTCTAACACTTCCCGTGCTGTTTCCATTGAAATGTTTCCTCTTACCGGCAGCAACATATCATTTTATCAGGATGCCAGGAGATCATTTCCACACAATGCCAGCAGATGTAATTTTCTTAGATGCACACACAGTTCATCATTTAGATACTAGATGACAAGGTGATCGCAGGGTGACTCTGTAATGCAAGTTTGCTGTTTGGTATTTTGAATTCTCAAATGATAAAAAAAAGACTTATCAAATATAAATATCTTTAAGAAAAAAGTAACAAAAGTGCTACATATGATCAAGGAAAACAATTCCATTAGTTTCTGCTACTTAAAGTAGGTTTGCTTTACAAATATTACCACATCCATTATCAGTATGGCTTCCAATTATTAATTAAATTGCTCGTAGCAGTATAGCTTTCTCACTTCTTAACAAGGACAGAGTAAAGAGAACACAAAACATTCATACCCCATTTCTCAGGTAAGAGATTCTCCTGCCTTTAAACAAACAAAAAAAGTTCGTATTTAGGAGAATATTTATGCTACGATGGTTATCTAGCAACGGTCAGCTGCAAAAGTTCTCCAATAACCTTTCAGGCTAGTCAGGACGTAGGCATTAGTTACACAGATGCGTAAAAATCCACTCACCCATTTTATGACCTTAAGACCTTCCTGGAAAACATTGCTTTTGAAAAGTGGCAAAGTGGAGAGGGGAGGTGGGTGGGGACAGAAAAGGCGAGAGGAGGAAGAAAAGGTGAAATTGTTAATGACAGATCAATAGAGTCTAGACCTCTTCTGAGCAGGCACTGCTAGCCATGCCAAATAATGAATAGTGGTTTTGAGAAGCGGACTGTTGTCCATTAGACATTCAGCTCATTTTTCATATGATCCCAGGCTGGGCTTCAAACATGGTCCCAGAGGCAGAAGGCAGTACTTATCCACTAAGCCACGCAGCTTGTGAGAGTAGAGGATGTCTGTGTTGAATATGGGAACATCAACCGAAATATGTGAATGTGTTTCCAATGGACATTCTCAGCACAGCACCCAAAAGTATATCAAGTCACTGTATGACCAGTGAGGCACGGCTTATTGCAGCTGGAAATCATTTATTCCCATGCTGAAGTGGGGTTTCTAGTGTTCTTTTTACTCTCTGCTGATACTCCCGATCTGGTGTCCATCGACCCTGTGCCACTACCTCAGCTTGCATCCTTTCAGTCTCAGAGAAGGAAAAGCGTACAGACTAGGGTTGGTTTTTTTTTTTTAACACGATCTCTAAGGGTATCCAAGATTTTTAAGTGTAGCCTAAGACTTGTAATTGAGGGCTGTCTAAAATACCTGGAAGCACTTTGAATGCTAAGACAGAGCAGCAAGATTTTTCTAGCCACTGGGGCTGGGAGAGGGAGGTTGGTTGGTTGATTGATTATTTATTGGGAATTAATACTGAGAGAGTATATGCAAAGGCTGAGGGCACCATGCCATCTTCACAGAACAAGACCCTAACAGCTAACTGACGTACAAGAAACTGCAAAGTTATACTGTAAGAACACATATTAAGGACCGAGGAAAGTCTGCTAAGGTGCTACGTCTAAAACTAAGTTACTTCTTGCTTTGACCCTCCCCTTTCTTTGTATCAGTCGTCGTCTAGAGCCTCTGTCTTGATCTCGTTGGCTCCTTGCCGGGCCAATGCCAAGATGGTGTGGTTTACCGCTGCCATTTCCACGGCTAATGAAATGGGGTCTTGATGGTCACTATGGCTAGTGCTGTCATCCTGTGCATTCGGAAAGGAGAAGAGAGAAGCATCGTTACTGCACAAGTAGAAAACCAGCGGATAAAACTCGTGTGTAAAGGAACGGACTAGGGGCAGCAAATTGCACATTCGTTACAGGGGTGGAAAGCACAAGGAATTTACAAAATTGATTTAGGACTCATTTCCCTCACTGTGCAGACAAAGGTAAGCAAGGCAAGGGGCGGCGTACCCAGTTTTCGAGAGAGAAATTTGAGGGGCGTTGGGAGATATTCTGAGGAAAATATTAAATTATAAAGATAAAAGTGATACACAAGGTGTGTCAGGAAACCAAACTAAGATAGGAAATCGTTATGCACCGCACAAATTCATGCTGAGCTCACATTTTGAATATACAGCTGTGGGCATCCCATCTAAAGAGGCCACACTAGAGCTAGAAAAGGTAGAGAGAGCGGCAACCCCGGGGAGAGGGACAGGGTGGCTTCCTCACGGGGAGAGGTGGAAGGGACCCAGGTTCTTCAGTTTGGAAAAGAAATGGCTGATGGTTGATATGGTAAATGTTTATTACAACTAATTAGTAAATAGAGAACAATTGTTTGTGGGTTGTCATGATGTAATAAGGGCACTCATTGGAATGGCGATATGTTCCAAAGCAGCACCGGGAAGCACTGCTTCACTTATCACGGTTCGGTTGTGAGATTCACTGGTTTTTAGATCAGATGGAAGTACAAATGGCTTTAAAAGGCAGGGGTTAGACAAGTACAGGGAAAATTAGTCTACTAGAAACTATCAAGGTTGAGAAAAGAGGATACACTGCCTGGCTCAGGAAGCCCCTCAAAACTACTGACTTCCAGAAGCTGGAAGCTCGTGTAGTAAAATCATTCTAGATATTCCTTAAAAATACTTTTTCTTTAAATCCTGCTATTGACCTCACTCAGGAGCAGGATACAAACCTAGACCAACCCTTGGTCTGAGCCAGTATCCTGTGGAGACATCGAATTCACACAGGTATGGGGAAAAAAGATGCTGAAAATCTCCTAGACGGCAACGAAAACCAGTGCAATGATTTTTGGGGACTGGAACTACCGTACTTCAAATACGCAGGTGAAGATACTTCCAGGTTCTCCAGTCCACTGAACTACTATCTGTTTGTCTTATTTTTTAAAAAGCAAAGCCTCCCAGCTGTAAGAGGACCACCGCGGGGATGGCTGTGATGTCTGGCAAGCAAAATTAATCCAGAGAAACAGTGGTGCTACAGGACTGCCGTGAAAGTTTTAAAGCCAACGAACACCACGGGCTCCCTTCTACAGGTGCACAACGGCCATGCAATAGCAGACCTAAAAGTCTGACAATTCTAGCATCAATTTTATAGCGAGTCGTGCCTGTTTATCGGTCTACATCAGAAATAGGGCCTGGTTTTGAATGACAGGAAGGAGAACCAGCAATATCCGATCTCGAATCCCATCTGTCAAATAAATTCTTCTGGGACATTGGGCAAAATCGTGGTGTTTTCCCATCTTTAAAATAGGGTACTAATAGCAGACCATGATCTCGCCTTTTTTTTTTTTTTTTAATTTACAGAAAGGATATAATAAACATTTATCAGTCTTCCAACAGCCTTGAAGTGATGAACTTTTTTAAATTTAAAAATTAAAATGCGTATTACGCCTTTCTACATTAAGATGACGGGTGGCAAATGTGGAGGGGGACAGAAAAACCAGGATTTGATAAAATCCTAAGGTTATTTAAAGGAATGCATTAATTTACAACAAATATCAGGCAAATATTGTGATGTGCACACACTCTAAGGGCCTCTCCGTAATCTCTACCACGGTAAGAATTACAAAGTCCTGACTTCTGGAGCTGTAGGCGTTTCACTGGTATTTGGATGAACTTTGTGTTTTAAAGTTTACTGGAGTTTAAGTGTTGCTGTAGAAAACAGAATTTATGGGTTTAACAGCTAAGGGATGTTAAACGGTTATCAGGAGAGCTTGCCATTTAATCCGCTTCGCTGCTAATGCCTAATTATACTTCATAGAGGAGCCCAGCTAGATTACGGAGAAATGTAATTTTTAAGGCCTCTAAACAAAAGTCTTTAAATTTTAATAACCAATTTATTGCTCTTTTCAAAGTATTCTGGATAACACACAGAAAAAAACGCATAGTTTGGGAGTCTACATAACACTTCATCTCAGTATTTAGGTCCTGTATCTGACCAACAAAGAATTCTCTGTGCTCGGCAGCAGTTTCAAAACATTTTATAGCAGTCAGAGAGCAGCCTCTCATCATCTAGAGCTAGAGAGGTTGGTTCCACCAAATCTGCTGGTGATGACCTATAAAAAGGGCTTTAATACCCATCAGAAGCAGCGCGGCTGGGAATGCTCCTGCCAGATATCCATCGTACTGGGCCACGGCCAAACCTGCCAGGGACCCGTTCCAGGATGCTCAGTTGCTACTACACTCCATCTTTATAGAGGGAGACCTACCTATTTCTCCCAAACGAGTCAATTAAAAGCGATCTGCCCACCCCAGATGTTGGGTGGAGCGCAGAACACTGCTCCTATGCAAACCAGAACCGAGGATGTGAACTGTTCAACAAATCCACTGGTTACAAGCACACAGAGCCCTGAGGGATTTTGGCCAACTGACACCTGAAGGAAAATTGGGAAGGGGATGCAATACCTGTCAGGAAGGTGTGTGAAGGAAGGGTCACCAACTTTAGGGTAGGTGAGGGCTCAGAGTGCGGGAAGGGGTATTCTTTTGCTAGAGAATTTAAAAAAGAAGTTGCTGTCAAGGGTTAAAAATAACCAAGAAAAATAGAGAATAGGTAAGAGTTAAAATGCAAAAAGAAAAAAAAAAAAAAAAAAAAAGAGACAGATAATATGCAAACAATCCAAATAGTTGCACATTGTTGCAGAACAGTAGGAAACAGGTACAGGGCCAAATAAATGTCAAACTTTATTTAGTCAACTCCTTTCCCCCCACCCTTCACCCTTTGTCTGTCAGTGCCTTAGGGACTGATCCTGAGACGCTCCTGAAAAGCACTCCCACGGACAAACAGAGGGAGCTCAGCACCTTACAGGAGGGCGCTCAGTGTCTTCCTGGGCAAGGTTGAGAAAAGGGATTATAAAAAGTGGCAGGGGCTTACTGCTGTACTTGTCTGGGTGCCAGGTAAGAAACTCACGGTAGCTGTAAGCACAGGCTATAAGGGAGACATTTCTTGCAGAAAGAAACAGTAAGTGCAAGAGGAACAGACATGCCTAGTTTTGCAGGGAAGGATGTTGGTGCCTGATATATAGGAGCAACCGTTAAAGACCTGTACATCCTTTCTTGAGGGTGGATAACTAGAACGGTGCCAGGGGTAAGGAGAGCGCAAGTTATGCGTGGTGCACTGGGTGAGTTAACACTCTCCTAACATTTTTCATACATTGCGTGTGGCGTGAATGGTGTAACTTGCTTGTTTGGAGCAGATCCTCCTGTCTTCTTCTACCTTCTCTGCTTCTCTGCCTCCCTCTGAACATCTTCCCTCCTCCTCCCCATTGCGTACTTGCCAAGTGTCCTGTTGTATGACAATAAATCCATGTGGGTGAATACTGGTTGCTCAACACATTCAAACAGGGGAGCTGTGCTCTTCCACTTTCCCCATTACAATTACATAAAAGTAAAACAAAAACAAGAGACATCTGATTTGCAAGAGGTAGAGGGCCTCTTCACGTGTCGCGTGAACTCTCTCGTTTTGGGCCACACAGCGCAGCCACGATGCTTACCTGCTCCGAGTAGTCATTGCCATCAACGTCGTCACTGTTGGAATGACCTCCCGGACTCTGTACATCTATTCCATGGCTCTCCAGGATTGCTGCTTCTTCGAAAAAAGCAAATGGATCCCTAATTTATCTGATGCATTAGAGTAATTAAAAGTAACTACTTTTTTTCAAGAAGTTAGAATAACTGGAAGAACAGAGTTAGTTCTTAGACTCTTCCTCTTCACTCTCCAGCATTTGGGAAGGTAGCACATGTACAGATACCGGTTTGCCTGAAATCCTTCCCTGCCAACTAACAGACTTGTTTGCAAGTAAGAATTCTTGTTTTCCAGCCAGTCCTATTAGAAATTAGCTTAATTTCTAATGCACTGGAGTGGCAAAGGCATTCCCTGTAGATCTTCCCACATAGTTTGGACTGGCAGGACTTGAGGGGGGGTGGGGAGTGTCTGAAAATAGATGGAGAAATTTTTTTAAAGCACTTAAGGGATTTAAAAACACAATCTTCATCTTCCAGTAGGATCCATGCATCTAAAGCTCCCTTTGGCTCTTTTTAATCTCTTTCCAACCCTCCTCCCCATCCAGCACAGATACAGCTATAACTCCATCCACCTTGGACTTTGCTTTGCTCCCCCCCTCAGCCCTTCGCCAGATAGGTTTCATTTTTGAAAAAAATAAGCGTAGGTTAAATTTCAGTACCACATTACATGATGTAAAAAGAAATTTGTCTTATTCACCATAAGAAAAGAAAGAAGCAGACAGCAAACATTTGACATAGCAGACAGCATAACGTCTGACGTTTGCAAAAATAGTGGTTAACAGGCAGGTATGGATCTCGCTCTACATATTGCAAACGTAATTCTGCATAGTGTCTAAGTGAATGCATAAAATCTTGCATGCACTGCAGAAGTTTGTCAAATCCTGGCCACTAATGTGAGTTTATTCTCATTAGAATGTGTTATGCTTAGGTCTACTTCTTACAAGTTCAGAGTCACTTCTAATTTCCTTAGGATCACCTACTCACGCAAAGAACCTGCGGGGCTAACTCTGAAGGGATTTTTGTTTAATCCTGAGCATAAAGAAAAATTATTATTTTGTTCCAGCCACTTGTCACTGTGCAACCCCTTGGAAAAAAAAAAATAAGGGGCGCAGGCGTAAGCAGAATAAGCAGTTGGCTTGCAGAACCTTTGGTCCTAATGGCTGTATCTGAGATGTAAAACAACTCATCCAGACTCTTAGATCCCTGTGGGGTCTTGGGGATGACAGTAAGAAAGACACTCCCAGGTTTTGGCTGAAAAAACAAGGACATTTCAGTGGAACACAGACACAAGGAAAACTTACAACCAGATAAAAGCTCTTCACAACAGCCACTTTTCATTTAAATGGCATCCTAGGGTTGTGAACTGGCAATCGTCTCAATCTCCCTTATTTCCAATGCAGATATTTTGAGGTTTTATTTTAGATTTTATTTCAGATACCCAAAGGAGCCTGAGCATAGGGAAATATGATTCGCCTTCCGCCAACAGAATTCTCACTTTGGTTTTTAAAACTGATCTTCCAGTAAAACTTCATAACTGCACCATTTTTCCCGCACGGATGATGGAATTCCATAAATTAAATTCCTACTCGTATTTCAGAAAAAATCTGGAACAGCAAGAGACTAATTTTAAAAATTGCTCCACATTTCTATTAAGAACGTCAGAACATCTAGTATTTTCATTAATACACTCTTACATAATTTCCATCTCTCCTGAGTAAGTCTATGTACTAAACCTTGAAAACAGGCTCTCTGATACATTACCGATATTGGCTCTTCTCTTGATTTCCTTTCTTCTGTTGGCAAACCAATTGTACACTTTAAGGGAGGTAACTCGCTCCAAATCCGATAACTTTTTTCCTATGAAAGTAATGCAAAATAGAAAACACAGCATTGTTACTCACTGGTTCCAGAGGAAGGCAAAAGACCCTCCAACATGTGATAAACCTCTGAAATACTGACAGCACTGAAAAGTTATTATAACTGAGAATAAAGAATTTTATATGAATCAAAGTACTGTGCCCAGATGCTATAGTCACAAATGCCAAGTATCTCTCTAAAAACAAAGTAGCCTTTCTTCTTTTTTTTAAAAAAAATCTGAAATACTGGAATTTCTTTGCAGCTTCAATCAACTAAATCCAGAGCCATGGGAGAACAGAGGGCTGCTTTTCTAGTTCAAGCACAAAACCGAGATTTAAAAAACTCAAATCCAATTCACAGCCCTGCCACAAATCGCATACCCTTGGGCTACTTCTCTTACTACGTGCCGTGAGGATATAGTTCAATGACGTGTTTGCTTCAGCAGCAAAACAAATGAAGAAATGTTATGTCATCCCCTCCAATCTGCTTTCCTTCCTCTCAAACAGCATCCGCTGTCGTGCTCCCGCAGCGCTAATCACACCCTCCCAATTACGCCGGGACACTTGCGAGCTTTGGGGAGAATGGGGGTGGATGCTGGAAACCAGATCACCGGAGCTTTACGCTTGGAGTTTTACACTTAAACCAGGAAAAAAAAAATAAAAAAAATGCCACCAACCACCAGGCAGCTACAGGGAACAATGCTTTTTTCTGATCACCTGCATAAAAGAGGGAAAACTGGAGGGATTCAGCATTGCAAGTGGAAACCTCTTCAGTTGGCCTTGACCCTACGTAAAATACTCAATGTAGCTGCATCCTCAGTCCTCTGCAGGCTACATGGGGATGAGACTCCCCTGCTGCAGACTGTTTCTCAAAGTTTATTTATTCAGCATTCAAAATATTCATGTAATTGCAGCAATCTGCCAACTTAAATAAATAAGGAGAGACGAGACAAGTGAAAGAAAGAAAAATCTGGAAATAGATAGCTACGCTGCTTCCTAATGCTTCGCATCAGTACGGCTCACAATATTTTACCAACCCTGAGACACTGTTTAAGCAGTTTGATCCAAGTTGCTCAAGCAGCCAGCAGCACAGCCAGGAATAAAACCCTAACCTCTTTGGTGCTCTACCCGATAGAGGATTCTGCTTCCACAATGAAAAGACAAGAGGCAACGCAGACAAGATGCAGCAAAGGAAATTTTGACTAGGTATTAGGAAAAAGTCTTTTGCCATGAGAGTGCTCAACATCGTGGAACAGGGGCCCAGAGGTGGGAAGAACTCTGGGTTTGGAGATATTCAAAGCTTAACAAGGTGCTGCCTGACCAGACAATCTCCAGAGGTCACTTCCAGCCTAAATTGGTCTAGGATTCTGTGCTATCCTCCGACCGTCCCCATATTCAGGAGTCATGCCTTAGCTTCCTTTTGCATTCATTTTTATTCTGGTTATACAAAAGCTCAATATATCCAAAATACAAGTTCTGAAAACTACGTAAGTGTTTGGTTAGCAAAACTAAGCAAAGGCAGGTGCATCCACTAATACTACACTGAATATTCATGTTCCTCTCCCAAGTACGACTTCTCCAGGAACAGGGAAAATGGGACTTGTTGACCCAACTACAAGGTTCTCCATTAATACACAGATTCTAATACAAGACCCCTGTCTAGAAGCTGTAAAGAAAAATGACAGGCAGGAAAGCTGTGCTCCTTACTCCTCCGAGGACCTGCTGTTATGATCTCCAGCAACCCTCAGTCTGTGAACCTAACATTGCCCATCTGTAAAATGGAACCAGTAAAACCCACTTTTTGTGGAGTTTAATAAAATTCTCAGATCACTGCTGAGTGCTTATAGAAGTCCTTTGAAATCACTGAACGTAAAAAATGAAAACCTTTCAGACATGTTTATTTTCTGAGCAATGCCATTCACAAAGCTATATAAGTGAAACGTTCAGATGCACAATTTGTATTTTGTATTTCAACTGACGGGAATTTAAGTTTCAGACATTGGCATTTAGGTTTGAAAATTGCATTGACTGTCACGCTCATCCAAGTACGGCAGCTCTGAACAACACGAGTTATAGAATGCTCAAGAAGAAACCTGCTACTAGTTGAGAGCGCTACATTTGTTAGTAATAGTCATAAAATGGGATTTGCTGAATTTAGCAGGAGATGTTGAAATCAAATTGCAATTGCCTTTGGGAAGGACACCACGATCAGCTCCTCACCTGGCTTTTGTATAACTGCATTACAGGCATTTGCAATTTCTTCTCTCTTTGCCTCGTCTGGATATTGATTCTCATTGAAGTAACTGCAAGGGGGGGGAAAAAAAAAAAAAAAGAATTTTTTTTCAGAAATCAGAGCACGAATCCTTCAAAGCAGCTTCACTAAAAGATGTCAACTGCTAGTTTATGTCACACTTTACAGAGATCATACAGACAGTACATTTTATGTAAACCCGTACACACGTAAGGTATTATCAGCATGCACTCGTATCCACACAGAGTGGCCAAAACTTCCCCAACCCCTCAGATAATTGAATATTATCTCGACGTTTGTGGTGTCACCTCGGCATTTGGAATATTGTACCAGGAGATACAACAAAGGAGACAAGGCCACATATCAGAGTTAAGACTGTCAAGTCAGAAGATATCGTAGGCCATGCCTCTCCCTTTTTTTATTATCATTTACTTATTTTTTTTTCCTGACATAGCCCCAGCTTAGCCAGCGTCCTACTAAAGAAGGAGCTGTTCACGATCTGTTTTGATTCCTGGGTTAATATATACACACGTACACGCGTATATACTTGTATATATTGTGCGCACAAACACACAGAAATATTGCGGACTTTAGACAGATATGGCATGAAGACTGTACGGACAAAATTACACAGTAATACAGTAAGATTTCTAGAGTCAGACTAGTGTGGGCTCTATAAAAATCACAATGTAAAAATTTTACATCTTCCCCAGAACAACATATCGAGTATAGCATATTTTAACAGTATTTTTTTCAGAATATTTGTGATTTTATAGTACTTTATATGAAGTAAACCTCCCATAAAAGTTAAATGAAGTAAAAGAGAAAACAGTTTAAGTGCTTTACAAATTTTAATGAACTGATTTACATTCTACAGAGCTTATCAGATTTGCATTAAAACCAACAAAAAGTCCTGTTTACTTCAATCAACTCTGATAAGCACGTCATAAGCAGGGACTCCAACATTTTTTCTGTAGATTGTCCGTAATATATAATCCTAAGAATTCTTTGATCAACTTTGATCAGCAGCAAGTTCAGCTGTTGGGACAGCTGCTCTGTATTTGAAAAGCAGACAGTAATTGTAGATCATCTGGTAGTGGGAGAGTTAGGCATATTTAGGCAATTATTATTTTCCATGGTCAAATTTCTCCTCCAGTGGATCAGCCCCAGCACAGTTAATTTATACAGAAACCTGGATTCTGTTGCATACAGCAATTCTTTCTGTCCAACCTTCTTTTGACTAGGAGGTACTAATGCAGATCTCACTATTTCACCTCCAGTTTATTTCTATTCACTGTAAAAAACAGACTTTGAACTTTCAGTTCGAATTTGAGGTACTGCTTCTTCATCCCGTTGTTTACAGTGTCATTTACAGTTGCAGCTATGCCCACAAACACAGTCCTATTTCAAAGTTGCTACTCATTGAGTAAGAGAAATCACACATTGGCACAGCTAGTTGCACTGCTAACGTGCTTCCACTTGATCTGCTAACTGAGAGAGCAAACAAAACCTCAGAAATAGCTCCATCTTCACTAAAGGAAGGGCAGCCTGTGCCTATGCTACTGATTTGGGCTTTGCAGGAAGTCACATTTACACGTAAACATCTACTACTTCTTCCCTGGACTTCAAAAATTGCTCTTATGAAGTAAATCTGGAGAGACTGACCATAACTGCAATTCCCACTTGAACCTACTCTGAAAAACAGCGGAGATATTTGCCATTAGATCTGAAGAGGAGGACACCTGGTTACACTTACTTTCTGGGAAGCTTCAAGTACGTAGCACTGTCAACTCTGGCACCGGCAGAACGCTCCTTGAATTGTCACCAAGAGATTTTATTTCCCCCCCACCCTGCTTCCAGTGGTACCCCCAGTCTCTGGGGATGGCATTTTTAAAATTAATTCTATCCTCTTCCAGACATATCATCCTTTTTATCATTTAAAGCACTATATATGTCTTTGCACATTCTGTTCAAAGGGGTCCTGTTCTGTAGAAAGTTGTTTCCAATGTCTTCACTCTCAAAATACAAAAATAAAATAAAAAAAAAGTAGAAAATGCATTGTCTAGTAGTTAGTGATGGATGCAGAAGCTCAGGATCCCAGTCCAACTGCCTTGTGACCGTGTCTCAGCTCTCCCACCTACAAAATAGAGCAAACTCCTCTCTCTGCCCAGAGCCAAGAACTATTTCCTCTTTTAAGTGCCATGAGATAAAGGAACATCAAGACATCACAGCTGAAAATTGCTATACTATTATTTACATGTATATATTGGCTTAACCTGGAGTCCTAGTCAGGAATCCAGGTTATCTCCATATGTACAAAAATTAACGCAGCCATAGGAGCTATTTTACAGACTCCCTTTGCTGAACGTTATTTGTTTTGTTTATAGATATTTGCCAAAACTCAAGAACACCACGAAAGAAACTCCATAAAATTAGAAAAACTGATGGATCTACACAGTGATGTACTACAACCAGAAGCTGAAACCCTGATATCATGCAGTTTTATGGATCTAGAACATCCATGGTCACAAAACTGCTAGATGATGCCTAACTTTATGGCAGAATGACAAAAGATGTAAAATTAAGAACCGGTATCTACTTGAACTGCCCATTCTTATGTTGATGCAAGAAAATGAGACACCAATTAATGAAGAAAAGACAACGCAGGAGGCACCACTGATCTTTCTCTTGGCACGTAACTAAACACTATCCTTTTAGCAAGCCACTGACTGCCATATGTTTTTGCTGGCTCCAACAAAAAAAGCTCACATTTTCTAATAATAGCAAAACTTAGGCTCAAGTTTACAATTCTCCAGGATAACAGGAAATCTCGCTGTGATGGAGTTAACTTTCAGAACTGGAGGATGAATGAGACACCTCTTCTGGCAAACGAGGAAGTTTTCTTTGTGTAGTCCAATCATTTTTGTGATTTAGAAAAAACTGGCCACTGACACAGTAATTCTTAACCCATTTTACAACTGAATAAGCTGTAAACTTTTTTATTTGATTGGATAAAAATGTATTTTTCATCATTCTGATACATTTTGTTTAAATTCAAACACAAGCTTATCTTGTAATGTAAACTTTAAAAATTTCTACAAGAAAAGGGATTCCCATTTGAAAAGTTGAAATCCTGCAACCCTGTTTTACAAAAACCCACCACAATTTCAAGACGTTTTCACATTTTCTGGCAGCTCTCACATGTTCACGGAGACCACAAAGCTAAGCAGGTACCAGAGAGGAGCTGGAAGGGAACTACCCAAGTAGTTAAATTTGGTTTCTGTAGTTGGCAGAGTAATTTTAGTAGCTGCCTCTCCTTCCATCTGCTGGCTTATTCCTTACCGCTATTAATGATGTCTCCTCCTTCCCCTGTTCAAGCTGCCTAAGAACTTGTCCAACTCTCAACTTTCACCTCAACTTCTGAGAATATTCTTCTCCACGACCATATTGTGCTTTTAACCTTTGACAGAGACTGACAGCTGGTTTTATCAGAGAAGAGATCACGCTCAGGAGTTTTCAACCTCAAAGGAAAAGGTCTCATAGCCACAGGTAACCAAAACCATACAATCTCAATCTCGACTTCCTTCCTGGAAGCCTTCAAGGCCACGTTGGATGGGGCTTTGGGCAACCTGGGCTAGCGGAGGGTGTCCCTGCCCATGGCAGGAGGTTGGAACTAGATGGGTTTTGAGGTCCCTTCCAACCTAAACCATTTTATGATTCTATAAGGGCTGATGTTCCTCCTCGTGTTTCATTCCCACCAATTTCAAGGTCTTAACAGGACTTGTGGGTGATATACCATGACACAAGGCACAACATTTAAAGCCTCCCAACATTTCTGGAAAGTAGGTGAGAATAACTGAGTTTTCAAGACAAGGAAGCCATGGAAAAGAATTCAAGCCTTCATCATTGACTGTTTTGGTATGCTCATGTAGAACTTGTGAACACACTGTGAATTTTCAACTGCAGCTCTTCTTGCAAGCAGGAAATTAATTAATCTGCCTCCACTTCTGCTACTTATCAGGCAGGCATACTCTTGCTAAGCACCAGGGAAAGTACTCAGGATGTCTGACTTTCCCTTCACAGCTACAAACCACAGCCTGTTCACAATCCAAAAAGTTCCTCAAAACTATAGATGAAAAATATGAAGCAATATGAACTTAAAGGGGGGGGGGAGAAAGAAGAAAGAAGAAGAAAGAGAGCAGGCACAAGTAAATCCTGCAAAGGCACACTGCTTTCTAGACAAAGGGCAGCTGTCAGCTGAATACCTTCAATGAAGAAACCAAATGATCTCTTTTGTAGAAAATGACAGTGGAGGATTAAAATGAAAAGTGGCCAAATAATTTACATGAGATGAGAATCCATATGATGGTAAAGAATGTAGATATCCTTGAAGCGGTTTCATTTCAATAACACTGAAGCCTAGAAAAATTGCAGATTCAGAAAAACCCTCTTTCTTTCAGGGATAATGTGCTTAGGACAATGACGGAGAGAGAATCCATCTCAGCCCTGGGCTCTGTAATGGAAGTAAATGCATTCCCCCCCACTCTTTACCAAGGTGCCCCTATCTGAATTCCTGCAATAGCTGCCAATCTTTTTTTTTTTTTTTTTTGCTCGGCTGTATAGCTTCTGTTATCCAGGCTTAGATATCAGATGCATTAAGCAATGCCTCAGTAGTGTTCCTGATAATCCGCAGTGGAAGTTTTGCTGCTTCGTATCAGCTTTGCAGCTGCCAGGGAAGTGTTTGAAACGACCCAAGCTACGGAGCAGCGGAAGGACGGCCAGGTTCGGTGCTTTTTCATAGGGCTGGATGTCAGACACAAACAGATAAAAACCCAGAATTGCTCAGAAGACCCTGGGTTGGGAAAAGGCTTCGTTTACAGCATGACATAATGGTTAAAGCTTCAAAGTGTGGAAGTGATTCAAAGTAGAGAGGTTTAAATGTGTTGCAGGGTAACAATTCACCGGGGGTCAGCTCTTACAGCAGAATTACACAGACTCAAGGTGAGGTAATTCAGGTACGTGTACATCAGGGCAAACTCATCGAAAGAAGGATAATTTACCTTGCAATTAGTGGGAGGTAAGAATACACAGATGGATATTTATTGAAGACGTGCTGCAAGTTCACTCCCTCGCCCAACTTTGTGTTTGTGTCTCTGGGTTCCCACTTCTGCCAATGTGGGAAGCGCCTACGAGTGAAATCCCAGCACTCTCGCTGGGACTCTAACTTCTCCACCGAAGACCATCTTCCCCGAGACTTGGGCTGCAGTTCAGCTTAACACAATTTAAGCAGGGACTGAAAGGACTAGTCCTATCCTCTCCTTCATTCCCTTTTTGCAGGAAGGTTTTCTGCCCAGCTGCTTCTCCGGTCCAGCTTTCCACACGTGCCAAGAGCAGTGGTTGCGCAGCCAAGGGAGGCGGGCAGGAGACAGCCGAAACACGCAGCTGGGACCAGTTCCTTCAACAGCAGCTCACACGTATCCTTCTCAACCGATGCTAAAAGCAAAGCCTGAGTGATGGGCTCAGCGACTGGCCCAGGGACGTATGGAAAAAAAAAACTGGCCATTTTCCTCAGCTTCCATCTCACCTCTGTTGATGAACAGAAGATCTTGCTGCCACCAGGGACTGAGCTCCCTGCCAAACCCTCTGGTGTCTCAAAATACAGGAGAGTGCAAGCTGCTCTTTTGTCTTCGATAAGACTGCCTGTAATTTCAGCTCCCTATCTAGTTTCCATTCGAACGGTACCTCTGCTTTCCACCGACAAGTTACATAAAACACTCGAATATAGTTACCAACTTTATCTCTCATTAGTATATTTATCAACACAGTATCACCCAGTAGCAAGAGGTCATTGTTTCAGTCTTTGTGGCTTTTAACAGAACTATTATTCAGGCTGTCACATCAATGGAAATATTTCTGAAGTTAGACTGTCATCTGTGCCTGAGATCTTATCACTGCATGGCATGAGACAGTCTGTCAGAGAACTGACATTCAAAGCATAATCTCATCGGAAAGTGTAATGACTAGTTTATTTCCCAGTAAATACTGGCCAAGAATATCACTAATGCCATTTTCAGCGAGGTCAACAGATGACACCATCCATTTTATCTACTGATATTTCTACAGATTCTGTAATAAAGGCACACGTGTCAACTAAACAGTGCACCCCACAATATACAGTGAAGTCATCTCTATTTCCGAGAGCAAAAGTAAAGCTCAACAATACCTTGTCCACAGATAAACTCTGATGGAGTTGAGAATTACACTGAAGTGACCATCTCCTCTTTCCTTCAGGACCGAAAACATAAGCACCAGTTTAGTTGCTACAAGAAACATCTGGTGAGCCACTTTTGCACTTGAGATCAGCCAAGGATGAGAACTGCAGCTCTCTGGACACGAGCACATGAAGTTGAGTCTCAACAGTCCTACAGCGTCAGCTCAACTAGACCCTCCATCCAGGCAAAAGACAAAAAAAAAATAAAAAAATCCTAAACCTAGAAAAAGCACCGACGAACGCAATTGCTACAGCTTTCTACTGTTTTCCCTATAGCACTACCCTTTAGCTAGTGCTCTCATAGGTCTGTGGATTTTAAGGACTGAGGAAACTATGGTAGGAGTCCAGCTTGACCTCTTCTACAGCGCTAACCAGAGGTTTCTCAGCAATTCTGGCATTAAGCCCAGATCTTCTGTTTGACCTAGAGATATCCAGTCTCAACATAAAAATTTGGGATTTTATCCAATGCAGAATTTATCATCACTTTGGAACCAAACTGTAGGAATCCTCATTCTTTAAAAACCTACATCGTGTTCCTAACTTGAGCTTTCGACTCCAGAGTATTGCCATACGCTCGGTCTAGGGACAGAACAGTTTTTAAGTCTCTAACCGTAAGAGATGTTTCATTCTTGAACTTCTTTTCATGAAAAGTGCAAACCTGGAGGAGAGTTCTCAACAGGATTAAATCACTTAGAACACCAGACAGATATCAATTGTAATTATTTTGCATGTCAGTGTGTATTTGTGTATATAAATTGCATAGTCATTTCGGTACATGTTGAAAAACTCATGCAATAGACCCGACTCTCCATTCTGGTTTTACAAATCAGTTGCTAAAGTCTGAGACAGTCATTTTACTGATGTTTCTTAGCAGGAATCTACTCTGCAATGTAGATTAAAACACCAGAAATACACCTTTCACTGGAGTGCATTAAAACTGTATGACCTTCAAAGCTACTATAACGTCATCAAGTTTCTCATTTTTTAAAAATAATTTTCTCAGTATTTTGACAGCAGTTTCAAGCATCAACAGAATCCTATCAAGCTATTAATATTATCCGAAAATTTGTTTAAAAACAGAATTGATAATAGCTCTGAAAGTCTCATACTTGCAAAAGATAATCTATGCCTCCTAATCTATAGCACCCTACCGTCAAGATAATTAACAATTAAAAAAAAGAATAGTTAAGACATCGGAGGTGGCGATTTACTCTGCCTTGTAATTGGATTTGGTGATAAGAATATTTTTGAAATTACACAACAGCTCTCTTCTGAGTAGAAAGGTTTGGAGTTTTTAGCAATTTGAAACACACAGGTACTTTCTGCTTAAGGCACCTTGAAGATACTGACAGTAGACAATGGCTAAAATTTTATGACTCTCCTTAAGCTTTATGGTGTCGCAGACTCCCAAAACTAACACAGTTAACTAAATTGTTCACAAAATAAAAGGGGAAAGAAAAAAGATGGAAAAATTTTTAAAGCCAGCAAGAAACTAACACATCAAGACATGATGAAGTGAGAATTGTTCTATAATATTTCAACAACCGTTTGGTATGAGCATATAGCACCTTCAAAGCTCTTCCTAACAAGACATCTAAGCCTGAATAATAGCCTGCCTTGTCCTCCTTTATTTACTTGCAATATTTAAACTGAGACCTACACACTTCAGGGATATTTATGTGCATTAAATCCTCTGGACTTAACCCCATGCTAAACAAGACCTTTACGAAGACAACTGTGAAAGAAACATCTCATCTACATTTTTTAATTTTGTACAGGGGAAGAGTTATTTAAGTTACATCTTCTAGATTACCTCGTTCTAACAAAGCAAGCGAAGCTAAGGCAGGGTCGGTCCATGGATGAAACATCTTCAAGAAGTGATGAGACCCTGCAGAAATCAGCCCTGGCACTTCAGTAAGAGCTCACCCACTCGTAAGGGCTGTTTTGCTGCTTGGTGACCCCTTTCCAATGAGATGTACAGTAATCAACACCGTGGTTATTAGAGATGCTACTTGCAAGACAGCAGAGGATTCCAAGGCTTTATTTGGCAACACAAATAAACAGCAAAATGTAGGACTCGGATTTTACATTACTCAACCCAAAACATCATGCTCTGCTCTCTTGAAAATATTAAACTCCCCAGAGTCAGAACTTGGTTTTCTGCTCATCTAAAGTAAGATCTTTCTAGAAGAATAGCCTACCTTTCCCTCAAAATTGTGCTCTAATGGCAAGTTCAGCACTGGATTACAAAATTATCTATGTACAGAACGTCAAGTGTAAGCAGCAAGGTCCCCCAAGTTATTAGTTTACCCTCAGTAAGGTCATGTTTTTCAAAATTTTATAATCCCTCTGGCTATGAAGCTTCATGTCGCACTTTGTCCTAAGCCTCCAGGAGAGGAAAAATACCAAACATGAGATTTGTGATAAAGCTTAGTATGAGCTGACAATTTTGAACATAATCACTAGCGTTTCCCCTCAAAGACCCAGAAGTTTTTATTTTCAATTTCCAGTATTGGACAAGACTCAGGTCCACTCAAAAGACAAGACAGGATCAATTCTTGCAGGATATCCAGTGCCTAAAGTCAAAAGGTTCAGGATCAAAGCTTCTGCCCTTGGGCTCAGTACATATATTTTCCCTAATGCCCAGCACCTTCAAGATCTGGACCAGAATTCTTACTCTATTAAGCGTTGTACAGACACAAAGCAGAAAAAGTCGTTTGGTTTTGTTGTTTGTTTTTTTTTTTTTAATATCAATTTATTCCCTGCCTTGCAACCTAAATGCAATGCAACAGATGGATATAAGCAAATGGGAACAAGAAATAATGAATCAGCATAGGCCAGCATGCCAGTTCATTAAGCTACTACAGTGCCAAGACCTGCTTCATGAGGTTCTTTGGAGACATCACAGCAAAGAAGGTTTAAGGAAAGTTTTAAGCAACAAGGTAGCTTTGCGGAAACTTGAAGAATACTACTTCTCAAGTCCGGCAGCAGCAACATCTTTTTATTTATTTTCTACAGATTCTTCAATGACCATTCACCACCTCTGGGTAAAGGAGATAGCAGAGTTTATTATCCAACTTTTTATGTACTTTTTGCCTGTAGGATTGTGAATAATTACCTTAAAAATAATAAACTCCGAGGCCTCAAAAAAAACATGATGCTTTGTATTTCAAGAACACTTTCTATAATCAGATCATAAACTCCTTAAAAGTATTCTGATTTGTGTTCTTTAATCTTATTCTTCAGTATTATTAGAAGAATTTAGAGGTAGAAGAGCAGCAAAGTTAAGAGATACAGACACAAAAAACCAGCCACAAAGCTGTGAAATGAGTCTGCAGCTCCTTACCCCTAGATTTGTGCTCCCTGTCATGAGCCATGTTTTTTGTCATGTGCTTCCTCTTAAATGTCATTGCCACTCCACCTCAGAAAAGCCAAGTTCCCTGGGGACAATCTCACCTTTTCAGGAAGCATGACTAAACCAGTAATGGTAGTAACACTCTAAAAGAGCTGGAGAGAGGCTGGTGACAAGGGCAGGGAGGGACAGGCCAAGGGGAATGGCTTTAAACTAAAAGATACTAGATTTAGATGAGATCTGAGGCAGAAATTTTTCCCGGTGAGGGTGGTACGACCCTGGCCCAGGGTGCCCAGAGAAGCTGTGGCTGCCCCTGGCTCCCTGGCAGTGTTCAAGGCCAGGTTGGATGGGGCTTTGGGCAACCTGGGCTAGTGGAGGGTGTCCCTGCCCATGGCAGGGGGGTTGGAACTAGATGGGCTTTAAGGTCCCTTCCAACCCAAACCAGTCTGTGATTCTATGAAAAGGAACTGAGAAGTTGTAGGCTGTATGTCCTATGTCTAGAAAAATAAATTCTTATTTTTGAACTTCATTTGATACAATCACAAATGGGAAATTATTCATAATTTTGGAAAAGACAAAGATTAGTATAATTATGAGATAGAGTAGAAAGGACACATATAACTAAGAACTGGGCTGAAAATTTAAAATAAGGGTTTGTAAGATGGCTATCAGTGACATTCCTTAAGTACCATCTCTGGAGTATCTTAAGAATGAAAACACTTAATGATCTTGACACAAAGTCTCAACATGGTAATGAAATCTGCTGATGACAAAGTCAGAAGCCATGTCAATACAGGGAATTGGAGTATCATAAAAAGTAATAGGCAAACCTAAGGGCAAGAACTAAAAAGAAGTTTAACAGTGCAGTATGCAAGGTCATACACTTCAGGAACAACAACTCATATACACAAAAAGATCATCAGCTGGAAGTCTTTTAAGTCACTGTAGGATGACTAAAGAATATAACGCAACAAAACCACCAAAAAGGCAAAGTCTGATATGGCTGGAGCCAGCTATTTCCAATCCAGAAAGATGGACCGTGTACCATCTGGTGTCCTACATTCAAGAAAGATGAATTTAAAACTGAACATCTCAGAGAGCCATCATAGAATGACAGAGGAATGGAAAGCCTACCTTGCAAGAGATACAGCATGTTTTACTTGAGCAGACCTCAAGGCAGAGGTGAGGTTATGGTTTACCATAAATAAACGAAGGGGACCAACACTGGAAACAAGAGATGGAGGTAAGGATTTATTTTAGCTAAATAATAATACTGATCCAAGAAGGATGGGTCACAAACAGTCTCAGGAATTTAGATATCTAACTGCTTGAAACAGTAAGAGCCCGCTGCGTGGTCATCTCCCAACGGGCTTTTCTACCCTTGGCCATACCTGCTTCTATGATAGCAAATTTAATCAGTTTCTGAAAAAGATGTAATAAAGGTTGACTGAAATGAGAAAAGCTGAACATGAAACTGGAAGTCCCAGTCCCACGCTCCTGTGACTAAGAGGATATCAAGGAACATTTAGAAACTGAAAGACCACCAGCCTATGTACATAATTAGCAACAAATCAGATGACATTTT
Organism: Aramus guarauna; assembly: GCA_013400195.1. Lineage (NCBI taxonomy): Eukaryota > Metazoa > Chordata > Aves > Gruiformes > Aramidae > Aramus > Aramus guarauna. Next base: position 197,405 of record VXBL01003293.1, read on the forward strand.
CTATATGTTTTGTACTTATGTACCCTATTTTCTCATTCTTTTTTCTTTATAAGGAAATCATATTAAACAAGCTCTTTGGAACACATCCATGTCTTCTATTCTGTTGACAGAGTTCCTCACAAACAGCACAGAATTCAAAACAAATTAAAACTTATGCATGTTCCAAAGGAAAATCCATCAAAAAAAAGGTCAATTGTGCTATCCNTTGTGGTTAAAGCCCATATGGTTCTCTGATAAAGCATTCTTTTTAGTCTGTTTAAAGTGCTCCACAGTCTAACCAAGAGCCCATAAATACATAATACAACAAACTTACAGGTTTTACTTAGGAATTTTCCTCCCTCACTTCTTGTAATTACTCTGTTCAGTACTTGCATAAAGACCTCACATCTGTTACTAGATGGCAGAGAATTTCCTTTCACTGAGGTAGGTTTGGACCCCGTTCAGAGACTAGCTGCAGCGAGTCGGCAGGAACACTTTGCATACTTCTAGAAACCAGAAATGGACAAATCCAACGGTGCTTTGAGCTGGATGGTGCTCACGTATACTCCATCCTGACAGCTGGCTGCATCAAAGCGAGGGGTGACAAGGTGCCAACCTGATTACTAATTCCTTCTGAACGCTTTCCAGATCACTCAAGAAGTTAATTTTGTAATTCACTTAAGTGGGTTTATTCCATGGATAGTATTACGTACAAGTCGGGTAAATCTCACTGTGAGCAACAACCGTCTCTTTTAGCTGAACTTGGACCTGCAGTGACCCTCTTTGGCAGGCCAGGGCTGTCTAGTTCTTTCTCAGGGCTTTAAGCAGGCTGAAAAAGAGCCAAAGGGGGAATGATCACAGCTTTATGGTCACTTGTGCTTGTCACTGCCCAGGAAGCCATTTGCCACTGCCTTATCTGCTAACTATCCATTAGTTGCTAACTAATTATCTATTAGTTATTAACTAGTATTAACTATCCCTATCTGCTATTTGAGAGGTGGGCCCCTGCAAACTGTGTGAAGTTCAACGATGCCAATTGCAAGGTCCTGTGCATGGGCTGGGGCAGCTCCCAGTATCAATACAGACTGGG
>VXBL01003293.1:204452-216565 GCA_013400195.1 Aramus guarauna
AAAAAAAAAAATTAGAAAGGAGAGAGGGAGAGAGAGTCCTGAATCTATTGTCCGAAATCTAAGCCTAGCGACTAATAAACTACCCTGGGAGAATTTCCAAAAAAGCAGTAAAGACTGAAGAATTGAATTACAGAAACTGCAAACAGCATTCTGGAAATCCAGTATAAACCAATTAGTTTCTTTAATACGCATACCCTGTATACAGACACTTATGTACATTAGACATTTAAGTGTATGTGCTGGTCCTAACTCTAATCTTAATTACATCAGGTTGGCACCAATATAATAATTAATTGCACTGGAATTTTTGTTGATTTACATCTTTTAAAAAAGAGAAACTAGTCCTGCAACCTTCACCCATCTCATTCACTTCACGGGCCAAATCCTGACCACTGCTGAGCATTTTCAGTTGGAAAGCCTGCTCCTAGAAGGAAATCTAACTTTTGCAATCAAAGTCAGATTCTTTCCTTGAAGTGCTCTCAGCTGGTTTCACACATCGACTTTTAGCAACTGCATTCCTTACCACCCGAATCCAAGTCAAAAGCACGAACCACAATGTACTGATCGAGCAGCCCAAGACTTTTGATTCTCACCACAAAAAATGTTTATACAGCTTCGCAGCAACGTTTCAGAAGTTTAAAGGAAGAAGTAGTTCTGCATTACCTACACGAAAGTTTCCATTAAGGTCTAGATTCAATCCTCTTCAGGCATTTAACTAATTCACCAAAGTTATGTCTAATTGCAGGAGGCTCCTCTGTTGTAGCCAGGGAGGAAGACACATATAGCCCTCATATGAGTTGCATTAGCGGGATGGAATTGTCTTCTAGATCTCCATTTCTCATTGCTGAATAGCTAGAAGCCTAGGTGAACAAGCATTTTACTGAGGTTCCCAAATAAGAAGCTCAAAACTGGGTGCCTTAATCCTTGCGTGCACCAACGGCACATCAAGATGCTGCAGGACATACAAACGCAATGCAATGAAACTTGCATTTCATTACGGAAAATAATCCGTTAAACTGAGTAAGATGCCTCCGTTCACAGTCAAAATCCTTCAGAGGAAAATGCAAATTACCCGACAAATGGCACCAGACCACACGCAAGGCCAAACCCCATTTTAGTGGGCCAAATGCTTATTCCTGACCCTACGGCACCAAGTGAACCTGATCTGCTTGGGCCAGACAGCCAGGAGTCTGGTTACCTTCATCCTGGCTGCTGGTACGAGTCGGATTACAGACAAGCCTGGAAGACTCCGGTGACTTGTAAGTGAAATTAGTCAGCTCCTTCCTAGGGCTCCCAAGAGAGTGTTTTTTCCCCCACTCTTTCAAAACTTGTCACATAAAACAGCTCATCCTTACAGCTCAACTAGGCCTATTAAAGTATCACAGTTAAACAACCGTATTCCCAACTTGCTTTACAGTGTAATTTTATTGTCATACGAAGCTTTTACCACGGCTCGAGTTTACTGTGTTCTTGCCTCAAGTAAAACTCCTCAGCCATACTTTCCAGCACCGACACACAAGGCTGCGAAAATTCAGTGCTTGCGGCGACCCAGCAAGAGGTTTGCAAATTAATATTAAAGCCAGGATTAAGGCAATGTGGCAGAAGTCTCCCTTTCCCAGCAGAAAAAGAAGAAAACCCCAGCAGCAAAGACCTTACAGAGCACGAGACAAGACACAGCAAACAAACCCAAGAATGACAAAGAAGAAGAAAGGGAGTAATGAAAAATTAGATCAAGTGATTATGTATCTGCATACACAACTGGATGATTTCCAACGTCAACACCGACTTGCTTCTTTCCATATACAGAATCAAATCTCACGTCTTTCTAACAGACACATACCAAACCATGACAGGTTGTCTGGACTTCTTGAGAGTGTCACGGCAGAGACTGGCTTTGGGAGAGATCTGAAGGAGGAAAGGGTAGTGCTTGCTTGCTTGCTTAGCTTTCTCTTTCTGCTCTGTGTTTCCACAGCACCTAGCACAAAGGAGTCTAAGGCACTATCACGATTCAAACAGCAAATAATAGCAGTTATCACACTGACAGAAAGCAAGAAGGAAAACACCCATGCCCAAAGAGCTCTACTTCTCCTTCAGAGCAACTACTTCACACACAGAGGGTTAAGAAGGAGATGGTGTTGTCCTGAAGGTACACTGAGCTGTAGCATTTTTGTCATTCTGCATACTGCAATCAGGACAGTCATACAAGCATTTTAAAGTGCTAAAGAACCTATATGGCACATTTTACTGCCTCTGTGCAGGGAGGCACTAGAAAAAACACGATCTCCTTGTACTATGAGATTTCGGGACTTGCATTAGTTGGGTCTAGCAAAGCAGAACAGATTTCAAACATTTACATTATTTCCTTTGGAGAAAGCTTCACCAAACCTGAAGACGTCAGTGCAGTGGTAGGACAGAATATGGGAACAAACACTCATTTCCTGGTCTCAGCCCTGCCAAGACCTTTGATGGCCTGTGGCCACACAGAAGTATGCCCATCTTCAGTGCAAATAGGCTGGGGTCCCTGAGGGAGCTCAGTGTTTTGGTCTTAGCTTAGGCAAAAGGAGACACTCTCCTGCTGCGAATCAGTTCCAAAGACCCTCGTGCAAGAAAAAGGAAAGAGAAGCACTACAGAAGGGGCAAAAGTACATCTTAGAAATCCACTGGCCAAAGACTCAATGGAGTTGCGACCCAGAGATGAGCACAGCACACATAGAGAGTCATCTGGTGCTTTCATGGAGAGGAGGTTCCTCTTGCTCTCGGAGGGAAGAAAACTCCTCCCAGCCATTTAGCCCTTAACAGAAATAAGCATTCATCCCTAAACTACGTTTGAGTTCACTAGCCCTTTTCTATTACACGCTATAAGCCACAAAAGAGACATTACTGTAAGCAGAGGGAAAGGCAAAGCACATAGGCAGCCAGGAGACCAGGCTCGGAGAGTGCTTCGTCTCTGCAGGACTGAAGAGCTGGGAGCTCTAATGATCACCCGCCACTCTGCATACGTATTTGAAAGATCCACTTTGCTCTGTACTGTTCCCAGTTCATGTAAAAGGGTTGTAAAAGCCTTTTTGGACAAGGAATCTACTGCCTGCTAGGCAAAGTTCTGCATCCTGAACAATTACAGTGCTGCCAAAATGCCAGTATCGACTATAAAATAACATCATACGTTATGAGGACAAGTCAATAAATTGGGAAAGGAGAAATGTAGAACATAAAGAGTGTGCAGACCTCCACCAAGACAGAGCCTGCATTAGGCTAGAGGGAAGGGTTTCTGCAAAAGCAAAGGAAGAGCTGAACACTCTCACGCTTAGTCAAGAGCAAGATGTCTTAGGGGCTAGAAAAAGTGAGAAATTGTCCAAAGCGGTATAACATTTTTTCAAACAGAAGGGGTGAAATAGATCCTCCTACTCTATTGCCTAGAATCAAATGATTACACTGTTATTAGCTTGCGTGATGCTAAAACACATCCATGAAAATGAAGCTAGTGTTCAGCAGAGCAGGAAAAAGGATACTTGTACTGGCTTTCAAATGCCCATCTCCGTAACCCCAAAGCGACGTACCTTTCCATAACAGCCAGGCACTCCTTTCTCCATGTGAACCGACTGCCTCGCCGTAGTCTGAAGGTCCCAGAGGTAGCTGTGACTGGGGGAGGCGTCTGTCTCCATTCTGGCTCTTCTATTGGGATAGGAGCGGGTCTCATGCTTAACGTAGCCCCTAAGAATAATAAATACTGTGTTTCCTAGTGGATTAAAAATCATGCCCATTTTCTCACTCCTGCTCGTGAAAAAAAGACAAGACAGATGATGAAACCATTAAAACTAAAAAAAGTAAAGCATTATGAAACAAAGACACCTTAGAGATATACAAAGCCAGCTCGTTCCCATCCCCAACCTCTGAGCCAGAGAGGTATCAGGCGACCATGGAAATCTACGGGAGATATAACTGAGCTGATAACCACTTAGGAAAAATAGTCCTGTCTTCATCAAGAGGAAAAACATCTTACAGAAAGGGTGAGCTATGCCCCAGCTGGGATTTATTTAGGTTGCGCTGCTACCTCTTCTGCCTCGAAACGGGAAATGCCAGGTTTCTATTTAATTGTACAGCAGTCTCAGGAAGCAAACTGTAAATTTATACCAAAGGTATTTCGACGTGTCCGAAGAGCTGAGTAAACATTTGAAATAGCTCCACCGATAGAAACACACCCTGTGACCTGCAAACACAGGCTCCTGAGTGCTGGGTTGTCTGAAAGCAGATTAACACCACACCTTTTCCTCTTCTGTCCCCCTTCTATGGATATATTTCTCCATTCAAGAAGCCTGAGCTGGAAAGCATCAAGCAAGAGACAGGACTTGGCAAAATGCCTTCAGAAAAGGCCCTGTGAAACTTACCCCTGATTCTTTCCACAACAGCCTCTTAGTTAATAAATCAAGATAAATCAAGACACACTGGGAGACTGATCTTACCTATATCCCTTGGTGAAGATGGGAACCTGGTATAGGACATTAGTACGTACAACAGGGTATGTTCTGAAGGACAGCTTTGTGCTCAGTGACTTCCCCTGGAGGGAAGAAATAGCTCTTCTTGTGTGCAAAAAAATAAAAAAGCTCAGTTGTATGAAAAGATGAATCACCACCTATATCCCATATGCATAGTGAGCTCAACTGGAATTCATGCACTGAACCAGCCTGGATAGATCCAGGAGAAGCAGGCAGCTCTGCTCACAGGAGGAATACAGTATTGTGCGCATGTAAAAGCAAGGCTGAGACAGCAAATCCCTCTGGGTACACAAGCTTGCTCAGAATGGTTAGGATTTAATCTTAAAAACATACTGTGTTAGTGAAACAACACTGCTTATTTCATTTAAAACAGAGTAAAAGGGTTAAGGGAATTTAGAGTTTAACCAAGAAACAAATTCCTACAGTTAAAAAGCAAGAAATTAGCTATTTAAGCACTTGGCCGTGTTCCTTTCCAGAAATGCACAATGAGTCTTTTCCTTACTGCCAGGGGCTTGCATCTGTGTTAGGTAGCGGAGCCCAAAATAAGTTAAAAATTTTACCCAGGAGAAGTTTATAGGAAGCGAAGCCCGCAATCTCTGCCTTGCATGCACAACGGATGGTGACTCTACTAATTCCCAGCTAACGAGCCTACACAGACTACTTAGTTTTATTGACACATGAAGTATTTCCTATATTGCCAATTTATCCATTTCAAAGGGAAGTTCCTTACCTACTCTTTCTAGTACTTGCACAGTTTAGGGGTCTGGGTCAGTATCAAGTTGCTAGGTTTTAAATATACTTCAAAACCTAAAAAACTTAAAAAAAAAAAATTATAAAAGAGGCAGGGGACAACAGGACAAGAAATTAGCTTTCCTTACTAATTGTCTTAGCGATATACTTTCTCTACCTGGGGATTTCATTTCACAGGGAAAATATAGGAATATCAGTGATGCCTAACATCAAGGTAAGAGACGCATAGTACTTCCATTAAATTTACTCGAAATTTTTCAGTCAAAGGTTGAAAAAAACCCAAGACACCTGCATTTAAAGCGTAAATTTGCTCCTGCTACTGATCCGTTCACTTACTGAATATAAGATGCTTTTTTTGGTTTAGTAGCCTTGCTAGATCAATTTACCTCTTTCTCTTTTCTATGGGGCAACATCAATATCAGCAGCAGATGAGAGAGAAGTATGCCGAGAATTACAAGCAAGTACCCACCGCTGGTTTTGCACACACATAAAGACAGAAGCATCTGAATGCATCCAGAGGCATAAACCGCATTTGGCTCTATCTGTGAGCGGCAAAAGCAGTGGATATATGCACTGCTGCTACATTTGATAAGGTAACTATGGAGCTTTTCTTCAACCCCCTCAATTAAGTGAGCACTTGGGGGTCCTGTTTATTCTGCTGTTCCAAGGTTTCACTGCAATCTTCTCATCACCCAGCTCCACTTCTTTACAACTTAATAAGTTACATCCTAGTTACTAGGTCAGAGTCTTTTTACAAACTCCTCAAACAGCTTTTGAGAAGTGAAACTTCTCTCTCGAGCAGAATGAGTGGAGCAAATGCAGTATGAGAGATTTTCATCTTCGTATATGCATCAAAAAGCAAGACATCTCTAAGGGGTATAGAGGTGAACCGTCTGGGAAGAACTCCTTTCGCAGAGAAAAATGAAAAGCGACATCTCTCACCACCTGCCAGTGCCGAGTACCTTTTGCAGCGATATAGATTTTTCTTTGCACGAGCCAGCGTTTTCTCAGCTAGGGGGTACGACTTTGGGGATGCTGCAGGTGGGTTTTGGGGAGAGGAGGCAAGAGTGGAGGAGGCTCTCCAACTGGAATGCAAGCTCTCTCTCTCTCTGCACTCAAAATTCCTCATGGCAAAGGCCTGCCCTTCTCTCAGCACATTCCAGACACTAGCCCGAAGAAAGAGCGTTGCTTTTAAAAGCCTCACGTGCAATTGCTGATCCACATCACATAGCTCAGAGAGGCCCTGCCATACAGGGGCGATGCGCAGAATGGTTGGAGCAAGCCTCAGGCCATCTCCCTGCTCCAAACCCCCATTTAGTAGCAAGCCTTTGCAGCAAGTACCTATCATACATTATACTGATAAGAACAGATGTCACACTTTATTTTTAGCCAGACTGACCTGCGATCACATGATAAACACCTTTCAGTTACTACTGAGCCAGGCTAGATTTGAATCAGCAGCCTGCACGGCAAAAGGTTCCCTACAGAGCTCATTGCTTGGATGGAAAGGATCAGAGCAGGGACTATTTTCTCAGCAGCTCTGTAAAATAGTAAATCACCAACAATATGCTTCCAGTGCAAATCTCGTGGGATATCCAGCAACTGATTTTTTTTTTTTTTTTTTGGGTAGGCTTTTCTTTTATAGCTAAACAAGAACTGCTATGGGAATAACATAAGAGATGCTACATCTTGATAATAACTACCTTTCTTCTTCCCTTTTGTTCAAGGAGGAAGAGTACATGGTTTTCTCCAAGGTGACCACAGCTGCCTTCCTATTACAGAAGACTGGCAGAAATAAATATCCAGCATAAACGGAAGCAGTCTGTATCCATCTGTAACTTCAACACATCATTTTTAGGTGCCAGCTTCGGTTTGCAGTACACAGAAGCAAAACACATGCTCACGTTACTCCGTAACAAACTTTCCACAGTGCCCAAGACCCAGCGCCAGCCAAACTAATCAGGCTAACAACTAGCAATGTAAAATGAAATATTTATTTATTTTAAACCCATGGGCTCTGGGGGAAAAAAAAAAAAATCAGTTCATTATAGGACTCTATGCACTCATATACTGGCTTCTGAAACATATACTATTTATCTACTGCCAAAACCCTCTCAGTCCTCTACAAAACACAAGAGATGCGGTGCCTGTCCAAAAAAAGCCCGATCTAAATGAAAAGCATCCCTATTAATTGGATTAAAGACCTTTCAAACACTAGCATTTAGCACTGAACTTCTTCCCTTCCAATATAAAACTGCCTTTCACCCTAATTGGCAACTGTTTCCAGAAAAATTTATAATTACTAGTACACTGGAATTCGCAGCATTGCTATTAACTCTGACATCACTCCTCCCAGGAAAATGTTGATCAAGAAATTTTTGAGCAAGATTATTGCATACAGTAGGAAAAGTAGGTTTTTTTCTGATCCACGAGACTTACGTCTCTTTTGCAACGTTCCGGTCTGCTGCTGTGTGAACACCCACCACCAAAGACAGGAGAAATACAGAAACCGCCCATGTAAACCAGCAATCAAAACCAAGGAAATAACAAACAGCATATTCAAAGAGGTCAAAGCAAGCTGGCAAATAATGACTGTGATGGAATTGCTGAGTCCCTTCTGTATAAGAGCAACATCTGGCAACATCTCAACAGCAGCAACATCTCAAAACTGCCCTAAGGCTCCCCAACACCAAGTTCTTTGGTAGCAGATGCAGGACTGCTTGTGGATGATTTAAAGCGCTATATATCACCATTATAGATTTGAAAAAAAGAAACATAAAATCTCTTTTGATGTATTTATAGGTCATCTTTTGTGCCCTGGATTATTAGAAACTCCTGGCTGGCTGCAGTATATAAGCACAGTAAAAGAGGACCTTACAGGCAAGGCAGGCACAGGAAACGGTCTCATCTTTATCCAGGAGACAGGAAAGTGAGGTGCAAAGGTGAAATCATTTGCTAAGAGTTGTACAGAAAAACTGGCAGAGCCAAGGAAAGACTACAGGTCTGCCAAGGGATCTCCAGTCCTTTCATCACAAAACAACTATTCTTTCTTTACAGTTCATAAATTGATTATACCTGGTGTCCTAGTCCTTCAAAACCGTTTCAATTTTAAGCGAAAGTTTTCTCTCCATTACTACACAAACAAATTCCGTCAGAAAATGGACTTACTCTGAAGATCCAGTTTTCCAAAATAAGGAATGGAAGGAATGAGGAAACTAGAAGTTCGTGAAGACCTCACTTTGCCCATTGGTAACTCAAACGCGTAGCTGGTTCTGCACAGAGAGACCTGACTCTATCACCCAAAGGAAAAGGATTGAGATTTTATTCCCAGCAGCTGGAATTGGCAAAGATGGGATACATGAGAACAGAAAGTCAAATGTCACTTCCTAATGAGTGAGCAAATAGAAAAAACACATGCCAGGCATTTAATCTCTTACGTTTCTTCAAAGGAGGACAACCTCTGTCACTCTACAGGGAGCACAGTGATGGCATCACTTCTTCGTGAACATGGCAGGAGGCTCAGCTGATCTCCTCATTTTCTGACTCAAAAGAAGGCAGCAGAATGTCTGGTCTAGTCTACTAATCAGAGGATACTGGTCTCAACAGTAATTTCAATCCAAGATTCTTCAGACAAGGTTGGTATCCTCCTTGATATACCGTATACACTTGCACGTATGCAGGTTAATTATCTCTTGGCTAGCCAGTCTGACTGATGGCAAGAATTCAAAGCTGTGGATTGTCCTACAATAAATAAATAAATACAACCATATTTTCCTGAAGTAGACTTTTCCAACAGCTACAGGAAAACTGAGAGTTTCCCCCCTTACCTCAATTTCTAAAAAGAAATCTAATGTCATTTGGTTCTAAAGGGAATTTAAGTGCATCCAAACAGCCCCTTGGCATAGGCAGAGGAGCCATGTTGCCTCTTCTTGAAAATGCTGTACAGCATCTCTTATTTGAAAAAAAGTTACACCAATAACCATTCTTGAGGAATTTTTTCCATGTGCGTATAAAGAAAAGTGAACAAGATCTCAGCAAGACAGTGCATCAGAAAAGTAGAGGTTAACATGGATTCACTTCAATTTAAGCCATAACCTTCGGTGTTGCAAGTCTTCCTTAGACACTTCTCAAGAACGAAAGGACACACAAGATGTGAGCTTGTGGATTTGGGAAAAAAAAAAAAAAAAAAAAAGGTTAAGAGGAAGCAGTAAAGATTTTAGTGCTAAGTTTGACAACGTTTCTCTTACCCCAGCACAGAATACTACTTCTTAAACAGCTCCAAACAATACTGCCAAGAAAAGATGCAAAGCTATAGGAAAGATCCACACAGTTTTCATCAGTAGGAGAGGACTTTTGAATTTTATTTTCAAAGGGAAATGGTCAAGAGTTACTTTGCAGAGTACAACACATGAGGCTTTCAAAACAGCCGACACTGAACGGTTGTATCCAGCAACTTTGCTGATCCTTAGTATCACAATTCCAGCCCCTGCAAAAATCAAGGCTTGCTGGCGATCCCTGGAGCTTGCCTCACAACCAAGAGCACTTTCATTCTTTAAAACAATTTTCTAGATGCTTAACAGAAAGGACAGGCTCAGCCGTCACTTTGAAGCCACCCAACTTTAAGCTAAAGTATTCTCAGGCCAACTGACAGCTGGAGCCTCTTGATTTTCAGCTTACACACAAAGCAGAGGTTTTGAGGATCTGTTTTCACTGGAATTTTTCTTAATAGAATTCTGGATATTGAAGCCAAGTTCACATTAGAGAGCCTGAGTCTTAAATTTCTTAAAACAATTACACAGTTAATTTAATCATGCTATTGTTTAAAGGAAATTAAACATAAATATTTTGATCTTCACAATAAAACCACTAAAGGGAAAAATAAGAATTGCGGTCAAACAAAATCTACGGAGAAGAACAATGCAAGAAAATTAATTCAACTGTGAATTTGAAGATTGCTGGTTAAAGATAATAAGGAGCTTTATTTCTCTTTTTATATTTAAGATCTATTTTGAGATTTGGAGAAGCAGGTGGGATTTGAGAGACACATCTCCAACTTAACACTGTAACTATTAACATCCCATCCATGAGCTTGAGATCCAACCCAAAACCCGCTGAAGTTATCCCAAAGTTCCCCTCTGCCAAACTGCGGGTTTTGTTTTTTTTTTCTCCTGCAACTTTATATTATGCAGCCATTATAAAAGTTTTTTATTTGTTCGTTCTGAAGAGCCTTGGCATATATTTCATGTTAGCTGACTACAACTTCACAGCCTGCTTCTAATCCCCAGAGATAGCTAGCGGTGAGAGGACAGGACAAGTTACCATGACTGAGGAGCTGGACACGCAGCTATGGATGAGTCAGCTCTGGATCATTCGCTGCAAAGCAATGCACAGATTTGTTCCTACCCTCCTAAAAACTAAACTGGTCAGAGGGAATACCTCTACAGTACATCAGACCACGAAGGGAGTGATCAGCGATAATAAAAAAGTGACAAAAGGCTTCTTTTCCATAAATAAAACAGCAGGAGATGTTTAGGCTGTATTTGTTTACCAGGATTTGTCTTCTCAAGCTGGTACCATCTGTAAAATGCCCTTTTCTTTTGTTCACTCAGGTCCGACCCCTGCTGCAACAGCCAATGGGAGATCCGGCTCTGACTGATACCTGTAAAAAACCAAAACAAAACACACACAAAAAAAAAAAAAAAGAGAGAGAGAAAGAGGGTGAGAAAACTTGTTCTTTTTAAAACATTTTAAAGTGGTTTATATACTGATAAAAGGTCTTGTCTTAGAAAGCCCAGGAACTCATAATGTTTCAAGCACAGAAAAAGTGGAGTTCAAGCTTCATCCCCGTCACTAACTTCCTTAACTTCTCCCTGTTGTTATTTTCAACCTTACTCAATGTCCATCCTGGGATTGGCACAATCAATCTACAAGCAAACAAGACACAAACTGGGAAGCCAAATCTGCTACTGACTTGAATTGTCCACAACTTCCCGGGCTCTTAAATTTCTTCGTCTGTGAAATGGGAACAAATCCTTCACCCGCTATTATACATAATGGTAGTTGGGAGATCTTTATCATTCAATGCTTGAATAAGAAGGGAGATAAACACAGAAACAGTTTATGTGATATAGATCAAATCAGCCCAGAAATGGAGCAAGCCAACTATCAGCAGCTAAACCAGCAAGAAACAAAACAGAAAGGGCAGCTGTCTGTCAGCAAAGAAGGATCCAAGCTCTAGGTATCTACAGGCAAGATTAGGGACAAAAGGTTCCAGAGTTTTTAAAGCAAGACTTCTAAGAAAACAGTAAAATGGGAAAAAAGCCCTAGAATTTAACACAGTTCTTGCCAAAGCATGACACTGAATGAAGGACCAATGCAAAGAGGGAAAAGAAGTCATTATAAGGAAGGGAACCAAATAAAGCAAGAGATTTGAAAGTGCACTAGGAGATAAACTGCAGGTTCATTTAAAAATATAAAAGACTATACAGTTTGCTGAATAACTGAAGCAGTATTTCAGGTAGGAGGACCCCCTGTGCTCTCCACAAGGCTTTTCAGCTATCAAAAGGGGTTAATAACATCTAAACTCTCCTGAGAACTAAAGTTTAGGAGGTGCTCCAAGTAACAATATACCGCTGAACACCACCTGTGCCACCACCTGCTTGGTGCTACTACTGAGGCAGGTAGAAAGCTGGTTGTCACAGGGAAACTCAACTACCTCTCCCCTCCTGAGATGCATCAAGGTTGTGTAAGGTCTCATAATCATATTGAACTCATGAAAAACAACCCCCTGCAGTTTTACCGTTTCTATACAGGGGGTTTACTATGCCTTTTTTTTTTTTTTTTTTTTTTTTAAAAACTAAAGTATGTAAC
>VXBL01003293.1:216572-231347 GCA_013400195.1 Aramus guarauna
TTTTTGCATTGAACACTGAAGCTAGTTAACTTTAGAATGATTAAACCTTACTCTCAGGAATCATATTCAGGAGGGTTTACTCCAACTAGATTTTTAAAATTATGGTGTTAATGCTCATAATTGTTCTTCCTTATGAAGATTCCCAGAGCCTAAGAAGTTTTAATTGTCCTGGGGAAAAGGGATAGGCGTGTTTTATCATAGAATCATAGAATCATCTAGGTTGGAAAAGACCTTTAAGATCATCAAGTCCANACAGAAGCTTACTGCTATTCAACAGAGCTCTGCCCATAAAACATATCCTGATTTGGTTTTGTTTCCCATACATCTATTGATCTTCTTTCTTACAGCCCGTTCCCAGAGACCGCCTTTGCCCCACAACTGGAAGAGTTCCGAAACAGCCGGGGCAGTCAGGAGTTGACTATCCCCAGGACCCATGTTGGAATATACAATTGCCTTTATGCCACTAGGGAAGTGGAATTATTCAACCAAAACACAAACCTTAGTGGATTCTGCCAGTCTAAATCAAGGAACTGTGGAAGCACACAAGCTAATACTAAAAGAAGTCAATGTAAGTTGAGAAAACTCTCCAGCCCAAAACAAGGCTTCAGTCCAATTGAAATCACGCAATCTACACGCCTGATTGTCCATGAAAAGACCAAGTTTTGAAAATTTGCAGCTTCCCATCTACTATTATGATTTATAAAAGTGATTTCTTTAACACAGTGCTGTGGGACACAAACGTTTGTGTCTCACTGCTTTTGGCTGCATGGCTCCTATTAATCAATGGGTAACAGCACCATTAATTTACTTGTTTACTACAGTCCACTTACACTTATTGCAGTGAATTAGTGTTCGTTGAGTGTTTGGATAACGACGTAAGATATAAATGCAAAGCATTATTTGATAAAAATTATAAACAGAGATTAAGTATCTTCAACAAGAGTCACGTAGTGGAAAATCCAAATTCTGCTCAAGAGGCTGCCTGATACTGCCGTGAAGTGGTACAGATGTTAGCCACTTCAGACAATGTGCTCGAGACAAAGCAAAGGAGCAGGAGCCAAAAGATTCAAGCTGTGTATTGCCATGTCCACGTTTGACTCATCGCGAGTCCTCAGTTTGTAAAGTCGCTTCGGCAAAACGGAGCTTTGTAAAGGACACCGAGACGTACAGATTCAACGAACACACGAATAAATTCTCAGCACGTTATCGTTTGACTACAGTATCTCATGAATGGCACTGCAGTCCGTAACATTTTTTGCATTAGCAAAAAGCCCACAGCCCATTCTGCTCTTTGGCCAGCGGACTTGTACAGCAAACCCAGCTAAGGTGTCAGGTGCGGCATAGGCAGCTGATCTTGCTTTTGGCCATAGGAATATAGCAGATGACCTCAAGAAGACCCTTTACGTCCCATTTCCTATCATTCTTTTCTGCTTTTTATTACCTTCTCTCCTTGTTTCAGAGATCTGTGGTAAGAACTGAGCTTCTTAAAGGTTTCCTCTACCTATACCTCTCCTCCTCTTTTTGTTTTTAGGATATAAAGTATCTTTCATCTGCATATCAACTGCATTTAGAGGCCCCAAACCTGTATACTCCAACAGCCGGACCAATTCAAGGTCACAGGCAAAGTCAGTAGCAGAAGAACTGATCCAGGATCTCCTAGATGCCAGCACAGTGTCTTAAACCCATCCTTCACTCCTTTCAGTTAAAAAAAAAAACCCAAATTGTCATGTCAGAGTTTCTTGCATCTCAAGTGGGGTTTATGCAGTTGACTCATAGGGACAATGACTAGTACCACCACCAGTACCATCCTGTCACATTGTCTGTAATCACACTACTTTAGGAAATTGCACTGGCAGGAAAAAAGAAATCATCCTGCTGCCAGAGGCAGATTAATGAAATAAGTTCTCCAGAGTACTGAAAATCCAGCTGTCTTGAGGAAATTCACTCTCAAACTGAATCATGGACCTCAAGGAAGACTGCCATCCTCTGGGCTCAGCATCAAGCAGGGACACGAACACATTGTAATGAGCACAACTAGTTTTTTAACAGAAAATACTGAAGAAAGAAATCACAAAGGATTACAGCAATTCAAATGTTGACTTCTTGTGTCACACGTCGCTCCTTCCCATAGCAGGTTACAATTCATAATTATAACCAAATGGAGATGACAATGCATTCATGCTCTTCTGGCCAGCTCCACTCTCTCCTACATAAATTACTTGGGGAAAAATTTTCCCTTTCAAATACATAAAAGAAACGGCAAAATGCATCATAAGAGAAGGCAACTGGTATCTGCAGTACAAATCTGCTCAGAACCCTCAAAACTGCTATTCATCAAGTCTTTGGTAACTGGTTTTCACCTTCACAGATAGCTTTGTTCAGTGACTCTGCTTTGCATTTCTTTAATGTTTCTGCCAGCAGAGATTTTTAGAAGCACCTGGAATACGTCAGATTTGGAGAAGAAAGTAACTGACTGTGTTTTAATTCTTCAGAAAGTAAGCAAAGTCCTAGATTCATATAATACGTGCTTGCAAAGGACATCTATCAATTTAGGAGATTAGCAAAGCTTGTTTACAGAAAACCTGCAAAGATCAAAATCACAGAAAAACAAATCTTTCCCTGTGTTGTCACGAGTATTAAAAAAAAAAAAAAAAAAAGGAAGATGAGTTTTTCAAAATCTAGTTTCTCACCATTTCAGACAATCAGTAATTCAGTAACTTTCTGAATTCTCTTCACAAAATGGAACTAGTTAAGTTTCACTTTGTATTTGCATCTGCTCAGCATCCCTGTGTGCAGGTTTGAAAACTTAAGGGATTTTATTTATGTTACAGCAGTGCTTCATGGCTGCCCTCCGCCGTGCTAGATGCTGTGTGTGTTTAGCATAACATAAACTAAGTCCTGAAGATCTCCTATAAATTAAGACCAAGACAGTAGGACAAGGCTGAATTGTACAAACAGAGTAATTGGGAAGGTTAGCAGAACTGCACACTGGAAAGCTCTATTTTTTATGTATTTAAAAAAAAAAAAAAAATGACCTCTGCATTTTATTGTTGTTGCCTTTTATTTTTTAATGGTGGGTTAACTTTTATGGTTCTAGCTTAAGAACTGAGAAATCTGAATTCAAATTCCTGCTGTGCCACTGACTACTTCCACTGTGACCTCAGGGAAGTAAGGGGGTCTTGTTCCTTCACTCCTTATGTGTAAAAAATGGAAAAATGGTATTATTTCCAAACCTCACAGAGGCATCATCCAGCAAAGCATTTAGCCCAGGTATACTCCTCCCTCTCTCCTTTACTGTAGTACGTAAGACAGACATCTGTTTCTGAAAACACGTCCCCTGCCCACCATCTAGATTTGGAAGCTGAGACAGAGCATCTCTTTGTAAGTTGACACTTCTCTCTTCATCCTTTGCCTTCTGACCAGAACTTACTTGGTACTCCGACACCATCCTGGTGGCAATTAAAGCAAATTGCAGCACGTGACTTAAAATTACTGTTGATAAAAATTTGGCATTCCACCTGCCACATGTAGTGCTAAATACCTCCCCTCAAGTAAGCTGCAGCTATGTTAAAAGGAGCTTCAAATAACAAGATAGGAAATTCAGCAGGAACTATTATTAGCTCCTGTTTATACTGTCATTTTTCTTATCAGTAGGAGATTATTTATACAGAGCCCAACCCAAGTGCTTCTTGTTTATCTTATTACAGACACCATTAAAAAAGTTTCTATAAAAAGCAGCTCCTGTATTTAGGACCAGCACTAATAAGTGTTATGCTAGGTTTTTGCTGCTTATCAATCATTCCTTTATTTTCAAGTCACCGTTTAATACTCTGTTACTATTTTCCAATCTGCCCTCTTCTCTCAGTACACAAGGCAGCCCCGTAGAATGTCTTCCAGATTTAATTTTCCCTGTCAGATTCATTATCTAAATGACTGTTAAAGTTTCTGGTAATTTTATGAAGACTAAGAGAGCCTAAAAAATTGTTCTACCACAACAGCTGACTTTAACCTTCAGCTCCATGTTCCGCTCTCATGTATCCTTCCATCATGTCCCATCCCCTTACACTGCAGCACAGGAAAGACAAAAGGAAAAGCCATTTACTCTTGCAGAGTCTGTAGATACAAGGCTGCTCAGCGTGCTTTGTAGGATCCTGGCTGATGCAGAAATGTGTATTCTGTAAGTGCATTGCAATATTAGAATTCAGATGAGAAAAGGGAGGAAGGTATTTCTGAACGAAACCCTAAGCAGCTTGAAGAATTAGCGAAATAAGGTAAAATGGAAGTTTCAAGGAGCAGAAGTTGCAGTAGAGGTTCCTGCACCAAAGACAGAACACAACAAGGTACAGAATGGGGACAAATATGGGGAAACAGGACACTCTCTGATGAGCTACTCCAAGACCTGCAATTTGAAGACATGCAAATACACTGGTTTAGCTAAAGTTCATTGTTTCTATGTCCAGTTTGGGCAACTTCAAAGCCAGTCATAATTAAGAAAAGGGAGCAAACTTTTAGGTTCTTAGCTAAAGGTCTAATATCCCTCTGTTCAGATGCACTTTCCCCTCTCCCTGCCATTCTCCCCTCCCATTACACCCACAATTTTTTAGAGCAGCAAATACATTGGTAGAGATTGAAAGGAGAAAGTTGACAGCATGGGTAGCCAAGCCAAACAACTCTCCTTCTGGACAGAGCCAGCCATAAATTTTTCATTTAATTTTTTTCTTGCCTCCCTTCCCAGGACAGAAGAGATGAATGCTAAAAGCCGAGGCCACTCTATTCTGCATTTATTTCAAGTTCTAAACAAATGACTTCCAGCTGATGCAGGGTGGTAGCCAGTGGTTGGGCAAGCCGAATATGCCCAACATCTGCAGCGCAGCCTCCAGAAACAGCTCGCAATGTCTGTATTACAACAAACGGCGACGGGGGCTGTAAGCACACCAGCCTCTGTGGGCTGCCGGTCTGTTCTTGCAGAATCACCCCCTTTCACAGCCTCTTTGTTGGCCAGAACCGGGTTCTACCTCGATGTGCAAAATAATAAAGGGGACCCTGAGACTTGGATCACTGGAGGCTGAACAGGGGTCTGAAAAGGTATCCTTTCACTCTCATGGTCCTCCCCTACGCCATCTGCTACTGACCACGCTTTGGATTTTATTTATCTATTTTTCCTCTTGTTTACTGAATGATTTACAGAACAGCTTTACCACTAAGACTAAGTCTGTAAATACTGAGATGATACCATTTGGATTCATATATCCTGCAAAGCATGACCTCTGTCTATATAAACTGTGTTTTTAATGAACCAGAAGTGGTTTCCAGGCCTTCCTTGGGAGCCTGTTTCACAGCTGAATGGGAAGGGATGTTGGATACATCTGAAGAATACACAAGTCAACCAGCACTCATCAGGCCTAAGACAACTCTGAAGTGAGAGCCCTGGGACACATGCTTTCTGCTCTGGGTCTCTGTCCCGAGCTATTTTCAGTCACTCTTCACTGCACTGTGCTTTTGAAAGGAAGCTGATGTTTCTCCCGGTAGTGCTATGCACACTCTTTATTCTGATCCCTTCAAACATCTCTCTGAGATTTAGTATTTCTTTCCGATAAGCCAGAACTATGTACTTAATAGTGGCACATAAGTACTACGCATCCGCTTACACGAGGCTATGGGCTATATTTAAAATGAATCAGCTCCCGTAGACCTTCCCACCAAGCATATGGAGGATAACGCAGTTCAGCTGCAAAGGATGGTGGAAGGAAGAAACTGGTGCGTCACAGCGTAGCACAAGCCTTGCGGCTATCTCTGCTTGAGAAACTGCATCATGTGTAAAATACCACTTTGTTTTCTTATTTGAAAGGTCCACGGAAACACTATCGGGTCAGCTGCAAAAGGACGTAGCCATTTACCCTTTAGATCTACCTGGTTTCCCATTGATTTGACTTGAAAACAAGATATTATCACAGTGTCATTAGTTCAGTCTTCGTACTGTCCCACTGACAGGCTAGAGACATCTAGTAGTTATTTTCTCTGATCACTCCGGATTCCTCCCCCACCCCGTGTTACAAAGTAGGGTTGAGTGGGATGGGTGTGAAACAGTCAACTGTATGAAGTGGATGGTGTCGTTTACTCACAGGAGGAACAACGTGGCAAACGATGAAAGCTCCCAAAGGCTAAAGGCCAGCTTTATGACTTCAACAACTGAAATACAGGAGAGTAGGCTGAGGATGGAGGGAGCAAAGTGATCAGGTGCGAAGAGACCGGGTTGACTTTGCTACAGTCTGCCTGCTGGGGTATCGAGACATGCATTGAGACACCTGGCTAATTATAATTAGATCAGTTCCTTTTACTGATACAGATTCTGTCTTAGATTTGGTGTGGTGATTCTGATTCAATGGCCTTGCATGCAGTAGTCCCACTAAAAAAAAACCAAAAAGCTGGCTTGTTTTGGAAAGACTCTTTTTGTGCAACTTCTCCCTCTTTGCATTACTTCTCCTGAAGGGGAAACTACTTTGACTTGCTGGTAGGCGTGAAGGGTGTTACACAGAGTTTAATTCAGAGATGGGTTATTACAGGACTATATTCAGGCAAGGACTGCACAAAAGTAGGGGACTGACACACCGACTACCAAAACTTCAGAGTTCAGGTACAATCTAAGCAACTAGATTTAGTATTTAAGTTTTGAAGTATTAGTGCTAACATCTGATAAGGCTAGTAACAGTCCCAGAGTTATACAAAATGTTAATGGATGATTTTACAGATGAAATTGAAACCAGGAAAGGACAAGTAATTTTGCCCAAGATCACAGAGAAGAGTTGGAGACACGGAAGGAATTCCTGGCTCCGTGGCTCAAACGCCCGTTTCTGCCTGCCTACCTCAACTGCTAGTATGTCTGCAAACCCAGATCTCCCAGACAGATGGGTTCTTATGACATTTCAAATACTAGAAATATCATAAAAGAACAACTTCCCTCCTGCTGGTTTGGCATTCCTAGTCACCAAGGAACCTTAAAAACAATCTATTTCAAGATCTTTATTCAAGCTTGGGCTTAGAAACGAATAAATGTTGTAGGCATAACACGGGATTGAGCTATTTGTATTTTATCACCAAGTCTTCATCCTAAATATGCTACCAGCTCTGCTGTTCCAAACAAGCACTGTGAGCCTATAAAGGAGAACTAACAGGACCCCACCCCATGGAGGAGCAGTTAAGACTTCGTTACTCTTTGTGTAAAGCTCTGGAAACACACTCAAGGAAGAAGCGGTATCACTGCAGTCTGTTCACTTGTCCTGAATGTGAGAGAGAGAAGGTACAGGGCAGAGGATAAACACAAAGAACTGCTTCTCCTTCTGGGTGAAATCTGAGCTAATATGGTCATCCCCTCAACCTCACATCTGATTTTCATTAATCGTCACTCAAAGGCAAGTGACTGAAAAGCTTCAAACTATCATAATCTGACTCCGGGATGCAGTGATACCAGCTATAGCTCTTTCTCCTGACTTTGCATATACATTTTATAATATAGATACATATTATATCCCTCTCTCTCTCTCCATACATAGAGATGCAGATACACATCTATTTGTTGCACTCAACAAACAATTTAAGAATTAAGGAAAACCATTTTCATTTTAAGATAAGAACTTCAGGCTTATTATAAAGCTGTAAAATAAAATCTGCTTGCACAAGCCACAGGAGGAAAGGAAAAAAAAAAAAAAAAAAAAAGTGATTCACTGGGGAAGTGCCATGATGTGCAGGACAATGGGTCTTAAATCAAAGGCATACATTATCATGACTAAGCTGACAGATCTGCACTGCAATGCAGAAAGCCAAGCAATATTCCAACATCTGCACCGTGCACAGATAGGCAGTTAGACACAGTTCACCAACAAGAAGAAAGGACTCCCCGAGCTCTTACCTGTTACCTGTGCAACGACTGCTTGGGAAATTCTCCGATTGGCTAGGAAGGCTTTGATTTCCTCCTTTATCACGCTGCTGTCCCTCCTACCAAAACAAACAAACAAACAAAGAACACACAAAAAGACGGACAGACCAAAGCGCACTTTGAAGATGCAAAATGGCTTTATTTCCTTTATTTAGGGGACAAGGAGTGGGGAAGGCAGGCATGAAAATAGTCAAAGTGCCTCACCGGTGGACACTTCTTTTAACAAGTGTCACGTTTGATCAAAGTACCCTAGCAGGAGAATGGATGACTCGTGTCCTATATAATTCATATTAGGTGCAGCACTGCCATATGGAACGCACAAAGTTTCATTACACAGGGATGAATAAATCTCTCATACCAGCATAAAAACCTCAGTCATAAAAATGAGGCACAAAAATAAAAAGTAAAGGATAGCAGGGTCTGCATGGTTAGCTACACAAATGAATATACCTACACAAACCTTCTCCAACCTTTCAGAGAAACGACCCAAAGGAGAAGAGATTTTGCAACCTCTATTCCCCCCTTCCCATTTCCTTAGTCCACAGCTTGCACTGAATGAACAAGTGCCAGTTATTTAAAGCCTTGGTACGATTCTTACAAAGCGGGCAAAGGTAGTTCAGAAGGGACTAGAACTGTGCTAAAAAGTAAATAATTTGGAGGTTATACAGGGACTGGGATATGCAGCAAATTTCAATTGCAGTAAACACATACTTTTCCTTCCTCTTCCTCCCTCCCTCCCTGAGAAGGGCAGACTTTATTAAAGCCAGGCTTTATTAGGCTTCATTATTTGGTAATTTCCCTTCCTCTTCTCTCCTCCTGCCCCAGCAGCATTCAAGGCAGATTCAAGCTTGCAAATGTAAATGTAAAACAAACTCTATGTTGTGGGTTCATTTTTATTTCTATACCCAATACTCATCTTCCATATGCCTATACATAAAAGCAGTTTCAGTTTAAATAAGCACTAAAAACATTACCTGCGACTTATTGCATAGGAACCCAAAACTCAAAGGAACGATTAAACTCCAGCAATGGGAACTCCTGCATACTGCCATACTCACCACCTTCCTGCCTTTTTCCATTCTCCTGCAGCCAACAGTAAGTGAGGTTGGTTGGCTTTTCTTACTGCTCGTCTCAATCCTCTCCCCCAAAAGCCACACCTTTACCCTAAACCTCCAAACTACTTCAAATATATTTTCATCCTGGAGCTTATAGACCCTAGCGCTCTCATAGGTACTTCATAAAAGGTGAAATTTTTTTTTTTTTTGGCAGGGGGAAGACATTCCAACATTATAACCAAAATTGCTTTGAGACATTTGGCCTTTCCTCTTATTTCTTTTTGTTGTCAAGCCCACTGACTCTGACTTTTGTCCTGCTCTCCTTTCATCTTTGCCATAATGCTGAAAATGAAGACCCTAAAAGTAAAGGAAGGTCAGTCTGGAAAAAAAAAAACCAACAAACCCAACTGAGTCTCACTGAAGACTTCTGCTTCTTCTTTATTATTTGGTTTTTCCTACACAAACCTGCAGACTGTGCAAATCCCAGAGATAGTCAGCCCCTGCCACAAACTATAAACAGATCACCTATATGCGCTGCAGATCCCAGTGGAAAGCATTAACCAGGCAGATTCCCTACTCCCCCGTCTATGGAAGGAAATACAACTGGTAGTGGAGGAGGAGACGTGTATTGACAGTCAGAAGTCTTCTGAATAAAAGCAGGGTGGAAAATTAGCACGCTAACTTCAGTTTCAATTTTTGGTACAGTATGGGGAAAAAAATGTTTCAACAGTAAAACAGACTGTGGGATTCCCACACAAGGCCAGGGGTTGTCTACGCGAGACTGAGATGCAGGTGAGAGGTATTGAGGTAGCGACCATCAGGGAAGTAGCAGGGGAATAGCTGTCTAATGCAGTTCCTGCTTTCTTGGTAATACCTATCACTGCTACAGCACTCCTCCAACATGCAGGTTTCTTCCAAAGGATTTCTCACTCTGACTTTCCAAACATTTTACAAAGACTTCTACTAACCTCATTAGTTCCTCCACTTTGTCATCAATGTCCAAGTCCTCTTCAGAAGCTTCAAAACTGTATGACCTTTGAGCCAAGCTGTTTGCAAGCGGGTAGCGGGTAGGTGACATCTTCCCGTTGAATGCAGACAACCTCTCGTTACTCTCCCTCCCGTTCTGGTTAGTAGTGCAAGGCTGTGGGGAGGTGTCGTAACTGTTGCTCGGTGATGGGGACATCCCAGAATGCTGGGTCTGCGTTGAAGCTGTGGCTGTAGAGGAAGATGCTGGGACATTGTTGGTACTGTTGCTGTAGGAACCGCCTCCATAGCTAGACCTTCTCCCAAATTTGTCACTATGCTCTTGATCAAGACGATCCAAGGTTTCCAGCGCGTGGAGGATTTCATGTCTGGTCATTCCTGTACGTCTCAGGCGCTGAAGCAGATCTATCTGCTCTATGGTAAATCTTGGTTCGTCTGTGTAGTGAGACATGGTTTCCAGCAGACTAAAAACAAGGTAAAATGTAAAAGCAAATATTTCAGTTCAATAGTTCTCTGTGGTACACGGAAAGTACCTTACATGCAGAAAAGATCAATTCTGGCCCAAAACTTTTGTCCCACGTGTGACACAGCTGGCAGCCCAACAGTCCACCTCCAAACAAGCTCAGCAGGCAACATCCCATGAATGCTAGTCTCGCTATGTAGAAGAAGGGCTTCTTTTCTTTGAAGTGCTCAAATAGCATTTCTCTCTTCTACTAACATTCCCTACACCTTCTACAACAAACCTGCAGTTAGTATCCTTTTGCTTTTGATAAATCACTGCTACAGAGAGACAGCAGTTGCTCAGTAATTAAGGCTGCAACTTCATTTCAGTCAAATTTTTGCCCATTGCTAATTATCTACCAGCCAGAAATCCCAGCTCCAAAACTGTTAGGTCGAGGCCAGAGGTTGAGTTTTTCTGGAGAAGTTTTAACCAGCTATGACATGAGATTTATGAGTCTCAACTCTTTCGAATCTTAAGTACAAAGAGTTCAAGTTTTCCCAACTTTTTGTTGCTTCCTTGAAAAAAAGAAGATAAAAAACACACCTAGCGGAAATTCTAGTGGCCTGTGGGACCAAAGTTGATTTGACTGAAGTCCCGTTTCTGAAGTTTGATTTCTGAAGTTAGTAACTTTTGAACCTGGAATGTTGTCACAGATCGCCTGCCCTAACAAGGAAAGTGCAGCACATCCAATTACTACTGAGCTTTCATTTAAAGAAATAAGTCTACAGCCTTTTCCCCTCCAAAGGCAGGCTTCTTATGTAGCTCAGTCATCATGGTGGCTCATCAAAAGCATTTTTAACTCCTAAACTTCCCAAGGCACCAGAACAATGAACATGTATTTGCTGCAAAGCCCAGAAATGGAACTGAAAAATCACAATATCTCCCTTAATCTCTCTTTCTTCCTAAGTCTCCTCACTACAGATCCAAATGGCATACAAATTACAAGATCACCTCCTTCAGAACTCAAGATCTTGAGAAGAAGGGTTGACAGATGGAGGGCAGACAGAACTTGGCAAAGAGATCAAGGCATTTTCCATCCTTCTGGTGAATCTTCTTATGAGTCAAGGGTTTATTACAATTCCTGCAGGAGAGCAGGGTGAAGAGATCACTCAAACTCCAGGAGACGTGACAGAGCTAATGTACAATCCCTACAAGCGAGAACAGACAAATAGCAGCCTCAGGAAAGTCAAGTAAGAATTCCAAGGACCCTATGAAAAAAAAAAAAAAAAAAAAAAAAAAAAAAAGGGGAAGAGGGTTGTCACATTAAAAAAAAAAAGAGGGATGATGGCTGTCACGATTATGCTAGACCTTCCAGGGACAGGACTGCCTATTTCTCTCCACAAATTTTGAAGATCACTCATTTCCATTTCTGCACTAGCACAGAGAAGTCCCCAATAGGAGCCACAGAGTGACAGAACTTTTTCAATTGCTGTATTTAGTCTTTTTTCAGATACATGAATCACAGTAAACTAAACCTAGCCCATAGGTTTTGGGGGTATAGCAAGGGAATCTCTTCAGGGAAGTAACATCTCCCACCACAGACCTGACCAGGCAATGGGAACAGGTCTATCCTTGGGACAGAGGGTACAGCCATGTCAATACTAGCAAATTATATAGTGCCCAGGAAGCGGCACCATAGCATCTACACACAGTTGTCTGCAGCATTATTAAATCGCTGTAATAGTCTTTGGCACAGTCTTGGTCCAGCACAACCGGTGCACTCCTGATCAATTCACAGGCTTTTTTCAAGATTTTGCATGGAGCAGAAACCACAAACACTCTGTTTGGATGCAGCCACTCAGTCTCAAGGCTAAGAGCGTCTGGTAGTACGGATGCGGTCAAGTGGTCTTGGGACTGAAGGACAGCACCAAGAACTGGCTCGGTTAGCAGAGCTGTAGCTAGAATGTAGCTGCGCAGACATGGTACTACAAAGAATGGCATTTGCAGCCTGGAAAATACAGAAATGAGAAGAAGCTCCTATCTTTGGTCTCACAAAGCAACTATCAAACCCCTTTCATTGTTTCATCGGTCTGTACATGGGAGAAAGACGCAGGAGGACAATGCAAGGGGACGACTCCCATCCAAGAAAATGACTATGTGAGAAGACAAAGGGACTACAGCCATCTAAGTGCTTCAGTCCAACAGGAATGTGCTGTCCTTTGGACAATTGATTACCGAAAACGTACAAGCCATTTTAAATTTTAAAAGACAAGCGCACAGATTATTCTACTAAAAGGAGGGCACAGCAGCCAATGCAGCAGTAGACTAGCAACTGACTGGAATTGTAACAACTAAAATTTGGAAGTCATATCTCAGACTGAGACGTTCAGAGCTTGACAAGGAGCATTTGGAAGCAGACATCGTGTTCTAGGTTTGGCCTCTGTGCTGGGGGAGGCAGGGCTGCTCAGTCCTTTTCTCCAAGCTTTGTGAGAAGAGAGGTGTCACACTGACTTACTGAAAAACATCACAAACTCCTGTACCGCCTGAAAGCCCCCCACGTCAGCTCTGAGCAGCACGGTTTTCAAATAGAAAATCTCCTCTTAAACATCTGGCCTTGAGATGGTTTTCACTAGATATGTCAGCTCGCCTTTCCTGAGAGATATAGCCATTTTTGTCATTTCTTACCTGTATTTCTCATGTCACCATTTCCTGGATCGTTTATCTGTCAACACCAAGTGTCATGTGCTCAAGTACTTGTCAAACTGGAAGATTTAATGAACCAGAACCTCAACCCAGAATGCCTCGACTCAAAAATCCTACTTTACTGACTCTTCAACGTTTAATACCAAAACATACTTTAGATTATCTAGTTTAATGTCCAGTTTGTCACAGACCTAGAAAGCCAAAACTTTTGTCCTTCTAGTCCTGTGAACTGAAAAGCTCGCATCTGACAAAAGCATGACTTTCCAGATGGCTTCAAAAACGTCAAACAACACAGAACTTACCATTTCCTGCAGCAGTTTGTTGCCATGGCCAGTCATTTGCTTTAAAACTTGGGTGTGATCCCTAATATGTCTAAAATGCCAGGGCTGAGCTTCCAGATCTGGGTTCTCAGGCCAAATTAATATCCTTTAGTGAATTACACATAATCCTTTAGTGAATCCTAAGTATCCTTTAGTGAATTACTACTGAATTACACATAATGAACTCCAGTGTTCTTATATGCAACAGCAGTGGTTGACCTTCCGTCTGTCGTACGCGGCTGCGTGTGGGAAAGCGATCTGGCCTCCGATTTGCCCCGCTTTGATGCAGCGGGGATCCGCTGGGCACGTGCAGACATTTCAACCACACAGGGACGCAAGGGCTGCTGGACAAGGCCATCCTCTGCCGTAAGGATAAGAGATTCAATCACTTCCCACTTGCGTTCTACAGAGTCCTGTTAATCTGTGGATTGCTTCTACAGGGCTTGCAGAAAGTGATCTAAGAGCAGCAAATCTACTGTCAAATTGAGTCCGTTATACTATGTTTAACACAATCACTAGAAAAATGTTAGCAATTAAAAAAAAAAACCCAAACAAAACCAAAATCAATGATCTGTCTGTGCATACGAAGTATTCTTTTAGCCCTTCAACCCTTTTAGACAACTTCTGTATAATTTTTCAAAACTTAAAAAGATAAGAACACAAAATCAGACACAGTATCTCACTGCTGATCTCACTAATGTCATATACACAGATGTAAAAACTGCCTTGCTTATACTTACATACACAGCATATATTGCATCTGACATACTTCTTATGGGTCTTCTTGATTTTCAACTCCTATTCACATTTTCATGTGCTTTTTTACACAACCATGAGATCTAGAAACAATGCTTCTGAGTGAGTTTTATGTATTGAAAACAACTGCGGGAACTGGGAATTTTCCATTAAAAACCCAAAACAAATATTGCAAAACGTGGTATTATTGAACATGTTCCAACATTTCCAACTATCTATTGCTTTTTAATGAATAACTACAGTAACATTATTGAGAACTGTTACTCTAGCAGGGCTTCAGTTATTTTCTCTTTTTAAAATATTTTAATAAACTTACCCTGTTTAAAGATCAATTTAAAAAGCAGTTAAGTAAATCTGCCGTTTGAAAATCATCATAATTTCATTCACCTCATTAATTAATGGATATTCTCCACTACTTCATCCCCCCCATATTGCTATAAGAGCCTCTTAATCTCCTGAACTCCTCTGGCTAGCTGTAATTCAATTTGCTTCCCCCCCCTTTTTTCTTCCTTGTGAAATACAATCAACTGCAAAAGTAACAAGAAGTAAAATAAGACAGACACAAGCAGAATGATTGGGGGG
>VXBL01003293.1:231412-250572 GCA_013400195.1 Aramus guarauna
GGGGGGGGGAAAAAAAAAGATAGCAAATACTTTTCCTGAGAACAAAGACCATGGACTGACTGCTTTGCTGTAGTCAAACTTTGGCAAACTTTTCTGCCAGCATAGCAAAATATTCTCAACACCAGCAGATCTTAGCTTATAATCACCTTTTGTCTTCTGACTGGTTAGCAAAACACTCACCAGTTACACCGGGCTGGCAAATTTCCTCGGGGAGATATCTGAAGAGCCTACCAAGGCAGAATTGCCACGCATTTTTCTCCCCGAAATTTTGAAGGCAAGACCTCTGCAAAGCACTAATTAAGCTCAAACCTAAAATTGACCATTTTTTAACAACCAAATCTGGCCCTTAAAATGAATCAAGTTTATTTACCTCCTGACAGAAAAAAAGGTAGCTTGAATTATCAAACTTATTTACATTTCTTACATTAAGTCAGCAGTCACACCCCAAGTAACACGGGCCAATTCCACTTACTGCCTCTTGGTATCTAGAAAGCATTAAAGCTTCATGCTTATCTTTCGTGGCTCATCCAAAAGGAACCTGAGGTACCCGAATATCAGATGGAAAGGAAAACTATAAGGAGCTAAATAAAAAGAAAAAAAAAAGAGAAAAGAACCATTTTGACTCCAAACCCACAGATACAAAAGATCCAGCAGGTCTCAACCAGCCAGATGCAGCATCACTATTTTTCACTTCTAAAGCCACTTCCTGGTGCGAAGGCTGTTTAGGGGCGTAATTACTCTCAATATCATTGTTTTTCCCTGTCATACTCCCAAAAGTATTTAGCTTATTTCACCCTTAGATATGAGGCTTCCTCCCCACTTTGAAAGTGCTGATCTTGAGCAGGGGTACACGGCCAGACACAGAGGTGTTCTCTTCCCTTATCTTCCTGCATCTCATGGAGAAAAGGAAGGAAAAATGCAGCAAGGTTTTCTCACCTTCTATCATAGCCCAAGCCCACAGAGATACAAAAATAATTTACCCGATGCTAACTTTCTAGGTGATGGAACACAGCAGAATAATCCCATAAAACCAGCTACAAGCTAAGCCCATGTCCAACTGAACTTGCAGAAGTTCAAAGCAATTCAATTACCCATTTGGGAATAAGGCCAGACACCAGCCTTAACACCTCTAACACTTGAGAAAATGGCTCTGGACTCTTCAACGATCACAAGAAATCATTTTTTTGACTCTTCCGCTCACTGTACATGAGTAGGAAGTACTCTAGCATCACTGAAGAGATCCTGTTCTGCAAAGATCCTTCTCCAAATTTCCATTAAAATTCACTGCTTTATCTAATAAGCTCTGCAAAGCTCAAGACTTACAAAACCAGTTGCGCTTTTTGATATAAGACCTATATTTGATATAATCTGCATAATATGGATGTGGGCTAGAGCCAAAGTGTTCAGAACAGGATCCTAGGTCTGGTAATTGGTTTAAGAACGATTCTGATAAAGTCAAATCAACTGTGACAAACAGGATGGGGAGAGATGCCAACTTCTACCCTTCTTTGACATACAGCTAGTCCAGGGTAGGGCCCTAACAGCACTCGCTCTCCTGTTAACAGCATCTCCAGAATTTGTCATCTTACCTTTTATAGCACCACCATTTTTTGTTAACGTAACATGCACTTTCTTGGTGTCATTGAACGCAATCTTTCCCTTTACCTTGTGATTTTGCCCTTCCATTTAAAGTTGTGGCTTTTCAGCTGAAGTAGGTTACCTCAAAGTACATAGCAAAAAAATTACTTCCTACAACTAGTTAACTAAACAAGTGTTTTCACTACAGTCTTTCTCACAGCTTGAACTCCTCAGCTTGCCAGGTTTTTTCCCTGTGTGTATGGGCATATAGTGCTAGTGAGAACTGCTATCTGAACAACTGTGGAGATGGATGTCCTCCAGCTATTAAAACCGTAGAGCAGAGAACACAGCTGTGCTAGCTTTGCGTGCCCAGTCCCCAGACCGTGCACTGGTGGAAGGACCCTTGTTCGCTGCGACTGGGCTGCTGCGTTTCCCTTCTACGTGAGGTCTCACGTAGACAGCAAGCAAAAATGGATATTAAGGACGGCATTGCTGTTTCCAAAGGCAATGTAATTTGCTTATCAACCGGCCTGATATTCAACAACGTGATTCACATGAACTACCGTTCTGGATGCTTTCTGTCAGAACCAGTGATTACAGAGAAACTCCACTTCCAGTTGCCCAGTCTGTTAATTTTTTTAACTGTGCTTTATATTACGCAAGCTTGTTTCTCCCTCCATATATTTTTATGAGATCCGAGGACCCAAAAAAAAGTTTCATTCACTCCTCCTTCCTTTCCTACATCTCACCCGCCATTACCCATCCCAAAGGATGCAGCTGGTTCTTACAAGATGCTGAAGAGAGGAACTTTCATTCTGAGCTATAGATGTTTCACAAACAGAGCGGCTGACGTATATCACAAAGTGAACAGTGCGCACCATGCACACATGGTCAGAGGCACAGACTGTGGCCCATCAAGTGCAGCTCTAAGGAACTGCCGGAACAAAATTGGGACATTTAGGGCATAACACTATCTAGTGTTCTCAAATTCAAGCTTTGGCCTTTTCTGTTCTTACTGAACAAGTGCATCTCCTTTTATTCCCAGCCAATTTAAATATTTCAGAAACACCCAAAGCTTTGCACCATATTAAGCAAAGCTGCCTTCAAAACAGTAGTCGATGCTATGAATTCTGGGGCGCAACAGAGGATTAAGGATCTGACTCATCTGAGCCAACACTTAATGCTCATCAGTTACAACTCCAGTATTTTCAGTGAAGTTGCACCAGTTTTCGAGAGAGAGAAAGAGAGGGAAAAAAAAAAAAAAATCAGGCCTCAAGTGCTCATCATGTCAACGAACACAGAGCCATCCTTATCCATACGTTAGCATAATTATCTCCTGCAGTTGCATCTCTTAGTTCTGATTTTCAAAGAGGACTCTACTCCCATTCATCCTGATTCACAAACAAAATGTAATGCGTGTAATGACTGCTCTCATCCCAGGGAAACGAAAGCCTCACATTGCGGCAAGGAGTGAAATCAGACTACAAGCTGATCTATCGAGGTTAAACGTCACCGGTTCTGTTTATGAATGCAAAACAGTGTCTTATGAATGCAGAACACTGCCATACGCTTTCGATCAAAATGGTGACAGTTAATAAGAGCAGCCTGAAACTTCTGAAAATAAATCCAACGTAATCAAATACTCACCGCTACACAAATTATAGAAGGCAAGCTGAGAGCAGAATATCAACATATCATTTCTTCAGGAGGCTTCAAGTTTCTCAGCTAGTTAAAGAGCCCCAAACCCAGATTCACTACTTACATATAAGCTGTTCTTCCACTCAGTCTTCTAAATTCTTCACTGCTGATAAAATATTTTTTACTGGATGCTGGCACACTGGCAGTAAGCAAACCCTAGCAGTTTTGCCACTGATTCCACTTGGGTAACTTACTCTGCTTTATAGTATCCGCTTTACGTCTTTGGAAAAGAGAGAGAGAACTTGAGATCGATCTTACATGGGAAAAATATAATATAAATGCCAATTATTGTCATAATCCACGTCTTACAAAAGGGACTGACCTCTGACTAAGCACAGGGCTGGGAGCCAGATACTTCTGAATTCTACTCAAGACACAGACTGATTCACACTGACACCTTATCTGTCTAACCCTAACCTTCCCTTCTTCTAAAATCTGGGTTTCCTACTATTGTTGCAATTCTACAGCAACGAGGCAGGAATTCAAACTCTGAGGCTGGATACAAGGGCAGAATGAGGGAGCAGAAGGACTAACAAACAGAGAGAAAAGCTGAAGTGGCAGCTGAGTGCTGAAACAGGGCCCAAAGCCCAAACCTGTGCCAAGAGCAAAGGAGGAGCTCTTGGATTCGGGAGTCAAAGACTAAACTTTGGATAGAAGCTCTGTAACGGAATCAGGGCAGGACTTGTGCGCTTGAGTTACGCCGCTAAGCAAGTCTCACCAACACACCGAAATATTGTCTTAATCCACATGAAAAAACAGAGACATTGCGGCAATAAAGCTGAGATGTGGGCCTAACCTGGATACCAGACTGTCAGGTCGTGTATTTTCAGCTGTCACCATTACAGGCGTAGGTATACTGCGGTCTTTTGTCTTCTCAGTTCACTCCAGAACTTGACCAATCCTTTCTTAAAAAAATCCAGACAGAATCTCAGTCTGCTAGTTGGGAGCATCTAAATACTTGAAACACATTTTCTGTAGAATATCCCTGCGAGGCAGGCAAGTAAAACTATGCTAATTGGTGAGACCAAGAGGTCACAGAAAGGGACTGGCCTTCAGACAAGTCAAAAGGACTTGTTCAAAGTCATACAGGCATTCTGCAAGAAGGCAGACCAAGTGCCTGGCCAAGTTTTTCAGCATCTTCTCACCACACATACAGCCATCCCACTGGGTCCATCTATAGCATCAGATGTGACAAGGTGCAGGACAAGTTTCAAAAGATGCCATCGCCAGGATTTCCGCCACCTCTCTTCCACACGTAAAGAAAGAGACATTCTGAAGTATTTCAGGCACCTTTGTTCTCTCTCAGGATCTATCAACAGTAGCAACAATCAAAACACTTTCTTAAAAGAGAAATTTCTTAGTTCAGAAAACTAAAGTCCAAACCCAGCAAATAACTGAAATTTAGCTACCCCTCATTTTGTGATTAACTACAAAGCAATTCTTTTTTCCCCCCACTAGAAAACAGTTTGCAAGTGTAGTTTTACCGGCACGCAGTCTTAGTGAAGACAGAGATTAACCTGGAGAACAACTCAGGAATAGATAACAGTGGCTCCTTGTAGAATATAAATCATAATGGCAAAAACATGGGCTTTTGGCCACAATTGCTTCCATATTAGAGTTTTATTTTATTTAAAAGCATTTCAAAAAGAAACACATCCTAATCAATGCTCTTAAAGCAACAAACATTTCTTTGTAGCCCAGACCTGAACTAGGGAAATTTCCTCTTGCATGACATAGAGAAGACCCAGTCTGTATTCTCTGAGCAAGTCCAAATCTGTGTCCTGCTCGGAGCAGGAGAACACCTACAGGTGCAAGTCCTGAGGCTGCAGATCTACGACAGAGGATGAACTGACTCCACAGACAGGCCAATTCGCTAACACAGCAGGAAAAAAAAAAAAAAATTCAATGAACCAACCAACCCACCCACAGATAGTTCCTGCCTTGGTGAGCCAGCTCAATTAGCTTAGAGAAGGCTCTGATGATTGCTACTACAGACTCAACACATGGGGACAAGCCGATTTGGCCAAAAGCAGAAGTGGGCCCAAGAGGCACACATGCAACAAGATTTCTTTTAGGTCCCTTTCAGAGCAGCTTAGCTGCCTATGAAATAATGAATTAACTCATCTGGTTTATCTTAACGGAAAACTAAGGGTTCAGACAAGACATTATTTCAGTTAAGGAAGCTTAAAATGCCAACTGAACATTCCTACAGCCACCAACTATTTAAATGATACCTTGTCACTGAAGACAAAAAGAACAAATTAGCTGAGTCCTCTTTCACCCAAGTTTAATTAACGTGTTTTGTGTCACATTTCAAGGAAGCTGGACACTTAACACAGCTCAACCATGTGATGACTTGCTAAGCCGCTGTAACTTCACTAGCTGTTCTTCAACGTGTGCTGACTTCGGTAGCGTTCACATACTTGTTCCTTTCTTTCTGTTGTTTTTCCTAAACCATGACAAGGCTTCACTCTAGTCCTTTTTCATCTGCATTACTCACACTGATTTTCTTTCCACTCAGCAGGCTTTTACTCACTCCCAAGACAGCTCTGTCATTGCTGGCAGTCAGATTCACAAGCACCGGCCTCATAATTCAGGTAAACTTTAAGTGACGATGTTGAAACTGTCTAGTTCTATCAGAAATCATGTTTTGAGAGATAGTTTGAAGCATGTAACACAAATATCAATGGTCATATCTCACTGTTAACACATATTAATTAATCAATACTGCTGTGAGCCTGTGAAATACAAGTAATTACTCCCATTATATTTACAGAGAACCCAACAGAGATGTACTTGCATTGTCTAGAGGACTTAGTTTCAGATAAACAACTAATTCTTGTAAGACCAAAATCAAGAGTCTTGTGTTCACACCATGCCTCAAATTCCTTTCGAGTACTGACTCTCGTCCAACTGTGGATAAAAATTAGGTAGGTGAAATGGTAATTGCAGGCAGCTGCCTACTTTGCTCTTCTGACAGAGGATGTTTGCCCCTCTGTTCTGGTAAGACTCCACCTGGAGTACCGCATCCAGCGCTGGGGTCCCCAGCACAAGAAGGACATGGAGCTGTTGGAGCCAGGCCAGAGGAGGCCATGGAGATGATCCCAGGGCTGGAGCACCTCTGCTCTGGACACAGGCTGAGAGAGTTGGGGTGGTTCAGCCTGGAGAAGAGAAGGCTGCGGGGAGACCTTGGAGCCCCTTCCAGTCCCTGAAGAGGCTACAGGAGATGTGGTGAGGGACTCTTTATCAGGGAGTTCCGTGATAAGACAAGGGGTAACTGGTTTAAACTAAAAGAGGGCAGATTTAGATTAGATATAAAGGAAGAAGTTCTTCCCGGTGAGGGTGCTGAGGCCCTGGCCCAGGGTGCCCAGAGAAGCTGTGGCTGCCCCTGGCTCCCTGGCAGTGTTCAAGGCCAGGTTGGATGGGGCTTTGGGCAACCTGGGCTAGTGGAGGGTGTCCCTGCCCATGGCAGGGGGGTGGGACTGGATGGGCTGTCAGGTCCCTTCCCACCCAAACCAGTCTGTGCTTCTATGATGCCCCATGGAAGGGGTAACCAAACTATTCTAACCACAGTAGGATTAAGACTGTTAAATTTTAATCTTATTCAGTATTTAAGTTAAAACTTTTTAGTTTTGTTTTGTTGTTGGGTTTTTTGTTTTTTTTTTAAAGACTCTGTTTTCTTCTTTCCCCTTCCAAACCCACAGTGCCCACCTTTTTTAAAAGATATCTACACTCTAATCTGGAAACTTTATACCTAACTGGGTCATCTTGGCCCATTTCCTCTAATACTCTCTAAGCCGCTCCAAATAGGTTCACCCCAGCTTTCACTCAGTCAAAAATTATTCACCTATACTTATATTGCATTCTCAATGGCCATATTAACTGCACACATACCAGAATAAATCGAAAAAGCTGCTACTTCTCTGGTGGCAGCTGATTAACAGGGCACATCAATGTGCCACGGCCATTCCAGAAAGCAACAGAACAACATGATATTCAACTCAAACTGCAAAGGGGCAGAACACAACTGAAATCTAGCTAAAGCACAGGAAATTAAAATGATATAATTCACAGTTTGGAAATTTATGGTAAAAGTCTGATTTAAAGTTAAAGCTGACAGACGACCGTCCTTGTGCTCGCACAAAGCACAGAGAAGCTCTAAGATCACTCTGCACACTGAAATACCAGTACAATAAAGATGCACAGGGCAGTGTGGCCTTACCTCCAGAATTCTTTCCTGCTGTGAACTAGATCTTTACAATTTCAAGTGGTGATTGTAATACTGAAATCCAACATATTTCCAGCTAAAAGAAAGAAGATGAAGTGGCTCAGGGGACTGGCAACGAAGTAGGAAACCACTAGTTCTGAATAGAAGACAAGCCACCAGCAATAGAAAATAACTAATTAATGGTTGCATCAAGAAGTTTTTTTGAAATACATCGGTAGTTTAGTTTCCAACAGAGAACACTGGCAGTCATTACTTTTTGCTGCGACTCCCTCTACAGAAGCCTGTGACTGCATGCCACTTGCACTGTGAACGTCTACGTGCTAGATGAATAATCTTCATCCTTGAAATAATCCATCTGGGAAAATCTGACTGCATTCACAGGAGCCCAGTTTCTTGCTACCTGTTCTGTAGACAGGATTTCTCTTTCCAGCTCAGTCTGACAGAAGGTGCAATCAGAAGTCAAGAGGTCAAAGTATCTCAAGAAGCTGATTGCCAGTGGACGAGCTTTTAAATGGTACAGTTAAAGAGGGATGGGGAACAGTGATATAGGACTGGCCAGTGAGAGAGATGGATGACAGCACAGAACAGGTCAAGCCTTTCCTTTCAACCTGACAAGCTTCACCTTTGAATTCATTTGTTTATTTACTGAAGGAATAGCATGGATAACAATTACATTGACGATTCATGACAGAAGTCATTTAAAAGAACAAACTAATAGGCTCAAATTCAAAAATGAGATTTAGATAACTTCAATTTGTACTGGGATTCAAGGTACAGCAGTGGTTGCTCGGACCAACACATCCAATTCTAACGTTAGGTTGGGTGTCCTACCTTTTCCGCCTTTGCTATATAATACCACGTTAACGGTGTACTCATCCCCGTTCACCAAGTCTGTAATGGTGCTAAACCCTCTTGCACAGCTCTGGTATGCCTCTCACATGTTCAGCAGATGTATGGAGATTCTCTTTTAACATTACCTTTTTGCTGATCCAGGCTGAGTTTCTAAGAACTACATCATTTTCCTTCTCTTTCAGTGACAGAAAAGTAGAAGTAGAAATAACATATAAGCCAGACCAGGTGAGGAAGTAAATGCTACTGTTCCCCGGTTTAAACGTCTAGCAAATACCAAACCACTGGAAGTCTCTCCAGTTTAGCCAACTGCTGATAATCACTGTAACCATTTCTCTGCTCTTTTTAGACAAATTACTAGAAAAAAACCCACGAAACAATTAGTTTTTGTGGGGTTTTTTTAGCTTGTACTTACACTACTGGAAAAGTTCTGAGCATACTTTACATTGGGATGGGACGTTATAAAGCCTCTTGAGGGTCTTCAATGTTATTCACCATTCTGTAAGACACAATTAGAACATACAAAAACGTTAAGAGAGGTCTGTGAAAGGCAAATACATTCTGACTTCTTGTTATTCAGCGTACAATTATACAACCGACTTATAGAGGGCAACTTTATGGCAGTTTCACCAGGTAGTAGCACCAAATCACTTCTCATTAAAAAAAAACCACAAAGACAGGCCCCTTCAGGATCCTTCTCAATCACCCAACCCATCCCTCTGCTACAAGGTAGTAAAATGTATACCAATCACTAAATATAACCACAGTTAAGAAAAATGCTCCCTAGAACCACTGCATTTTCTTATATCATCTTTCAATTTTTATTTTTTGAATGGATCGTTAAAGCCTCACTCTTTATGTTCCCTTTGCCTTCAACAGAAGCTTTGACATGGTTTGCAACAAACCCATCGTCTTAGAAGTCTGGTAAATAATCTTTTACATCCAGACAGTTTATGAATTATAACAACTCAAGTTCTAAATGGATACTTTACAGATCTAAACAAGGCTGAGTATTCTGAGCTTGTGCACGCCTATAGGTTAAAAACTGGAAGTGTTCAATCACGTTATTCTGGATAATCTGTAACTAATCCAGACCCATATATAATCACAGACATATACTTCAATGCACATGGTAGATTCCTAAGGAGAAAAGTTGATGTCTGGTAATCAGTCCAGAGACAAAAATTTAAATTACAATTGATTTCTTTTGGCCACAAGTAAATTAATCTATGCAATCATTTAGCCTTATGACAGTTACCTACCCTTTTAACTCACAAAAGCTATTAAAAGGATTATTTGGCTAACATCCGCAAAGAGCTCAGAAGACAGGTACTATGTTCTGAAAAGGAATGACCTAATAGAATTTTCTTTAGCTATCACTGCTGATGTCTTTCTCCACAAACTAACATTGACTGAAAGTGCTTCAAAAGTCAAACTGTTAACCAATGGGAAAGAGAAAAGCAGGATAATATATCCAGACAGATGCAGAAAGAACTAGAGAGAATATTTACACTTCAGGCTATGGGTGTATGTGAGCTGGAATAGAAAACAAGTTGGTAGAGTAGTACAGGGATTTGCATGGGATGATTTACTCAGCTCCATAAAGAGACATCTGTAATATTAGCAACCAAGCCTTGTGGACAGACACATCTCAGCTCTTCTCCGTGGTTAAGAGTGGTCCAGATGCCTCAGCATGACTCTTCCTCGATCACACCTGCTATAGGCTTTGCGGAAGATCTGCACCTATTCCAGACAGAGTCCACTGGGCATACACAGGCTATCGTTT
Source organism: Aramus guarauna (assembly GCA_013400195.1). Taxonomy (NCBI): domain Eukaryota; kingdom Metazoa; phylum Chordata; class Aves; order Gruiformes; family Aramidae; genus Aramus; species Aramus guarauna. The sequence continues at coordinate 241,552 of VXBL01003293.1, forward strand.
AACACGGCTTTTTTCTCCCCCCGCCCCTTTGTGAAAAAAAAACCTCTTAGGACCTCTGAGGGCAAAAGGCTGGGCTGAATGAGCTTTTCCAGAAGTAGCAGCAGTCAGTTCCTGGCCACCAGCTTTCCCAGGGGTTTTAATCCTGCCCCCACCCAGACGTAGCAAAGGAAAGCGCTGGGTGTTTTCAGAGAGGGAGCTGCTGAGGGCTGGCTGCTGCCATTTCCAAAACAATTCATTTGGCCCACATCTAGGTCTCGAGCTGCCCTCCTCCTCTCCAGGAAAGGAGGTCACCAAGAGCAAGGTCACAGACAAGATGAGTGGTCCCAGCAGACCACAGGTCATGTACTGTGGCCCGGGATAGAAATTGCGACACCAAAGTACAGATGGATGGAAAAGACAAACACACAGGTGCCTCAGTCAGCCATCCCCAACCTTTTAAAGATAGTTCTACACCAAAACACTTCCCTGTTAAAGCTCTTAACTGCATTTAAAACATTTTTCCTGAAGCAGTCACAAAAAATATGAGATCATGCTGCTGACTTATTGCCAAATTTTGAGTTAAATACAGAGAACTGGTTTGTTTTCCAAAGAGGAACAAATTACACTCAAATATATACAAACTTTCTGAAGGTCAGAGAGGCTAATGATAGAGAACTGGATTCCACAGAGAAAGATTTGCTTCCAGGGTGAGGAGCATGGAAGAAGCAAAGAACAAAACCCGCAAATGAAAGAAAAGATCACTTTCCATCGTCGTGAAACACTGTATTAAAACTGGAACACAAGGAGAAGAGATAGCCAAAGAAAAAGGCTGCAGTAACTCAGGTACGAGATGACAAAGGCAGGACAATGATATTAGTGATACTAATGGAAGAGGGGAAAAAAAAAAATGGTACAGACCTCGGATGTTATAAATGAAGAGCCATTAGGATCTAGACCAAATCTGGGATGTGAACAAAGGAGGAAAAAGGAACTTTTCCAAGAGACTCCAGATCTGCGAGCACAGAGGGTGACAGCACATCAGCAGAAACATACAGGGGAGGGTTCGTGAGAAAGTTAAGAAAAATTCTCCATTTTTGCTGTATTAAAGGTTGAGGGAGCACCATTACAGCCTGAACGTGATCACAAACTGTCATCAAGACAGAGCCAAGCAGCCAGGCAGGTAGAGGAATCCTCAGCTCTGCCTTGGTAGCTGGACTTGGGAAAGCCAATGCACAGAAAGGAGAGGAAGCTAGTGCTTCCGATGCCTGATGCCAGAACAGAACGTCTGCACTTGAAAAGGGTTACAAATAGTCTTTGACTCAATGTTAATCTCAAGTTCAGTGGCACAGAAATACCTTCCCTGCCCCCATCCACGTAAAGGTTGCTTAAATGTTTTTGTAATCTAAGGGCACAGAGAGCAGACAGGCAACCCCGCGCCTGTAGTTTTAGCCAAAATTCAGCCCTGAACGATGTAACTTCCACCACCACCAAATCATGAAGTCATGAATCCCTCTTTCCCTCAGTCTCCTTTTACCATAAACCTGTGCTGGTTTCGGCTGGGATAGAGTTAATTTTCTCCGTAGCAGCTCGTATGGGGCTGTGTTTGGGATTTGTGCTGGAAACAGTGTTGATAATACAGAGATGTTTTCGTTCCTGCTGAGCAGTGCTTACACAGAGCCAAGGGCTTTTCTGCTCCTCACACCACCCCACCAGCGAGTAGCTGGGGGTGCACAAGGAGGTGGGAGGGGACACAGCTGGGACAGCTGACCCCAATGACCAAAGGGATGTTCCGTACCATATGATGTCATGCTCAGCATATAAAGCTGGAGGAAGAAGAATGGACATTCGCAGCGATGGCATTTGTCTTCCCAAGTCACCGTTACGCGTGATGGAGACCTGCTGTCCTGGAGATGGCTGAACACCTGCCCGCCCATGGGAAGTAGGGAATGGATTCCTTGGTTTGCTTTGCTTGTGTGCGTGACTCTTCCTTTCCCTGTGAAACTGCCTTTATCTCAACCCACGAGTTTTCTCACTTTTACTCTCCCCCATCCCACCGGCGGGGAGCAAGCGAGCGGCTGCGTGGGGCTGAGCTGCTGTCTGGGTTAAACCATGACAAAATTGAAGCAGCAAACCAGGTTTGATCACAGCAGCAAAAGCAGGTGCCACCACAATCTACAGTTGCTATGCAAGTAAGAATTCACAAACCTTTGCCCTTTTCGCATTATTCATTAAATAAATTATCTGCTAAGACAGGGAAAACACTACCAGCTCCCCTTCTTATTTCTGGTACAGACAATAAAAAAAATTCAATATTAATATGGAAATCATGGCCGCAGTTGTAGAATCAGATGTAATGAACAATCTTGTCCCCAGCTTAAGTTGCTATAAAGGCAGCTTAAATTTACAATGGATGAGTCTTCATGGCAATCTGTTTTTCAGATATTAAAAATCTCATTTTCTCAGTGCCAAGGACAAGTGGAAGTGTGAAGCACTGGAGTATCAACTCTGCATTTGTCTCACTTGACATGAAATCATTCTCATTTTAGTTCAGATTTTTAATACATTCTTGGGATCCACTTCAGTTTTCTTCATTTCTCACTGTATGCAATTAAATGTTTTGAAGTATAGTTCACCCTGATCCACAATGCCCTGCAGAGGCAAGGAGGAAGTCACTTGGTAAAGATGAGGTTGATATCACTTATTTGGAAGAGAAATTCATTTTTCCTTTTAATTCTGAATGAGTCACATAGTAAAAAATAAAGCTACCACTTTGTATTTCACTAATACCTTTCTTGGTCAGTTCTTAAAAAGGGCTTTACAAATAACACATTAAAAGCTTTTGTCCTTGGGGAAGAGAAACATCACCATTACCCCATGCAGAATCACAAACCAATCCTCTCCTAGAAGTAACAAAAAAAAGTCAAAATTTAAATCTTTTACTTAATGTACAGCTTAAGGTCTGTAGCAATTGTCAGGTCTTCGGGCTGGACTCTGTGCATGTGTATGTGTCTATAAACTTGGGCTATTATATTTCATCCTCTTCACCTTCTCTGCGCTGAGGCCAGCATACAGTAAAACAAACCAGTTACCTGGCTTCACTTATGTCCAGAAGATATCTTGGCTCAAACTCAACAAGAGACCAAGGATCTATGCATTCTAGTTCATTCCAATGGTTAATCACTCTCTCCATTACAAATTTGTATCCGAATTCTAGTCTGAATGTGGCTGGCTTCAGACTCCAGGCAGTAGCTCCTGTTAAGCCTTTCTTTGCTAGCTTAGAGCCCTTTATTCTTGGGAGATGTTCAGACAGGCTGTTGTTTACCCAGTGCTTTTAAAATTTCAGCTACGGCATTCGTATCAAAACCTAAAGATAAATTCATCTGGGTGCATGCACAAAAGTAGGACTAGTGTCCAAAATACTAAAGCTAATCTAGGACTCTCTAGCCCATTTTCCTAAAATAGGCCTATTAGGAAAAAAAAAAATAAAAGTGCTCTGCCATATGACTTAAGGATGTGTTACATTTGTGCCCTGGAAAGCAAGGTTAAGAACCTTCTCTAAGAGCTGCCAACCTCCTGAGCACGCACTGTGGCTTGGCAATGTGCAGCAACCAGTTTCATGCAGTCGTTGTACTGCAACACGAAGAGTAGAGTTGTTTCTTAAGCCTCCAGGCTCCAAATTATTTAAATATCACTACGTTCAGTCAGTACACTGATCCGTACCTTGAGCATGGGCTTGTACAGACCCTCGCACCAGGTCTTGTCAAGAATCATTGCTAAATGAGCAACGCAGTCACTGCATTTGCTGCAGCTTCTGGGTTACGTTGAACCGATGTTTGCAAGGAGCGTGTTGGCTCAGTTGCAAGGTAAGAAGGCAGGAATTGCTATGGCAGAGACCTTATCTTAAAGGGCAGGTTGTGACCTTCCAATCATAGATTCAAAGAAAGGTTGAGGTTGGAGGGGACCTCAGAGGTCATTTTGTCCAAGCTCCTGCCACCCAGAGCTGGTCGCCCTGGACCATGTCCGCATGGCTTTTGAGTATCTCCAAGGTTGGAGGTTCCACCACCTCTCTGGGCAACCTGTGCCAGTGAATCAAAGGAGGCCAAAGGAAACAAGAGAGCATACACTTCATGAACACAAAAATTCTTGAAGATACTGCTCAGAAGTTACCTCCAACCAACATTGTTTTCCATCTTACCGCGACTGTGTTGGTTTACCAAACCCTTTACAGTACTACCCAGGAGAATGCCATAATTTGGGATTATGGTGAGCAGCATCTTGCCAAGCTTACTGCAAAAATTTTTTGATGGGACCCTCTTCTTCCTCAGAACTCTTTAACTGAAAGGAAACCACTGCAACAAGCCTTTTCCCCTTCAGAAAACACATGCCTCAATCTTGTGAAGAAGCCACAGCTGGTAAACTTAAAAAAACAAGCAAGTAAATCATTGCTTCCACAACATGCCCTGCAGTAGATCTCCACAGAACAATTAGCCAAGGATTGCAGTTAAAATTGTTTCTCTCTCCTCTTCCCTCTTCAACCCCATGCAAAAGAAACCTCCTTACCCAAATTTAGTGGAATTGCCTAGAGCACAAGCTGGAGGCCAGGCTCCATTTTGAAGCAGAATAGCAACGGATCCTCTACAGAAAGACTGAGGTCACAAAATTACAAAGTTTCCCAAGCTCACCCAAGGCTTCCAGAAAGGCAGAAAAGTTAATCTGTTTTTCACTGGAAAGGACCCCAAGTTGCTCCAGAAGTCCCAGAGATATATAAAAGGCAACGCAGTCCCAGTAAAAGGACATCATTTAGTATTGCTTTGTCCTCAATGGCAGCCGGAAAATGAAATGCCGTCATCAAGATACATCTGCAGACACATTCCAGCAGAGAACCCCGGGTTATATTATCATTATTGCTTACAAATGAGCTTCAGGCCTTAACATACCAAGCACCTATGCTGTTGTATCTCTTGAATTTCAGTATGTTGTCCCCTGCAATCATGTCTAAAAGCTTGCCTGCAACCAAAGGCCAGACATGAATTAGCTTTTCTGCCTAAAATTACAAGTGAATCTCACGAGCGGAAGACTGACAGCAAGGCACACGACCTCACGGCTAATAGCGATAGCTAACGGCTGCTACAAAGACCACTTCCTTAATGATCACATAGGTTATCTTAATCCACTTAGATCAGTTTGAGCACTGAAACGGATGAGGAAGAGCAAGATGGTCATTCACATGTGAGAGAATTTAAGGAGATGGTGACTCTCAGCTGAGTGGTTCAGTTCAGAATGTTTGACGCTGCATTGCAACGGAGCAGAAGCTGTCACAAAATTACTAACTGCGTGTCAAAAGACAACAAGCAGGAGCAGAGAGCTGAAGGAGCAGTCCCACCCCAGCTAATTCCTATAGGGCTACAATGGGCAAGACATACCCTAAAGTAGAATGAAGATTTAAAGCACTTACATGCCAGCAGTAGGGATTATACCTTGAACTCTGTGGATATGCCCACCATAAGGCATATACGTTAATCTGGACAAAACTGCAGATGGGAGATTGCCAAGTCCTCAAGTCCAAGCCTGGGCCAAACACACAATAAATGAGAGGTTTGTTCAAAAAAAGATCCTAATTAACACTAATTACCTTGACAATTTTCTGCTAGGAATACAGTGACATAGTAGCACGGGATATGCCAACTGAAATGAGATTCTGTATTGCCAAGCACACCGTGCGTACACACCACCATCGCAGAACATTGTTAGATGTGAGCGTCTCAGCTTACTAAGTCTATTCAGGCATGCTCACGTGTACTGCATACCTGTGCGGTTATAACTACAATAACGCTGGAGTTCATTTTCTCACCAACTGGAACTGCTCAAATGAATTACTATCCAGTATGCTGTGGAAGAACTTGACCTCCTGAAGTGCCCCAAGTTTGGCATCTCTCTAGTCTAGTTAGCACCAAGTATCAGTTTTGGCTCAGCGAAATTAGGAAGACAGGCTGAGAGAGTTGGGCTGGTTCAGCCTGGAGCAGAGAAGGCTGCGGGGAGACGTTAGAGCCCCTTCCAGTCCCTGAAGGGGCTCCAGGAAAGCTGGAGAGGGGCTGGTGCCAAGGGCAGGGAGGGACAGGCCAAGGGGAATGGCTTTAAATTAAAAGAGACTAGATTGAGATGAGATCTGAGGCAGAAATTCTTCCCTGGGAGGGTGCTGAGGCCCTGGCCCAGGGTGCCCAGAGAAGCTGTGGCTGCCCCTGGCTCCCTGGCAGTGTTCAAGGCCAGGTTGGATGGGGCTTTGGGCAACCTGGGCTAGTGGAGGGTGTCCCTGCCCATGGCGGGGGCTGGAACTAGATGGGCTTTGAGGTCCTTTCCAACCCAAACCAGTCTGAGATTCAATGAATTACTTACCCTGTTTCAATTTGGGTGCAACAGGATGCAGACCAAGCATACTACGCCCAGCAGTGCACACTAGACACAAGAAAGAAACTACTGCTATTACAGCCTCCAGGTCTCAGCGGGCAGCTCGCTCACATTGGAGAACTACCCGACAGAGTTGCCCTGCACACCACACATCGCAAGAGGTACCCAACTGAAGGAAAATCAGCAACAGCAGCAGCAGCAGCATCCTGCAGGTCCAAGATGTCAGCAGTGCCTTCAGAACATCCATTGTATTTTAATTAAGAATAGTCTTTTAAAGACAGGCCTTCCTCTTTGGCTGTGAATTCTGCTCAGACGTGCAGCTAGCTTGTCTCAAAGAGCATACAAATGTCCACCACGAAGACTAATGCTCAGTTGCTAAGCAGGTGATGGCCAGTGACAAGCAAGTTCAAGAGCACAAAAATGGGAGGTACTGCAAAAACGTACAACAGCCCCAAGAAAATCATCTGACTGGTTAGGCAGAGCCCTTCCTTCATCCACGGCTCTCCAGGGGACCTCTACACACCTTAGTAGATGCCCCCAACCCTTCTTCAGCAGAATTCCAGAGATCGTACTTGCAATTAATATCCCTCTGTAAGTGGCCTGACAGCAAGACCGGGGTACCGCAAACCCTCGGCGAGCACAGAAAACTGCTACTACACAATCCTGTGCAAATCCGAAGGTGCCCAGTGCAAGATGCCCTGTACAAGACACAGGCATATTCAGCTGAATTGAGCTGAAGAACCTATGCCCAGATGCTGACCTAAGAAAAGAAACCAGAAGTGTATCTCTCATCACTAGTTTCAGGAACAAACATAGAAGAGAAATAAGTAATGCCTTACGATCCTTTATTTTTGCACTTCTGCACAGCACAAAAAAGTATGAAGAGGAATGTGGTATCACTTAGCAATAGCAAATACACTGCATAAAAATTAAGAGAAGTATTCTAATCTTTTTTAAATAGGTTTTGGATTTAAGATCATCATCCCTTTTTCCCAAACAGTAATCTGTTTAAAAAATAAAACATAAAATTGTGGTATAAAAGGAGACTACAAGCACAGCAGTCTCGCCAACGCCTGCCCTCTGCCTTCCAACTGCAGGTAGGTTTGATGGACAGTCGTAGGGCACCCAGGGCACCCATCTGTTGTTCACTTCAGAATACGATCAGTTATCAGAGAATCCGCACGTCCGCCAGCGACGCTGGAACTGGGCTGGGATCTGGCAGATGTGTCCTCACTGCAGCAGCAGACCAAACTCATCTCCTTGCCCCTCTCCATCCCATGCCCTTGTCAACTGGTTGTGCTTAAAATATTGATCTGCGGCTCTACTCTCCTTTTCTGCTTTCCTCTCCGACGAGCCAGATTTCATCAGGCCCATCTCTAAAGATATTATCCATGTCAAGCAAACGGTCCAATTCAAGTGTTTTTTTCCCCAGAAAGCCTGTGGGGCTGTCTCACCCCTGCAGAGGTACATGCTTCAGCAGATGCAAGTTGAAGAGGACAATCTTTTTTGTCCAAGGTAAAGCTGTACTCGGAAAATTTTATTCTCAAGACACTCCCATCTTATTTCTACCCACTGACTAGTTTCAAAGAGACAGAGATGACTTTGGTCAGCAGACTGGCAGTGATGAAAATGTTCTGGTTATACTGGTATGAAAATAAATTATATTAAAAAAGGGGGCATTTAGTAATCTGCTTTTGTCATTTCAAGGTTTGAGGCACTTCATTATTGAGAATCGCACACTTGAAAAAGAACAGTATCTGCCTACGAAAAGGACGTTTATTTGTTTGAGGTGTTTTTCATGTGATTACTTGTTGCCTGAATAGCATATGAAGGAGAACAAGAGATCAGTATGCTACAGGCCTTACTGCTACAAGTACGCCCAGTACAGAAACCTCACATGCTCTCGAACACTTCTGTCCAAATAAATAACAAAGTCCTGAGCACCTATTAGAAGCGGCAACGACTTTCAAGCAAACATCAAGCAGGACATCCTAACAGAAAGCACGGTTCCTTCCCCCATGTGTCCCCTTAGCACGGCCCAGACGGAGACCGCTGGCCAGCTAAATATTCTTGCAAAGGCCTTTTCCTGCTTAACATATTAACAGGGATTTATAGGAGTGACTGTCTGGAACACTGCTTAACAATGCTAATAGCAGAGTTCCAAGAAATCAGTAGTTTGGCAATTACAAATACAGCAATACATGCTGAAATATGTGCTCACGCTTGCTAAACCTGTAATCCAAGTTTTCTTTTTCTTTTCTTTTTTTTTTCCCTTCCCCATAATAAGTGGTTTAAATTTAGCAGGAATGATTCACTCGGAGCAGGTTTGCTTTCTTTTTTTTTTTTTTTTCACTTGGAATCCATCTTGGATGACATCTAACAGGAAGACTGGAGGAGGGAGGCCGAATCTGGCTTTCTAACGAAAAGACAGGCCATTAAATGCAGTGTCTTCCATAATTTTGCCGTAACTTAAGTACATCTATAACTTGGCAATTTCCTCCTGCAATAAACAGCAGATACAGGGCAGACACCCAACCAGTATTCCAGTGCTACTTTCGCTCTAGGCTGGGTTCAGGGCAAAAAAAAAAAAAAGAAAAAAAAAAAAAAAAAAAAAAAAACACTTCCCTTGGGGCCTTA
>VXBL01003293.1:250605-286225 GCA_013400195.1 Aramus guarauna
AAAAAAAAAAAAAAAAGAAGAGCCATTCCCTGGGGTCTTAAGACATACCCCATCCCCTGATGATCTGCTCCAGCATCGTGGTACAACCACAGGAGCCTCCTGCGCTGCTCTCAACCTAACCCGGCTGAGCAGCACCTTTGCCTTGTACAAGCCAGGCTTGAGGGCACGGACCATGCACCTGTTTGTGCATTTTGCTTAGAAAAAAACACCAAAAAAACAACAAAATCCCTCCTGCTTTGAGGCTTCCGTCATGGAAGTCTCCAATTCTACTGGTCTCATTCATAACTTTGGAGACTTCTCCTATTTTGCTGCAGACAGGAAGGGATTAAGCCAAGTTTAGGCAAGCGGCAGCACAAGGAGGACAGGGCTCTTTAGTCTCTGCGCTCTACCTACCGCTGAAAAAACCCGGTGTCAGTGGCAGAAAGCCTTGACCGCAGACCCAGAACTCTGGCAGGTGGCTTTTGACGCATGGAAGGTAACTGGGAAGGAGGTAGGCAGAAGAGCAGATGACAGCTTTGGGACAGCACTGTAGGACTGTTACGGCAAAGCTTTGCTAAATATATCTGCAGTGCAAAGTAGGTGGGTCAGAACATACCTCCAAGAGAAATCCGTATTTGGAAGCACAGCCCAAGTGGCAAACTATATGTTCAAAGTAGGTATAAGCACAAGCATAAGGGCTTTAAGCAAGAACACTTGAAGGATTTGGAGTTTCCCTTCCCCCCTCACACATACATACTCAGATAAAAGCACAAGGCAAGCCTGCAATGTAAAATACTCTTTAGGAAGCAGGCCAGAAAAAATAAACAAATGCACAGAGAGGTGAACCAACCTCTAGTCTCAGATGAAATTATTTAGGAAGCTTGGAAGCACACCGAGACTCCGAGCTATCAGCCTCATCCTCCCACCTGCGGCTGGGCTGAGACTCAGCAACTCATTCCACATGTGGCACACAAAGCTGCTGAACTGCAAATGGTGAGCCGGTTATTTCCTGAACACACAGTACTCTCAGAGCTATATAAAACAGAATGCTAATTCCAGTGTCAAGAATCTTATAAGATGAGGACAAAAAGCAGAAAACAGGGAAGTTTTATTATGGAGAAGTCTGAAAAACTGATGAATTCTGTTGGGCTGTGACAGAGTTCTGCTGAATTCGCTCAGAACAGGAAATCCAGCTTCAGCTGTGGGAACGTATTGGAAGTGTTGGTAAAAGCCAAAATTGCAGAACATTTGGAAATGCATAATTTAGTAGAGGACATCCAGTACAGATTCATAAAGGGAAGGTCATGCCTGACAAATCTGCTGAAATCCTTTTTATTATACGACCAAATCGTTAGGTTAGACAAGAGTGAAACAGTGGACATAAGTTATCAGGATCTCAGGAAAGCATTTGATTTTGTACCACTCAGACTGATTTACAAAGTCATAAAGCATCAGGCAAGGCAAAAGAATTGAAATGGATTAAAGAACATTTTGGAGATAGGAACAAAAGCAACGCAGTGAGCGGAAGGAGTCTGAAACAGAGAGGTGTAAAAGTCAGTCTGCTGCTAAACGCATAAAAATGGGCTCTGAGAGGGTAAAGCTCCAGCTTAGCTACCGTTTTAGAGGCAAGAATACCCGAGTGTGGTGACAGAACTGCAGAGTAGTATTACTAGGGGTTGGTAAATTAGCAGGAAATCAGGTGCAGAAAGATGGATGAGCTGGGCTCAGCATCTGACAAAAGGACATGAAAGGTGCCACACCAACCTGTGGGATTCACCTGTACCGGAGCCGATGTGTGATTCTGGCTGGGAATCTGCATTCGTTTTAAAGAGGATTTGATAATTTTATGGTCATTAATAAAATCTGCAGCTATGCATGTTGTGGTAATGGTACGGGTAATTAAATCTGAAGCTTCTGGGAATTAAGCTGATAGCCCGAAAGGGTCAAAAAGAAAACTCCTCTTGTACTTCATCAGAGGAATAGCTTTGCAAGCCAGCTAGGTGCATTAATTGCCTGATACCGACCACCACTTGACACGCAATGCTACATCAAACGGACCTCCAGATTGATCCGGCTCAACTCGCCACAGAAATTACTCAGATTATCCTGTAGGACGTGCCAACAGAAAGTCTTTTGGACCTGCCCGAAACCAGTTTGGTTTGGTTAGGTCCTCTTAGACAATTTTGCACAGACAAAAGTACTTCCACTTATTCTGAGACCTTTGACAGACTGTTGGTACCATCTTCTCCTGAAAACTGCCAAGTATTCTCATCACTGGTAGACTGGATCTCCAGACTACCAGTGATGAGGTCTGCTGCTTGATGACGATGCAAGAAGTTCTTATCCTTGCCTTTTCTTTCCTAAGAGAGCCGCAAATCTTTACGATGTCCTCATCAGCCAGGGTAAAATTCGCCACAGAAAACGGAGCCTCAGCAACATGCTACTTGGCTCAAGGTCACCCAGGATAAAGATGAGAACAGAACGTGCATCTTCTGATTCCTACTCCTGTGCCCTGAATACCAGGCCATAGTGCTGCTCCCACCACCTGTGGGGATGGCCTTTCAATCTTTAAGGCTGTCAAAACCCAGCAGCTTTTATGAGCACTGAAAATCACTTTAAATAAACTTCAGCTTAAAAAAAAAAAAAAGTTACAGGAGAACAGGTGGACTCCTGTGACACCAGAATTCTTCAATGCACAAAGAATCTTTCATCTCACTGTTCTACATGGCACCTTTAAATATTCTTCTACATAAAGGCATGATATGCAAGAGCAAAAGAATAACCGAGAAACAGTAATCCCTAACAGATCAACTGTGCTTTATCTACACAGATTCTGCTTTCATAAAAGCACAGAGGAAAGAGGGGGGGGAAAAAAGAAAAGTACATTCTTATTGTTTTCTGAAGCTTAAAATAACCACAAAGTGAGAAAAATCAAAGCTGCTCCATAGAACAACTAGGAAAAAAAAGTCTCACTGAGCATTTGAGAAAGACAGTAAATGGCAGAAGATAGAATTAGAGATTTAGCGAGTGCTATGGTCACCGCGCTTAGATCCTAAATTTGGGCTATGCTGAAACCAGTGTGGTTTAAATGGGAAGCATCTGCTAGAATGTATGTGCCCCACATATAATTATAGCTGTCGTTGGCAGCAAAGGCTACAGTTCTGGCCACCATTACATCCTCCATTTTCACTTGCTAACTTCTCTGAAAACTTTTTTTCAAAATTGAAACACAGGCAATTTCTGGAGGAAACTTGGTAACCGTGAGAGACACAGAAGGCAAAGGGATGGGAAGAATTTGAACAAATCATCTGTACTGAAGATGGGCAGAGTCACCATCAATTTATTCTCGTAGTTGATTGATCATGGAGTTTTTCCACTTCCAGAAACAAGCAGAAAATGCATTATCTGCTATAGCTGGTTTTGAACCAAACAACATTTGTGCTTAGCTTTAACACAGGGCCCAGGCTGGTGCGAGGGGAAGCAGCAGGAAAGTGGCCAAAATGACAGCTAGCAAAACATTCATTTATTCTTCCCATTCAGACATTTCATATTTTCCAAAGTGTCGAGCTGTTCTGTAACATCTACGAGCTGTTAAGCTATTTCCCCTTGCTCACAAAATTAACCAGTGCCAATCCAGGGTTTGTGCAAACCCGTTTTCTCCTCAACCTGTGTTATCTGCTGGACTGACAATCTACAGAAAGCTCCAAAAACCCCACAAACTTTCCCCTAACCAAAAAGCTTCCTAGCCACAATGCAGCTTATTTTCTAAAATCCCTCTGCACAAGCATTTTCTTAGAGCTGTTTTCCTGAGCTGAGCTCTCAACCCTTTTATGCAGCCAAGGAGTCTTAAGGTATCTACTCACTCCTGTCCAAATGGGTCAGGTACCTACCAGCTTAAACAGTGGTTCAAAAGAGTCCTCTCAGAGCAAGGCTGACTTGCCTTCAAAGCTGCAGACCACTCTGTTGTACGGCGATAACACGATGAACAGAAACCATCTGAAGAATTACTCCAGCCCTGACTTTCATCATTTTAGACGTGTCTTTCTGTTACTCTGTCTCCATGCTACACTCTGTATTTCCAAAGATATGGGAAGATTCTTTATAATTCACCATTCAGACTTCCAGAGGGGTTTTTTATATTTATATGGTTTTATACACACGCTTAATTTTAAACCCTAATAAACCATAGAGTCCATTAACCTCATCCCATTCAGCCCCACCACTCAAAAAAAGAGAAGCAGCTGTTGGAGAGAAACCCAGGACCCCAGCAGTCTTAGACACATGTGTAATTCAGATATGAATTAAAGTTACAATGGTTGCCAATTAAAAAAAAGTCATAAGACTTTTTGTGGTGCGGATGCATGCTTCTATCTCCTCTATTGCCAGCTGCTGTGGTCCCAGAGATGAGTCGGCAGCATCCTCCCAAAGCCATGCTTCAAGAGGCACGGTTGTATCATCAAAGGTGGGAACTGCACTTTCCCTCTACGTCCTGCTGCGACACAGACTGTTAACAAGTTTCTAACAATTATAATTCAAAAAGACCTGTGCAATATCACCTGTGTACCAGTGACACTGACAACTGGCAATACCAGCAACAAGCTACTGTTTTAATTTAGGCCTATGGCCCACACTAAAAGCTTCCAATTTTAAGGGCAATGAAAGAAAAAACAAATCTTTTTTATTCACACATTACTTGCATTTCGATTCTGAACTTTCAGATAAGTTTCCTGGCCTTCCCTAAGTGCATATATTGTTGCTCAGAGGAATATTGAACCCATTCAAAAGTATGCACACCAAAATCCAGACGGGAATGAGCGTAAAGCCTTTTCTATGCACACTTTTAGACCTATCACACTCATAATCTTATCATTTTCCTTTCAGCTGGACAGGTAGTACGTTGGAAATTCTCTCTACAGTCTGAGAACTGAAAATTTTTATTCTGGTTACTCAACAGAAGTATCCAAGTTTGGAAATTGGACGCCACCAGAGGACTGGAGAATATATAAATCAACACATCAGTCCTAAAATATAAAAGCTACCATTTAATGCAATGTGCCAAAAATAAAATGTGAGTTCCTCTAGACAGTCTGCAACAGGCAATTATCTAAAAAATAATTTTTCACAAAGTTCTGCACATTCTTGCTGACTAACAATTCTGCTGCCAAGCACAGGAGATTGTAGGATGAATTTTTTTTCATTTTAGTTAGTTCTAAGAATATTATCCAAAATACTGACTTATATAAGGGGATACTTTCAACTTCCTTTATTACTTAGATCGTTATGATTCTTTACACCTAGTTGATAATGTATTGGCTCACTTATCTGTTACAGAAATCTCTGTCCCCATCCACACATGGATACTATTTGTTAAGCCAGTTTAACCCCTGTTTAAATATGACTTACCATTGACAACACAGCTAAATTCCCATGACGGAGGTTAGTCATATAACTTAAAGAACTCCTGGAAGACATTCAAAAGTTACAGCAATAAGATTACGGCAAAAATCCTCTCGAGAACAAAACAGGACAGCAGTCTTTGAAGGCGTTTGGAGACCATGAACTACATCTGTCTCTCAATTTCTAAACAAACACCAAAACCATTTTTTTAGGACATGAGTGTAAGTTCACTGCACACGTTAGTTACAAGTTCTCTCTCATCTAGTAACCAAAATAGATGGATCTTCCTAGATTCACTTTGCATTTAAAAAGTCTGATTCTCTTTACCTAGAGACAACAGAAGAGACATTATGTCCCCATCGAAGATGCCAGTTATCAAATGGGGAGGGTATCTCAAAACATTCTAAAAGCAAAATCTAGCAGGGGCGGGGGGGGATCCACAACAGCGTGCTTGGTGAGTACCACAACAGACGGTGCACGCTAAGACAGCAGTAGGGTTAAGATGCCACTCATTTGGAAAGTTCACAAAATCCCTTCAGGATCTTAGCGGGAAAAGTTACAACCCAGTATTATCTAAGCCTCAAACCCAGACCTCTCCACTCTAGGAAATTAGAATATTGCATTACTTAAAGTGATAGAATTTCCTCCCTCATCTCTTTCCAGTAATATAAAGATGCTTTTATTGCTATTCCTACAAAACCAGGGGAACAAGTATACTGAAGTAATCCCTCACCTTGTCAACACCGTCGTCTATGCAATATTACTATTCCAGTAGAAATCACCCTTCCCCTCCGCCCACACAGCTATGCACCTTTCAAACACAGCCCACCAACTCTATTCCGAAATCTGAAGAGGCTGGTTTTACCTTCTCCCCTCTTGCTGGCACAGGGATGCTTGGACCACCCATCATGAGCTTTATAAGAGAAGTATGATGCATATAGCAAACTCCTTGGATCACTGGAAAGGGTTAATGACTACAGAGGGCTGGTTGATTCCCTGCAGTTCTCACCAAGGACTTGCACTAACAGAACCACATAAGGATTTTTTTTTTTTTTNGGGAGAACTTTGACAGTCTTTTTTTAGGACTTTCTTTAGAATCCAAATCGGAAGGTAAAACATCTTATCCATTCTCCTACTGTCCTCACATTCACAGTTAGCATTTGTTCTTCTTTGAGCTCCAGCTCCTGGAGTCAAATGATAGAAAGAAAAGTGACAAAAGAAAAGCTGAGAAATGTAAAGTGAACAAACACATCTTATACCTTTAAGACAGAATCACCCCTTCACCAAACCCTGGTTATCAATTGTTTTGTATATGTGAGGCTATAAATAACAAACATCAGTTCATTTCAAAAGACTGCTCACACCTGATACCTATTAAACTGCAACTTGGGAATATAAAGTTCTTGGGAAGAAAAAAATCCGGATTGGTCTAAAAAAACTCTGCTAACCTGCAAAAGGGATTTTGGAGCCACTCTTACCTATGCCAGAGTGACCCGTCAAGAACCAGCAAGCGGCCTTGTTGAGAAGAGCTGCACAGCAGATGAGCTGCAGGAAGCGGGTCAAGTCAAGTAGGCTTATGGGGAATACTGGGCAGAGCGAGATTTGGGCAGGGGTACGGAAGGGATGCCTGATGGCCTCAACTTCTGTCAGTCATCAGATATGAAGCTGAAGCCTCAAGCGTGTTTCTGCCACTTTAACTGTGGGGGAAAAGGTTAAGATTCTGCAAGTAGTATTTTTACTGTAATCGGAGACTGGCTACTGGGCTAGTCTGACCGTCAGTCTGACCCAGCAAGGATATTACGTTCTTAAATGGCCTGGGTACAATTTATGTATAGCCGTTCCACGAGCCAGAGAGCGTGAATGTATTGTAAAACATGGCACATCAGAAAAGACTTGCTCTACATCCACAAGGAGAAAACTGACACCGTAAGTCAATGTCCAGTTGGCTGGGGGAGAAGGGGGGATGACACACACATGCATATAAATGGATTAGATCACAGCCTCACGGTTGCTATAAAGGAAGCTAGTAAAATTTACCTTTAATATTCTTAAAATGTTTTTATTTTTGAAATACAAGACATGAAAGTGCATTTTCACTAGCTAAAGCCAAACTTGAAATAACAAAACAGTCTTAAGTAGTTAACAGGCTACAAAACTCGCCATGATTTCCAGTCAGCATTATAGAGACTTGCAGAGTAACACTGTGTACCCATTAACTCCAAGTCCACAATTTGGCCAGAATTTGTTTTGCTGCATTACAGCCAAATCACTTTTTGTGTCTGTCTTCCTCCTACGTGGGACTGCCTTAGCAGAACAGGATGCCAATCCTGAAAGCACTGACTGTCTCCGACTTTACCATCTTTGATTAAGAAGGCCCTTTTATTGCAGGATCACTTAGACTTTACAGATAACTGTTGCTGCATTGAGATGAAGTTACTGGCAGGAAAAGCCTACAGCAACTCAGGGAAGAGCAACCAGAATATTAAGCCTCCCCGGTTGAGCTATTCCAGAAGCCCAACATAGAAATTATTTTCTTAATATCGACTTTTTGCTGAAAATTAGGTCAACTGTTTCTTGTACTCCTCAGAGCAGACACAGAAAACACTGTATTCCTCATTTCCCTACAAGAAACTTTCACATCAGGTTCACACAACTCTTGGCAAGCGGGCGGGTTATTAAAGGTTTCACTTTAAATGTCCTTGCCCTTTCCTTCCACTGTAAAAATCCTCTCACAACTGACCTCTCCATCCTCTCACTGCTGCATTTTCAGCTTCTACTTTAGCCTTGCACCGCGGTGCTTCCAGTCCTGCTCCTGCCCCACGTTCCCACCCTGGTTTTGTTTGTCTGTCCAGCTGCACAAGGGGGGAAAGCGTGTGCTACGGCTGGTCAGGACCTGCCTCCGTGCTACTGATTAACAGTCACTAAAGACTGCAAATCTGTATGCCCACTCCTGTGACGGCATTTCTGAGGGACCAGATACGTAACAGTATCAAGAATCAGGGGTTTCACATCCTCCTATTTTAGCAAGGCTGGCACGTACCTTAAAGGATATCCTTGCCATTTCATTTTCTATCTAGCAGTCTCTGTATTATGAGTATGGGTAAATAGCAGTTACCACTTAATTCCTCTTTACCCTTTGATATTTCTACTCTGTCTCACCTTGTTTTTACTTCTAAATGCATGTCCCAATACATACAAACTGGCTCAGTACGCTGCATCAGCCACCAACTTGTGCTTTGTACTCAGATATGTGCAAAGGTTTTTTGAGATGGAGAACTAAAAATCTAATCTATGACGTGGGACATAAGCAGCCAAGGATGTAACAACAGATGTTTCTAGTTTACCATAAAGCCGTATGTACCATTACTTCCTCCTCCTAGTTTTACAGATCTGAACGGCAACCGTATTTTGCATTCATATAAAGGCTTTTCCCCCCCCCCCATCAGAATAAGGCAAGTATTTTCTAACTTATTAAACAGAGCTTTTAAAAAGAAGAGCCTGGTAAAGGTATTGCTTTGTCATTTCCAGCAGCAGTCACTCGAATGATGGAAGGTAAAGCTATTTATCATAGCATCACCAAGGAACACAAATGGTAGCAAACGAATGACCTGACAATACAGAATTCAAGCGCAACTGAGAGTGACAAAATGCTGGGACCTCACTTTTTGCCCTGATTTACAGTATAACACATTCAACACCAGAGTGCTGGTAAATCAACACGGTGAGGCATTTGTTTTAAGGCAGTACAAAAGTAAAAAGTACATTCTGAAGAATTAATTATATTATTATTTTCTGGGGAAAAGAGAGGCCCTGCAGCATCTTCTAGCCAAATACAGACATCGTTTGCGGCAGAATACAAGCTCTGTGCTGTAAGAAGTATCACAGGTTTGATGCTGTTGAGGAAGAAGGGAAGGTATCATCGGCTTCACCCAAAACTGTCACCTTTCTTCCTAACCACAAACGTTTACGCAGTGCCTGAGAATGCAGAGCAATAACCAAACAGTGAAGTACCGAAGGATTTAAGGTGCTCTTTACAGTTGAGACTAAACGGTCATCATCCCATCAATTTTAATAAATGTAATGGAAAATCTAAACAGACCAGTAGCTCTTCTCTATTCTTATTCAATCTTCATTGTAACTGCTCTATGGCTTCAACAAGTCTTGTGGTCTAGGAACAAAAATATAAAAGTGTGAAAGACTTTGTTTTTAATCACAGGAAAAAAAAGAACTGCCTCGTTAGCTTTGTGAATTTAAATAGTGGCCAAACCACTTGAACTTGTCTGTGAGACAGACACACTCTACGCTAATAAAAAAAAAAATAATCTGCTGTTAAAAGTCCTTCAGAGGAAAAAAAAGAAAGAAGAAATTCAATATGCATTCCATGCTGAAAACTAGCTAAGTACATTTCTTTCACCTTGATTACCAAACCTAGATTGCATTTACCATCAAAAATATGGTGGGAAAATATCTGTACTCATATTACACGGCATACAGGAAGATTAAAACCAAAGTTCTTTGAATTATTTTTAATTGACTTTTTAAAAAGGGCTATTAAAATTTTGACCAACTATTCCAAAGCATAAGCTTACTAATAATGTTATTTAAAATTACATGTAAAATATTTAGTAGCACTAGTTATCGCTGATTTTTGGGGAGGTTAGGAAGGAAGGGAAATAAATCCGACTCCTGACCTGATCAAAGGTAGAGCATAAGCACCAGAAAGGAGTCTCAAGTGTTAAACCACTATTGCCCTCTTTTGCACATATAAGGAATATTTTGTTCATTTGAGTTTATTCATTTAATTCAAATCAATGTGTTGTTCATTCAAAAGCTGAATAACCAATTGGGAGTTTAAAAAATTTTAAAAAATAAAAAAAAAAAAAAAAAAAGCAGTAGGAAAGCTTGTTTTCCTCCTCTAATCTGTGAATAATAAAAGAGGTAAGAGAATAAGATCTGCCAGCTCTCAAACCTTGAAGGACATGGTATCCAGAAACAGTTCAGTTCATTAACTGCAGATAATGCTTGCTTTGTTTAATGAATCAGTTTTAAAATGTAAAACATTTATGAGTTTTGGGGTTTTTTTTGTTTTGTTTTGTTTTTAGCTGGCTTTTTAAGATAGCTACGTTTAAATACAAATCTCAAAACTGTGAGGGTTTTTTTTTTACATTCAGTTCCAATCCTCCTCTATATAGAGCTCATTTGCCAGTTCTAGAAAACATAAATGCTAAAGAATTTAAGTGAGGATTTGTAAAATTATGTATCTGCTCAAGGATATATTCCTGCCCCACTTACCCTACCAGTTAAGCATTCCCCCTCCTGCCCAAAGAAAGAAATTAAGAAATTAACTTAAGAGCTATACTTGTTTGCAAATAAACACGCTTCAAATAGTTACCAGGCAATGAAAATCAACCTGTCTTTAGGAAAATAATGAAAGTACAATCCCAAAACAAGATTAAAATCAATGATTTAAATCAAAGCTTCCCTCTTGCTGATGTAAATCAAAGTGATTTAAATCACTAGTTTTGATCAATTCACTCATTTGCATAACCTTGATCGTTTATCCCTTAAAATGTCATCTAGGGGCCAAAGTTAGTTGGCTATTTCTCTAAATCTCAATTCACCCAGCATAAATAAGGCTTTTGTGTCCTTATTTAAAAATTTATAAACTTTGCTATCAACCAATACATTTCCATTACCAATGTCTAATCATATTTGGGATGCTGAAGTTGTTTAAAAGAGAAACAAATGCATGTTCTGCAGTAATCCCAAGTAAAACCAGAAATATATTACAGCTGACAGTGGCTCTGTAGATGTCCTCACTATCAACAAATAAGCAAACATGCTGATGGGACAAACAAGTGTTTACAAGATCCCCTCAGCCCATCAATTACCTTTAATACAGTTGGGTAGCTGGGGGCTATTGATCTACAGTGGTAAATTTTCACAGCATGCTGTTTTCCTGCATTGATCATTGGACCAAAACAGGGATTAACATAGCAGAGGCTCTCCTTCATTAAAGAAAAACTGCCTTTTCTAAAGGCAACAAAAATATTAGCGAGACTCTACCGATCTTTGTGCTCGTGAAAGCTAAATTCTCGTTCCAGTTCTCCCTGGCCTGCTTTGGTGTTTCCTATATAAACCACTTCTGATGTCCTCAGATCTTTCCTAGTTACCATAATTTTCACCTGGTTTTCTTCAGCCTCAGACTTGAGCTTTCGAGTGATTCTGACACTGTCCAAATCCTTTTGTAAGCCACCCTTCAAAATACCAACTCTTCTCCACAGGTCTACCTTCTTTCCTGAAGCCTCTAGTTCGAGGTACAATGAAAAAGGAAATGCTGGAGAAACTGGAAGGAGGCGAGCGCACTAAGGAAACTTAAGAGTGTCAGGATCATACAAATTAAACAATTATCAAGCACACTGGGACAGCAGAGGAATCTACTACTAAGAATTCAGGTGATGCTTTGCATGCACAACATTTTACACAAATTACAACTCTCAAAAATGAAGAGTAAACATTGAGTGCTTTTACCTTTTTTATTGGTATACAGGAAAGCAAGATTGTCTCGAGTACCAAGCAGGTTTTTAAAAATTATTTAAGGCAACAGCTCAAAGCTAATAACTATATTATGGTCATTTTGATCCAATTACAACATATTTTGAAGTATTACAGTACTTTAAAGATTAAATAGTGCTACAATTTCTCATATAAAGTTACCAATCTGAAAAGTTCTTGGTTAGAGAACGCACGGCCGTAACTGTGCGAGCTCTTCCACTCGGGAGACTCAAAGTGGATTTAGCAGGATTACTAGCGTACTTCAGCATTTTCAGGATCAGAGCTTAAATGGTATCTCCAACACACACATGGCGGGGGGGGAAGTGAAGGAAAAAGGAATCTGTTCCCAAGAAAACCAGGAAGCTATCCATCCTAAGTGGCTTTATGCTTTTGACTTCAAACCAAGAGGGAAGGACTGAAACCCAAATACTCTACATTTTATTAAAAGAGGTTTCTATCTAAATCCATGTATTTATAACCTATGCATTTATCACTGATTAGTAAATAAAAGATGCAATAGGAAGAGACAGCATTTTTAGATAACAAACTCAGATCATACTAAAGGTTTCAAGACTGAACAAAAAAAGAAAAACTTTATAAATATTAAATTATTATGCCAAGTCCTAAAATACCCTAGCTGGACAAACCAACAAAAAACCCCACCCCAAATCCCTCTACGTAGCAAACCACCATTTTTCTAATTTTTAATCAATAGATGGAGTTTAGCTCATGCCAGGAGAGCAAACAGTCCAGACCTACGGAATAGGAAAAGTTAATACACCAAAAGGAGAGCGAAGAAACTCTTACGGCTGCATAGAGACATTTCCTGCCTCAGGATCTCAGAAATTCATTCCCCAATACACTCAGAAAACTACAGTTGCCATAAACAGATGCCCAGATTTGTGTGTGTCCCCTTTTTTTTTTTTTTTTTTTTTCCCAAAAAAAGCAAAAACCAAAACCGCCTCACAATTTATTTAACTACTGCACAGAACCTGCATCTGTTAAGAACACTCATTTTGCAAACTGAACTCCTGCTCTAGGGACTGCAGGGCACCTTTCCTGTCTTGCCGTCAGTAGAGCTCAAACCTTTTCTTATTCTTCTCCGCACTAATTCTGATTTTAGCGTTTACAGACTGCGGCTCTGCATCCACTCAAAACCACCACTTTGTCAGTAAAAGGACGTGCTGCTGCCATCTTTAACATCTCCCATGAACTGGAAAGGAGGATTTAGTAGAAGCAGATGGTCTAAGTTTAACTTGCATTCAAAGCCTTTAAAAGTTAAAGGAGTACTACAAATGATGCCAGGGCAAGCATTATCTAAAAAGATAAACAAGCTCAAAATAGCCGGCAGAGAGCCCTGTTACACAGCGAGCATCCTGCTCTGAATGTATATCCTTCAACAGAAGCAATTTAAGCAGTTCCTTTCCAACAATTTTCCTTAAAAACTTACGGGCAGGGACAACAAAAAAGCTAAACCAAAGCCTCACATTTAAACAGCTGAAGGACGTCACGTAGGCTTTATCTTAAGAGCTCATTCTCAGGCACGTTACTTGTGGTCACTTCTTTTCTGAGTCCAGACTTGCAGATCGTGAATAGAACACTCCCAGGTGCAGGGCTTTTCCTCCAAGAAAAGGTCCCTAGACTGGACTCAAACTGGACAATACTTTGAGTCTCTTAAACAGGGAACATTTCCCCTCCGCAGCTTCAGGACAGCATCGCTTCTTCCCTCATCCCTGATCCCACGTACCAGTGAAAGGCTGATCACAGACAAGTGGCCAAATTTGGGATACGAGGCCCCAGAGCAAGACAGACACTGCGCGTACACAAGATCCCCAGCCAGCAGAAGACAGATGGGTAGGAGCACGCCCTGTTGATCTTGCGTTCAGCTGTAGGATTCACAAGGGGGAAATCACGCCTGACCAATCTGACAGCCTTCTGCAATGGCATGACTAGCTGGGTGGGTGAAGGGAGAGCAGTAGACATTGTCTACCTTGACTTCAGCAAGGCTTTTGACACCATCCCTCATAATATCCTCATAGGCAAGCTTAAGAAGTGTGGGTTGGATGAGTGAGGTCCTAAATACCCCCAATATCAAACTGGGAGGAGTGGCCGACACAGCAGGAGGCTGCGCTGCCATTCAGCGAGACCTGGACACGCCGGAGAGTTGGGCAGAGAGGAACCCAATGAAATTCAACACGGGCAAGTGTAGGGTCCTGCACCCAGGGAGGAATAACCCCAGCACCAGGACAGGGTGGGGGTGACCTGCTGGGAAGCAGCGCTGCGGAGAAGGGCCTGGGAGTCCTGGTGGACAACAAGCTCTCCATGACCAGCAGTGTGTCCTCGTGGCCAAGAAGGCCAACGGTGTCCTGGGGTGCATGGAGAAGAGCGTGGCCAGCAGGTCGAGGGAGGTTCTCCTCCCCCTCTGCTCTGCCCTGGTGATATCTGGAGTTCTGTGTTCTGTGCTGGGCTCCCCAGTTCCAGACAGACTGGGAACTACTGGGGAGAGTCCAGCGGAGGGCCATGAGGATGAGGAGGGCCCTGTAGCATCTCTGGTATGAGGAAAGGCTGAGAGAGCTGGGGCTGGTGAGCCTGGAGAAGAGAAGCCTGAGAGGGGATCTGATCAACCCTTACCAATATCTAAAGGGTGGGTGTCTAGAGGATGGGGCCAGACTCTTCTGAGTGGTGCCCAGCGACAGGACAAGGGGCAACGGGCAAAAACTGGAACACGGGAAGTTCCACCTGAACATGAGGAAAAACTTCTTCCCTCTGAGGGCGACCCAGCCCTGGGACAGGCTGCCCAGAGAGGTTGTGGAGTCTCCTTCTCTGGAAGGATTCAAAACCTGCTTGGATGCAGTCCTGTGCAACCTGCTCTGGCTGATCCAGCTTTAGCAGGGGGTTGGACTAGATGATTCCCAGAGGTCCCTTCCAACCTCAACCAATCTGTGTGATTCTGGGATTTGACAGGGCTGGGTCTGCCGTTACACATGCCCTTGATTTCACAAACACAGCTGCAATACTCGCAAGCAAAGGTGCATCTGCATCACTGCAGAGTCATGCAGATTAAAAATAAAAACTTTAAAATTACTTTCCAATTTAAAATAATTTAAATTAGCAGAACAAGATGCATATTTAGCAAAAACTTGCCAAGGGAAAAAGAATATCAAGCCAGTGAACTAGTGGAAGTCACTTGGTAAGCACTGGGAACTAGTGTCTGATTAAGTGCCAACCCATCTTTCAAGCAGTATCCTTGTCTGCAAGTACAAAAGAACAAACATTTTCTTTTTACTTTGCTTATTTAGCTCAGTTCAATGACTACTGCTTTCAAAGTTGAGAAATCAGTTGGGAATTCAGAAAGCAGGAAAAACAGTTTCTCGCTTTTAAATGAGGTATAAAAATAAGGTAAGTTGATGAGCTCTGCCAGCTTTATGTTTTTGAAGGGCAAGGTAACCAGAAATTAAATGAAAATTACCTTATCCAGACAAGACTCACTGTATTTAATAAATGTATTTTAAAAGAAAAACTGTATTTTGACATAAGTGTAACACAGCCTTAACACGAAGTAAAACTGCACTTTCACTTGAATTCCAGTTCCATCCAAATGCAGCTTGACGTGATTTCTAAATAAGACTCAGCTAGGAAATATGCAGAGAATTAACCATTTTCTAATTCAGCATGCCATAAATGTATAGGAAGTAATGTAATTGCTTAGGTTACTTCTTGACACCTCCCAGAAATCTATGAAGTTTTCAGCAGAACCTAAGAAATACATGTGCAAAACAAAATGAAAGATCAATTATTCAAACCAAAGTTTCCTGCCTGCTATTTAAGCCACTTTGATTTAAATCGATCCACATGCTGCAGTGTTAACTTTGACGATTGACACATACAACTAACCACCCTCTGAAGCCATATTTAGGTTAATACGACGTCTATATGATGTATTTATCGGAGGGAAGAGAACATCCGGGATGTATCTACACCTATCCGAGAGGCAATCCTACTTCTGCCTTAAGCAGCTAAGGGAAGGGGAGCAAAAGAAGTTCTGGGAGAAGACAACAGGAAGACCAGAGGCATTTGTGTGTTTTAGCCAGTGCCTGTTCTGCATGGGTTAGGAAGGGCAGAGACAAGAGAACAGCTTCCTTCAGCTCCTCTTCCAGGAGAGATGGAGACAGAAGTCCTCTACAAGCAATTCAAAACAGGAGCCTAACTGCAGATCCTATAAGCTGCTCCCTGGAGAAACTTCTGTCTGTCTTCTAAAAGGCCAAAGCTAGTCTTTGTGGACACCCAAGGATAAGCTAGCTGGGATAAGCATTGCCACCGCTGCACTTGGACGAGCGGGAGCCAAGGGGCAACACTCGAGTACAAGGTCCTGCCTGTATTTGGAGGAAGGAGTGCTGCTGCCTGTGGTGTGAGCTGGCTAGATTTAACGTCTCTGGACCAGATTTGGCTGTTCAGACCAACAGTTTATGAATGTTAAAAATGTGAAATTCAAGCAAACAAATGCAACCATCCTTTAGGAAGAAACACGCAAATTAAAAACGAACCACATTTTCCTCCACCTTCTAACAATGCAAACGTGAAGGGGCTGGGGCTGTGAGTTTTGTATATGATATAAAGGAAATGCTCAAACAGGTGTAACAAGTTGTTTATGAACCATTAAACTGTGCTTTCAGCAGGCAAAAGTTGGTCATTCCCATTGAAGGAAGCAGCAAAAGCAACGCCGAAACTTTTAGGTAAAGATGTACTCACTGACAAGAAGTAGAGAAAGTTTTAGTCCAAATGAGGAAGATGACATTTCATATCAGACCTATTCAAGACATCAGGATAAGCTGTCAACACTACGACAAGCCAACGGACGCCTTGAGCATCAAATCCGTCCAGCAACCACACTAGCAAACAGAAGTTGGACGAACAACTTGAACTTTGGCCAAACAGCTGTTTCAGAGAGTTTTATTTTACAACAAAGGACGAGTAAACGTGCAACCTTTCCATCCATATCTGATTAAATACAAAGCAGCAGATCCTACAATCTTACATACGTAAACATTGCAGCATCGTGTTGCAAGAGCTGTGTTTGCTGGGACACAACGCAGCCAAGGGGGTTTGAACAAAGCCATCCCACTGGGACCACTGGGACCAGAGAGGTCCAGGAGCACCATGGCACACGCAGTGTTTGCTATGTGAAGCCTTGCACGTGCGTAGTATTTTCAGGGATGTTCTCCAAATGGCCTTGTCTAAGCAAACTGGAAGGATTAAACCACACCTTGGAGCAATTTAAATAAATCTGCACAACCCGAGTGTCACTGTGTCTTACACCGATTCACCTTAAATTGGTTCCTTATCAGCTTAAACTTGTCTCTCCCCATGCAGGAGCTCTCCTAAGCACGGCAAGGTGACACCCATGAATCGACCTCTAACCACTACCATGCATGTAACTACATGTTATTTATACCTGGTTGTAATTTTACCCATTGTAAATTCCATACATAAACACACATAAATTGTATCTACTTTGTAAATGCATTTGTGTGTATATAAATACATGAAAACAAACCACCGCTTGTGCCCCAAATCTGAAGGCTTCTCCCAGCCATTCAATAAACCTTGCAACCAGAGCCAGACACACTTTATGTTTTTATAAAGTCTGCAACTAAACCTTAAAATAAATAATAAAAAAGGTCCTAATTCATCATCCTGACATCAAATCAGCAGATTGGGATTTCAGTATATCAGAGTGATGGATATAGACTTGTTTTAAGTATGGTTTAGTCTGCATTATACCAGAGCATTTACTGTTGCCTTTAAGACCCTTTCCTTTCCAAGATGTTCCAAATAAGAGCAACACTCTGATCTTCCCTCAACTGCCTGGATCTGAGAGTCCACTATTCAGCAAAAAGAGGAAAAAAAAAATTAACCCAAAAAAAACTCTCTGCTTTTGATGGGGCGAGACAAAAAAGCTGCTAGTGTACCCATAAATGAAAACTCTGATCTCATATCAAACGCTATGCAATAAATGAATACACATTTTCAGTTATGTCACGTGTATATATATATTTCGATCACCAGAGCACACTGAAAGCTATTAATTCTCATTACAACCCTAGATGGTCGCAAAACACATCAACTTTATAGATTATCCACAGAGGTCTATTAACCACCTAGGATGTGCTGCATGCTATACACAGTGGCTTCCCTTTGCCTAAGGCTAAGATCATCACATTTCTTAACCTTAAAAAAGTCTAACTTTTTTGAAACAGCTCCATGGGCCACCTTGTATCCCACTAACACTGAGATGCATGGAAGGGGTAGAGTCATAAAACTACTAACCTTTCCAGTAAAACATTTTCTTAATTAAAAATGTTGATTAAAACCTATATCCCTTCAGGTTTTACTTCTCCGACAATGTCAGCAAGCATCAACGGTACTTCAGAACATGCCCACAGAGTTCAGAACATATAATTTTGCTGCAATTATTTCAGGTCCTCTCTTCTAATACCTTACAGACTGCCAAGCATCAGCAAGTTACTAACACCGATACGGAAACTTGCTGTTTGATACAGATTTAAACAAGACCTCCTTGGTTTTTGATGGGCGCCATGAATGGCAGTTCATAAGCACAACTGGTTATCAATTTGGAAAAGAGGAGAAAATGTAAAAGAATAAATTGATTTCTACCCATTTCCCTTGCTCCTCCTGCCCCCATCATAGTTTTACAACCCTTCTTTGAGCCTGCTTAGGCAGTCAAACCAGCAGAGCAGAGGAGGTGAAAACCCCCAGCACAGAGCAAAGGAGAGAGGATGAAAGGAGGGAGGGCTTGGCAGTGCCAGGTTAACGGTTGGACTTGGTGATCTTCAAGGTCTTTTCCAACCTACAGGATACTACGGTTCTTATTCTACGAGTGGCTGATGGTAGAAAACAGGTATATGAAGAAAGACAGCGTTGGGGGTTGATCTGTTTTAGGAAGTGCCCCAGTCTTTCAGGCTGCTTGTATCACTTCTTTCCTTGCAGCAAAACTGAAACAATTCTTTGTGTGTTATAAGGGTGCAGGAAGCTGTCTACAGGCATGAGGATATACTCTTCAAATGAAAGAAAAGAAAAAAAAGAACAAAAAACAAACCCAAAACCCCTCACTAATCAACTAAATAATTATAGCAACCTTGAGTCTGACTGTACCCCTCCTGCAAGAATACCATTGTATATTCTTCATAATATTTATAAACAGGAATGGTTTTATCATTTGCACAGGCTAGGAAATCCCTATCATTTACACTGACTTCTCTTTCGCTTAGGATGGAAGCTCATACACAAGAGTATCCTGGTATGAATTTGTAAATACAGATATGTATGAACAGAGTAATAGATAAACAATTGTGCAATATGAGGCCATAATTCCACTGAGCAAGAAAGCATAAAAGTAACCCCAGGTAATGTAACTGTTTATACATATTCACACAAATAATCTTAGCCTGTGTCCTGACACTAATATAAGAACACAGTCTTATGGAGCTTGAAATCTTCCCCTGGAGAAACAACTTTGCAAAAGCAGAATGGAAAAAAAACCATGCTGTGTAGAAAAGAATGCTTGTAGTTTTGCTTGCTGTTTAAACCAGACTGATTAATCTTGAAGATCTTGCAGCTTTTCAGATTTTTGCTTCCCTCCCTCCCCCATTTTACCAGTCTTTTTATCAGTGCTTTAAAAGTAACAGCATACCAAGAGCTAAGTTACACCCAGGTCTGCATACACAAATCCCATCAGGTGCAAAAGCAACAGCTAATGTAAGAGCTCAGCCACCAACTAGCCAGAGACACAGGACAGGTCAGAAGAGGAATACAAAGAAAGCAAGAACTGGCATGTATGAATCTCCAGGAGATGCCTCAATAAAGCAACTGCAGCCCCTCCAAACCCATGCACATCTAGGTTTTCCAGTTGTCTCTCAAACTGAATCATCAGGGTTCACGGTTCACGCCTGCAAGCTTTTCACTACAAAAGTGAGATGATCTCTCCTGGCAAAACTTGAGATTGTTAAGTAATGTATAATGTATACATTGTCAAAGCTGACATATTAAAAAAAACCCACCCTAAAAATTTGATAAAAAGATGCCAATATTGACAGCTTGCTTTCATATGCAGCAAGGTGGGAATGGAGGACAGGAAGTTGTTATTCAGAGAATAAATATGAATTAACAGAAGGCATTTGTTTATCTGGAGCCCATTTCTGCAATATCTGGAGTGAGGAGTGCCTTGCTCTCGGTGATGAACAAACACATGAAAGACAGACCATCCCCTTCCTGGAAACCCCTTGTAGTCTAAAACTCTAATTGAGAGACAATGATCTGTCACATAAGATGAAGTATCTATATAAACGTTTTCAGGTCTAGGCTTTAAGAAGTGAAAGGTAGTCCCTTTAGCACACCAGTGGGAAACTTAGGTTACATGGAACACACACACCCCCCCAAAAAAAAAAAAAAAAAAAAAAGTGTGAAAAACCTCAGTATGAAGCACAGCACAGAAGTTTTCAACTAGGAAACAGGTAAGTACTGCACCCCAGGAGAGATCTTCCCTTCCGTAAGAAGTTACTTGGGAGATAAGAAAGCCGACAGAGAATCAGACCAGCACTAATCACTGGGACACAATCCTGGTTTTCCATGTCTCAGGTCTAACTGCACAATCTAAAGGCTGACTGCCTTTGCTAGGACAAGAATTCCTGCATAAAGTGTATAGATACAACGTATATGTTCCACAAAACCCAAGTTTACATAATAAAGAGAATATATATTTGCTTTGCTCTCAAGTTGCCCCATAAATTTTTAATAACAGCTGTAAACCAGAAATCTTTGGATAGAAATCCACAGCAGCAATGAAATTTAAGCATGCTACTCATTTCGAGTTAAGAAAAGCCATTTCCAATCCATTCCTGTTAGAACTGTTACCAACTTCTTGCAAGGAGAAATGCAAATGTCATTCACAGCAATTTATTCGCAGATTATTCTCTTCAGCCTACCTCTTTCCCTTGTTCTCTCCAAAACAGAGGGACTAAGGGACCATTCGATCTATTTTGTCATCTTTGTTGCTATTAGTGGAGACAACACTTAGTTCATATACTGCTGTCCTCTCATTTTATATTTCACTGGAAGGATGTCTTGATCTCTTTTTTTCTTCCTCTACAGAGAAACTGTTAAACCAAAAGTACTAAAAAGAATACTTTTCTACCATGCGCCACAAAAAGATTACAGTTTCTAGTTCAAGTGCAAAGGGACAAAGAAACCAAAATCTTTTTGTAGGCATACATTAAAATAAAAGCAAGAAACAGATTGACATCTGGAGAAAAGTATTAACCCTTGTGCTTCCAATGATGCAACTCACGGGAACTTCACTTGCAATGCTGTTTCCAGCTCCTTTCCCCCCTCAATTAAAGAATTAGCACTGTTGGACAGCATTTGAAACAGTATGTTCACACACATCCTATAAAAAAGTAACATTTTAGGTAAACTAGAAGGCAGGCGGGCTCCAAAAAGCTTAGGCTATCAAATGCATATCTAGAGAAAAAAATTTAAAATGAGAATTTGCCTGTTCAAGACTTACAAAGATCACTGTAGCCAAGAAAAGTGTCTCTCCGAATGATATTTTATAGGAAGGTTTTTAGAAAACACAGTATTAAGAGAGATCCAACAGTATTACAGGGCAGAAAAGAGGACAGATGATTGCAGTGCAGTATTATGAGCATGAGAAAGAGCAAGCTAATGGGATATAAAACTGCATACACTGGAGACAGCTTTACAAGTTAGAGAAATGACAGCCAAACAGCAATCATACCACACCAAAAAGGTACTGACAAGTCAGAAAAGAAACTGCATTTTCTAAATGCCAGCAGACTTAGCCCTTACACATGAAGGGTACACAGAGTTGAAGTTAAACAGTAACTGATAGTCCTATAGATGTTTGCAGATGACCTAGAATGGAGAGAAACCATTTGTTGCCATCGTTCTGCAACGTTCGTGTCACTGCGGACACAGACAGATGCATTTTTCTGGATGCAGGTATGTCAGTAGAAAGCTAAGCGGTGCATGCCCTGCCTCTCCTGCCATCACCTCCCTGCCTGGAGCCAGCGCTGGCAGAGCCCTGCTGGCACTCGACTTTGTGAGCACTCCCCAAATCACTTGCAGCAAAACTATTCAGGCTAGATCAAGCATGAAGGTACGTAGAGGTCCATGTTATGCCAAGCAATGTCACCTGAACCAAATGAGAGAGTTATTAAACAAGCCGCCGTATCAACAGATCGGTGATGATGGTAACTTCAGGACAGAGGTGTAACTGTTCGGTATCCGGCACACACAATTTAAAAGAGGGTATTTGCTCATGCCTTAAGTGGCATAGGACAGGACTGAACACAGATGCCAGGAAATAAAGGAATAAAACAAACAAACAAAAAGGTGACTTAATTTATAAATAAGGACATTTGCTCACTAGGAACTGAACTAAAAAAAAGCAGGTGGCTTTACAAAGGCTACCTAGCCTCCAGGTACGTGACATTAAGCAGGTGGAAAACGCTGTAATGGACACAGCTCAGGATGGCAGTTCGTCTAGACAAATGGGCCATCAAGGATTTAACATGCCTAGACCTCTCTTTAAGTGGAGAAGACGGAATACTAAAGACCTACCGAATGCCTGAAGCACACAGTGTGGATATCTGAAAGTACATGCTGGGGAGGTATCAAATGTTTGCCCAGTTCCTACAGGCTTTCCCCAGCATCCAGGGCTGCTGGTTATCTACCCTTGCGCAGCGATAAGGGAAACTTCTGATCTGACCACTAGAGCTATTAATTTATTAAACCTGATTTTAACTGAACTTATTGTTCAGTAAGTTCAGTTCAAATAAGTCTCCATATCCTGTTTTGCAACTCTTAAGTAAATCTTATTTTATAGGTGACTATGCTCAGAGGTACAAATTAGCATAGCTCTGCCGTTACTGCAGATCAGAGCCTAGCTTCAACCAGTACCTTCACAACATACGTCCTTATTTTTAGAAGTACTGCGTGCACGCACCACTGCTGCTCTTTAGAAAAAGAGCAGTAAAGCAGGAATCGCACGGAATTCACAATTTCAAAGTCTACCGTGTAAAACACCAACTGGTTTCTAACTCTCCCTTGTGTCAGCCACAGTGTAAAATCCAGAGAGCACTATGTCTTTAAGAACTTTTATAAAAAGCT
This sequence comes from Aramus guarauna, assembly GCA_013400195.1. Classification (NCBI taxonomy): domain Eukaryota; kingdom Metazoa; phylum Chordata; class Aves; order Gruiformes; family Aramidae; genus Aramus; species Aramus guarauna. The sequence goes on from VXBL01003293.1 coordinate 273,745, forward strand.
TTAAAAGGTCCACTTTCAAAAATAAGGTGAAAGAATGGGGGACAGGATGAAAGCACAAGGATGAAAACTATTAATATATGAAATATATTAATATGAAAACTATTAGATTAATTTCCCCATTTGCACATAACACAGAATGGTGGCGGTTGGATAGCACTTCAAGCTTGCCAGCTCTAACCCCCCTGCACATGCAGTTTTCCCATGCAACTTGCTCTAAAACTAAGTGTGTGGGCACATGATGCTCCATGTCGATTTAGGTTGGTGCTGGGGTAAGGACTGGTCTACAAAGACGCCTCTTCCTACAAAGACAAACTATGTATGGGCGTCCCTAACTTGCAGATCTGACTTTTTGGCACGGTGTCTTCAGAAACTGGAGAGAACATCGTTAAATCACTCTTGCTATATGGCTGACTAAGGCCAGAACTGAAAAGTTAGTTAAAATGGGCTTTAAGCTAAGTTTATAATTGGAAACTCTGACTGCAAAAAGGGAGCAGGTATGAAAAAGACCATCAACAGGAGCAGGGAAACCAGGCAAGGAAGACTCAGTATGTAGTAGCACGCAGAAACATTATTTGCAATTTCTCCAGTTTCTGGGAACACCAGATATGGTCCAGGTTTGTCCTTAGTGAGTGCAAGTGCACAGAGCTCACAACCGGCACGTCCAAATTAATGCAGCAGAGTTTAGGAGGTCTGCTCAAATAACTTCACACAGTATTTATACCTCGGAACTCATAGTCTCTCCCCTTTGATATTTAAGAAAAAAGAAATCACGTTTGCAGCCAAAATGTACAGATAATACTGCAATGGGAGTATGGGCCCGAGCCTGAAGTCTTTTCTCAAAAGTAATTCTCATTAGAAGAAAACTGAACGATCATCCTCTTTATCCAGTTATTTGCAGAACATTTGACACATGCTCTTAACTAAAAGGACAGTGCTACGGACTTTTTTCCAAGAGTGTTAGAGAAGAATAAAAGTGTTACAATCCCAACATTGTGCAGGATTTTATCTGTAAGAGACAGCAAGCATAAAGCAGAGTTGGGAAGCAGCACCCAGGAGGACAACAGAAGCAGATTTCTACCATGAAGGGCAGGGGGTGAGGCTGCACGTAGTAAATTGTTTCATCAAATAATTGGAGGAAGGACCAATGTCTCCTTTGGAAGGTTAACAGTAGAAGTCTGTCAAAAGCAAAAACAATGGAGAATTAATTATTCTTAGGTATGAAAGGACCTAGAACTCAGTGATCTGTTAATTAAAAAAAAGAAAATATCCTCAATATAGTTCCAGTTCAGTTCTTGTGAAAGTCAACAGAGAGCAAGCACTCCCACTGCCTCTAACGTTAGTTACATCTTGTTTTAAGGACTCATTCCTTAAAGGCATTGAAATTTAATGGAAATTGCAGATATTCAGTACTATTTCTATTCCATATTCAAATACCTGAGCTCACATAAAATACACAAGAGAGTCTTCATCAACTGGTGCTGTTTCTACAGTTCCGGAAATCACAGAAAAGTAACTAGCAAATCAACTAAACGTCATTAGTGTAAAGGAGGGGTTTAAAGAGGTCAAGTTTTGGTTTTGTTTTAGCTGGTCATCCACCAGCAGATGCAGCTCTGACGTGCAAGAAGTAGAACAGGCAAGGTCTGTGACAGTCACAATTTACTTTTTCTTCTCCCTTTCTATGAAGATGATGGCACTGGAAACTAAATGCACTCATCTTAATTTCTGCTCCCACGTAGCTAGGGCATTTTGTGGGGGACAGAAGAAAACTAAGGCTTCTCCAGCCTACCTCTCCCACAGCGTTTTGCAAAACAGGGAATAGAAAGATCTTCAAACTAAACCAGGATCTGTAGGCATCCTGCTGCAGGTGCAGGATCCACAGCCTTTCATGAGTTCTCTCCTTACAACGTATACAAGCCATATATCAAAGGACCCACAAACCCAGCATGCTGGACAGGGAGTCATCTGAAGTAGAAACACAAAGGAGAATGAAAGGTTTTAAATCCACCCTTCTGTTGAAGCAAGGTGCCTTGGTGTGGGCTGAAGGCAGCCTGCTCCATCAGACCACAATTTTAAGACTTGTAATATCCCAAATGGAAGAAGGTGCCGACAGCCTTTACTCCAAGCACTGGGTAGCAGCAAGTCCTTTAAGGAAAAGGCCAAGCAGAGGAGATGGCTACAATGGCTTCATGGTCACTGTCTGTCTTCTACCTGACAGTTCACCAGTCAAACACCTCGAAATTATGAGGGACATTTAAATAACTGGCGGCTTGAACATGCCTCGTAGACAGATGTCCACAGGGCACCTCGGAGCCCTACACCACCCAGCAACTCACTGGATACCCTGTGGTTAGGAACGCTTCTCTTGTCCCCTTGAAGCTTTCATTCTACATTGAATTAAAAAAAGACTGGAGGGCACTTCACACTCTAGCAAAGGCCCGAAGAGCGTACCTGTGTTTCAGTTTCCACCCTGGGTTATGAGACAGACTGTTTATAAAACAATTTTAAAATGCCAGCTTTTATGTATTATAGTTTTATTAATCTTGAATGATACATCATATGTGCTGGACGCATAAAAGGGTTACAGAAACATGGTTTGCATTTTAAAATGCTTTAGTGAAAACAACTGAATTATCTTTATTAAGTGAATTGAACCTTGCTGTGTCCTCCACGGAAAGATTGCAGTATTAGTGAATCGCTTTCCTCATTGTTCTTTTCTTTCACCTTATGTTAGGTGAGGAAAACAAGCATTTCTGCATTTACAGCTCCCAAATGGTTTCTCAGTTTTGAATTAAAAAGTCTGTGAGCTGAACTATCTGAATATACTGAAATGAAGAAAATATTCTCTATGCACATGCAGAAGAGGCCACTTCTGTCAAAAGCTGCTTTACTACTTCATCAGATTCTGATTCCATGTGCTCAGCCAAGAGTGACTACCATCACTTCATTGGTTTGACTTTATTTGAGATATCAGCAGTAAAAATGCCTAGGTTCTGTTTAAGTACATTGCAAGAAATGTAGGCATTACATCAGATGGCTTAGGCTTAAGAAAAAGGTATTTATATATTTTAACCATTTAAATAGAAAACATTTTTAACAAAACCCAAATTTTGAATCCAGTTTATAAACTCAAGTTTATAAAAGACAGCGTAGTTGCAAAGAGAGGGTGGAGATGCTTCACTGCTGGTTTTATTAGCTAACTTAGCCAACAATCAGCTTTTATTCTTATCAAAGATACTAATGCATCCATTTGCTATTAAACAGATCTGCTTTCTGCAAACTAGATGCAGCTTCCAGGCTCCAGATAAGTGGTGAACCTGGCCCTTCAGCATCTTAAAGCATCCCAGTACAGGAATTTTAACACCTTCTTGGAGAAGTATTTAAATTGATCACCAGTACACACAAACACAATCTAAATGGACTGGCCTGATGGGCAGTAAGCTCTTTGGAGGTAGAGACTCTCTCTTGTCTGCATACTTGTTCAGTGCTTAAAACATTGGGGCCTCAGCTCCAGTAAGGCTCTCAAATTGCAACCGCTGTCACTCTGATCTTCATCTTCAGTATTTTATCAGCAATTTATAAACAAACTTAACCCACATAAGCAATCAAATACAAAGACCCAAAAAAAGAACTGGATTCCAGTTTTCCAGTTCTACAAGCCTCGGGGCAGGGGAGGGGGGATAATACCTAAGTTACATGTTCCAAAACCAAGGTTTTACGGAGGAAGGGGAGAAAGAGGGATGATCTTTCCATAGCACTGCAATGCCACAGGAAAGCACCACGTTTAATGTAATCAAGCTCTACATTGCAGCCATATGGAAACAATTTCAGTCAATAAACAACTCCTGCAAGAAGACAGCAGAGGAACAGAAAAATCAGATACTGATTTAGCTAGGAGGCAGAAAAGCCACGGTCTGAGCTTAGAGGCTTGCATTATAAGAAATACTTAGGCCCAACACAGCAGCACACATTTCTGAGTCTCTAGTACTTGGACTTCCACAGTGCCACAGCTCAGATTGCAAGCAGCAGAAAGGGCGTAACTTCTTTTACAGCATCTTTCCCAACCTCCAAGATCTCGTGCCTCAGTCCTCTTCCCTTTCTTCCCCCTTCTAAATCTTTCCTCAAAGCCTATCACTATGGCAGGTTTCCCACTCGATAGTCAGAAAGGAAGCAGACATCCCAAACTTCAGATACTCGCCTGGCCTCTTTGCGTTTTATCCGCCTGGAACTTGCAGGTTTCAAAACAGGGACTTTCTCAGGGAGCAAGTCCTGTCAAACACCTACCTTAACAAAAAAACCAAACCAACCAACACACTTCTTACTGACAGTTGTATTTAAATGAGGTTTGGTTTCAAGATCCCATATTACACTGTGTCCTAAAATTAACGGCAAAAATACTGCCTCTCCTGTAGAGACATTCGTGTGTACTGCTGATTACAGCTGCAACATGGAGGGAGTAAAAGTTAAAACAGTTTGGGACAGGAAAAGAGAAATTCAAGGGAACAGCCAGCAAGTCAAGGCAGCTGTAATTTTTAATAAAAAGGCGGCACAGTTTGCTATGAATAAACCAGAATTTACTTGAGTGTCACAGAGGAGTGACACCAATATTTATCAGAATCATGCCCATGAAACAAACTGAAGGATAATTCACAAGTGTTTTCAGAAATAGCTACTTGCAAAGGTTGGAGACATTGTCACTTCCACCACACTAGGTAATCTGCCAGCAGATGCACCACGGCCACCCCAAAAGCATTGCGGTTTTATACGTGCAGACATTCAGGCACAAAAGGCCTTTGGACGTTCCTCTCACTAACTGAAGCGCAAGATTCAACACAAGCAATAATATGATAATAAAATTTTTAAAACCAACTTTCTAGTGGAAGGGAGAATCAGGATTACTGTGAACAGTTCTCTGTTAGACTGGGACAACACGCTTTCAGCACACAAAGCACCTTCTAATTCATCAGTAATAAAAGATGATATTCAGCAAATCCATTAAGAGTGAAATCAGCCTACAAAACATGCACCAAAGAGGGCTTTTTACGCTCTTGTAGGTTGGGGTTTTTTCTCTTTCTTAATGAGGGACTCTAAAAAAAACAGGGTAAAACTCCAGGCCAGGTGGATGTTCAGATTATGCTAATGGTCAAGAAGGGGATGGCGGTCAGCTGGGTACCAATCCAGGCAAACCAACAAGAAAAAATATAAATCGGTAATATTTTCCCAGTAAAGAATTAGAGAACAGGGACATCAGTAGTGCCGGTCAGCATGTTTTAACGGCACAGGTCTTGATAAAGGACTAACTTTGTTCTTTGAGATTACAAACATAGTCGAACAGAAGAAAGGATGTGCACAGAGTATACTTTGGTTCTAGTGGAAATCCACATCGGCTGCTCCGTATCGACTGGTACTTTCTGAGAGCTGTCAGTTAGCCAGTTCTTAATCTACTTCCTGGGATTGCATCATGCTAATTTTTTTGTCACTAAATTTAAGGTCTGATGCAGTTCAACATTTTTATCGCTGCAGATAAAAATCTGAGACTGACACCAGGACTACAGGAACAGTACGTTATTATGAGGAAAGGACAGCAAAAGAAGGAAGCCTGAATATCTACTTTAACCTAGCTCAGGAAAGCAAAACACATCTGAACACAAAGGCAAATTTGCAATCTGAGAAATGCAGAGTGTAACTACTAAATGGCAGACTTTACTAGGAAGAATCTCGGTCTCAGAGCAGCAAGGCTGATGAACAGGATTCCCCTCTGCAAAAGGGCTGCTATGAACCTTTTAACCGGCTGTTGCACCCCAGTATTCAGTATGGATCAGACGCAGGCTGGAACATTCACCATTTTTGGTTTCCACAATGTTAAAAATAAATGAAGACCGTGAAGAATCACCGGATGATCTGAGTGCTGGAGAAAATGCCTCAGAGTAAGACTTAAAAGCTCAACTCTGTTTCCTTATCAATCCAGTAACTTGATTACAGAGTGTAAGTACCTCCATGGCAAGAAAGTACTGGATACTGAAGGGCTCTAATCTTGTTCAGGAAAGTCGTAACAAGAACCAGCGGCAGAACTTAGACAAATTCAAATTAGAAATCAGTCACTTATTTTTAACAGTGAGATGGCACAAACTACCAAGAGAAGTGATGAGCCTGAAATTACCAATGATGGACACTCAATGCTGGAAAGCTTTCAAATTGTTTTTAGCCAAACATCAGTTACTGGTCTCAGTTTCAGAGTAAATGATTAAAATTTAAAGGCTTGTGATACAAAGCACATAAAACATACCAGACAAGGCGATTTAATTGTCTGTTCTCGCCTTAAATTTTATGAATCTCCAATATGTTAACATCACTCTACTTCTATGGACGAGGAAATTAAAGAGGGAGGAATCAGTTTCAAGTTCAGTAAGTTCCCTCTTTTTCAGATTGCTGTACTTATCGCTAAACAGCATCACTCCATCAAACAGATGGAGCCCCCATGAAATGCAGTCAGAGAACGAATAACTACGATGTCTGGAAACCATGCATAATATAAGTTAGTTGAGAAAACTGTGATCAACTACTTACCTCTCCCATCTGCAGCACGGAAAATCAGTATTAGCCTAAATAACTACTTCTCACTCTGTGTAAATACACTTACGACATTCATGTTTATACTACCGAGAGCAGCAGCATGCACTACCATCCAGCCAAGAATCTTCACATACTTTACGAAGGTGAAAGCATCTCAACAGCCCTGAAAGGATTATTTTCATATTACACGCTGGAACATAGGCTTGTCAGGAAGTTTGCCCCGGGTCATAAAGTAAGACCCAAGGTAGAGCCTAGAAACAAGAGCCCAGCACAACCTCATGGCCAGGAAGAGCTTTTCTTTTCAACATCTGAGTACTACTTACATGTCAGAGCTGCTGCATACCCAGTTGCTCAAACTCCAAATCCCTCCCAGTTAAATCACAAAGAGATTTCTAGTGAAAGCTGACATTGTAATCAGAGAATCTGATCATGGCAGAGAAACTGTCCAAAATAAAGGTCAGAAAAAATATCCAAGTAGGAACAGCGCTTGTATTTTATGAACTAACTAAATGCTTTCTGCTTCCATTAGTATTACAGTATCACTGGAAGAACAAAAAGCAGATTCAGTCCTTGCTTCAGAGCTCGTAAGAAATGGGCAGCTCACAATGCAGGAAATGACTATATGCTACACTTCCCTATTGATAGGGCATAGGCTTATCAGAAGAATAAAACTGGCTGTTCACAAGGCTCACTGAAAGAGTAGCTTACAGTATTGTTTCAGCAGCAGGAGTTGTTTTACTGCTGAACTTAACATTTTTTTTTTTATTTTTTTTTTTAAAGGAAGTGAAAAGAAAATAAGGCTTCTTAAATATTAAGTTCAAAAGTGGGGAGAAAAGCAACGTCAGGAATTCAGGGCAAGTGAGATTCAGCTGGCGGTAGAGCCAAACATAATTAACATCTTTTGTACGCCTGGCTTCTAAATTACTTCCTTAGCCCAATGTAAGACCTCATCTACCCCCACAGCAGCGAATGGGGTTCACGTAAGTTTAATGTAGCCTAAACAGACATATTTATGAAGAACAAAAGAATGCCACCTCCATGCATGAAGCAGGTTAATAAAATCTGTTTCCTCTGGCTGCGAGAAACTCTTCAGCAGATCTGGAAACAACGCTCCACCCATCGGGCAAACACTGACTGGAAGAAGAACTAGTGAACGTATCATGGACGTACACGCAAAGCTCGGTCTTTCTCAAGCCATGCTACAGAAGTCATTTTGGTGTATACATACATACAACCTGATGAAGGGCCATGCTTAATACTAAGTTTCAGCCTAGTAATTGCATTGAAACCAATATGAAATGATGAATTAAACATTCATAGAAGAATTCTGTAGGAGAAAGAGTTAACTGACCTTCCATACCTTCTGGCTGGCTGCACAGGAAAGATAAAGCAGAATACACTTTGTCAGAAGCACTGCACTACAGCAGTTCCCAGTTTTAAGAGCAGTCTTTAACTTCAGGCTCTGCATGCAGCTTTGATTAGGAACTGGGAAAACTGCACACAGACAGGTAGAATAACCAGTCATGGATTACTTTTTTAATTCTTAAAAAAGCGCATCAAAACAGTAATTGTTCAACCTTTTGGGGTCTACATTAACACGGTGCTGAATCAAAACAAAACACAAACATGCGTGTGCATTCCTGAGATAGATTTGAAGTCCAACATTGAAAAATTCCTATTAAACAAACCAGAAGAAAAACTATGTAAGAAAAAGGGGCATCTCTCTTACAGTCTTGTAAGAAAGTTTACCCTAGTAGTGCTTTTGGCCTGAGGAGTGAGAGGGGAATCTAAGGGATTAAAAGCAATAAAAATAACTGAATAAATAAGGATGACAAGTGTCAAACCACAGAAGTCAATGGAACATGGGAAATCCTCCCATTGCTGTAAAAAAAAAAAATCTCATCGACTTAGGTATTCTGATCGAGCACATTAGAAGACCAGCCGATAAATTCCTTGCATGATTAATACATATTAATATATCACAGATGTAAAAGTGCAATAGATGAGGAGTAGAGACAGCCGTGTTCCATTGCCACTGACTCAGTACGTGACCTTGAGTGAGTCACTTGGTCGCTAAGCCTCAGTTTCTCTATTTGTAAAATACCGGTACCTCTGTAAAGCACTTAAAGACTTACAAACCAAGGTACAAAGTATTATTTTATCATAGAGTAGTAAAGAAGGACAGTAGCTCGGCCATAATGAAACAAGTGTGAAACATCAGAGCCATACTCCACTAGCACACTGCACAAGTTATGGCCATAAATCGATCACTCCTGATTAGGTTAGACTTTACGATGCAGTAATTGCGATAGCAGCAGTTTCATAACTGTGAAACAAGCACTTTGCTCAGCAGCGTATTATGCAGGAAGCCTGCATGAACAACAAGCTTTTGGTAAACCCTACTGCCACAGCAAAGATCAGAAGCATCCCAAACACAAAATACTTTTTAAGGCTATCTACTGTAAAAGCTTCTCCACATGCTTTTATGGTCACAGGCTAACCCTGTATAAGCACCCAGTTGATTGTGAGGAGAGGGGAAGGAAATCAGACAATACCACGTCTAAAGAAAAACCAGATTTCAAGCGAGTATCTCTCTTTTTAGCAGGCACAACAGAAAGAGAAATGCGTTTCTCACAGTTACTAGCTGAAATTTCCAGTTGGCCAGCAACTGCAGAGCCGATTCTTTACTTCTTGCTGTGGACCACATGACTCCCTTAAGAACATTTTATGTGCCAGCTTGCAATGAAGACCACATAGTTAATAGTTTGCAACCTCCTTTCCCCCAGAAGATCTTCAGAGTTGAGTAATAAAATTCCTCACATGATTTCAATGAGAGGGTTCACTTGTCAGAGGCTGTTTCAAGATAGTATCATATGTCAGGGAGGTGCTGTTCAGACCAAGCTTTCCAGCCCTGTGTTTTCAAGGCTTGACTGAAAATGAAAAAACTTAAGGCTATCAAGTTTAAAACTGGAAGAAAGAAAAATAATCTCTAGACCTTATTTTTAAAATGTAGATGTTAGACAATTAATGAGGGGAGGAAGAAAAACTCTGATTAAAGCCCTGACAAACGCTTGAGATCACGGACTGATTACTAGTTCTGCCGCAGACTCCCGGACTGATTACTAGTTCTGCTGCGGACTCCACGGAGGAGCCTGGGCAAGTTAATCCCTCTCCTCCTTGGTTTGCCACCTGCAAAATGAAAAAATAACACTTTCTTTTCATATCCTGTTATACTTGCTCATATTGTTCCCCAAATTAAAAGCGTTTGTCAAAACACTTATCCTGAGCATTAATGCCGGAAATGGCCTTCTTAGCTAACATACAATCCATTCGCATGACTGAGTGTTCAAATATGAACTCTTAGTACACTTTGCTACCCAGCCTTCCTAATTTTATACATGTCAGAAGGGAGCTTTAGTCAATAAAGGAATATTAGAAGGCTAAAATACAGTTTATTAGTAATCGTATGTATAAAACCAGCTTTAGGGATACGAGTTAGACCAAAAGAATTCAAATTCTCCTCATTACCTCCTAAAAATCCCACTATAATCATGCCATTGGTCTCACTTCATTGATAAGCCACAAGATATTATTATCAGCATAGGTATAATTAAAGCCCAATCCCACAAGGATGTGTATGCGGATCCAGTGCCCGCTCCATTAAAATCAGGATAAAGTGAAATCGACTTCAGTGACTTTAGAAATGTCAAAGCTGCATAAAGTTATCAGTAGAAGAAATGAAGGCATTGGGGTTTTTTTGCAGTAGAGTTCTTCAGCTGACAGCATTCCTTCAAGTGCTTGATTTCAAATCCCAAACTCTGCAGAAGATGAAAAAAATTGGACACAGTTCCCAACACTGTAATGTGTAATTCTATAGTATCCCTAAAAACTCGGCACAGAAATTACTGTAAAGGACAAGTTGCTTTCTTTAGATTAAAATGTGCTGTCATTTCATGCAAAATGTTTTGTTTTCTAACATATACAATCAAACATCTTCAGAGATCCCTTTATGAAAGGGACAGAACAACATCATTTCTTTCTCATGCTACAGTTATTCTTCCAATTCCCCTCCCAAACATCATATCCTAAACCCAGAATTTCACCACTGCCCCACTGACACCTAAAGAAGAGCAGTCCCAAAAGTTAACGATAGAACAATTCTTGAAATTCATGCTTATGAAAAATCCATTTTATTACAAATAAAATAAAAATTGTTTGAAAAGTGAAATGTCAGAACCCCATTGTTTTCCCAGCTCCAGATACCAATGAAAAAACATATCAAACACTTCTGTGAATTTATGGATTATCACAATAAAGTGAACATTTCATAATAATTTAATTTTCAAAACACTGGACAGACATGAACTTTTAATATCCCTTTGAAAGAGACCAGTAAGACCCTCACAGAAACTGCCTTAGGAGTAAGCTTTCTGCATCTGACACTGGTTACTAATCCCGTGGAATTACCAGAATCACAATGCTAGAGAGATGCACGTTTTCTAGAAAGGTCAACAAATAGAAAGGAATTGCTTATGGCCACTCAGTAAAGTACTTATGGAGAGAAGCAGGCCTCATCCACGCAGGAATTTCTTCAAGATTTCCTTCCCACTCTTTAAAAATCCTGCAGTTTCACCTATGGTAGCATTCCTACAGCACAGCTGGCAGTCTGCATACCAACCACAATGTCGTCTAGACCTGCTCTGAACAGAGTTGGATGACACAGGAGTAAAAATGCTGATGCCTGTTCTGGTGCTTGCACTGGTGCTAAAGGAACGATAGGAGGACGAACAGACACCGCTGAGTAAAACACAAATTCCTTGTTCCTAGTCTCATGCCCAGGCTCGTCAGACAATTCTGTCAACCACAGAGAAAAAGTTGTGGCTGTCGTGGGGCTGAAGGCGACTCTTCACGTAAGGGAAAACAGCGTTCCCAAACCCCAGTTTTCAGATGCAGTATCAAACCCTGCTCTTTCACAGAGCCTGGCGCTCCCAGAACACGCAGATAACAAATGCATCCCTGCACAGATAACATGTTCCATCCCCTCCTCACTTCTCCCCTACTTCCCTCCCCCACCTGCATCTCAGAGATGTTTTCTTTGCAATTTGGAAGAAAAATGGCAAAAAGGGAGATGCAAAACACAGAAATAAATTAAGTTTGTTCTCTGCTGTTGACGGATTTGGCCCTAGCATGATAGGAGAAAAAAAAAATGTTAAGAGTGATAAATCCATATATACCTACTCCAAACTACACCCGACATCCCAAGGGACATGGTATAATGGTAAATAAATATAGATGCAGTTCCTACTAATGAGGCAGGGTACAGCAAGGCCAAAGAAAATGCAATCATCTCAGGGAAAAAAACTGCACAGGACTCCTCCTCTCCCATCCATGGAGGAAATCAAATGCCAGCTGCACCATCCCAGGAAGGAAGCAGAGTCTGTACCTGATGAGCCCTGCAGAAATGAGCTAGTCATATCACGGGACGCGAGCAGGCACTTCAGGGTTTTGCCAGCCCACAATTCGTCTGCAGAGCACAATCCCTCTCTCCGATACAATATATTTTATATGGTATCATTCATGCAAATTGTAAGGTGGTGGGGGTTTTTTCCCCCCCGGTTTCTTTTTTCTCCATCCCCATCAATTTGAAGCAGGGGCATCTGCTCCAACAGTACTCTCAAATGCGTGTCCTGGCCATCAATTTAACGCTTTCCTCCCTACAAAGTTTAAATCTTTCCAGCTTTTGTTCATATACATTTTGTATGTAAAAGCCACTTATCTGTACTCCCAGTCTTACTTGAACATGAGAACAAATTGAGATATACCCGACTCTACAGACAAACAGCAAACAGGCTTACAATCTTCATTTCCTCTTCCTTCTTCCCTCTCCACACCCAAGAAAAAAAAAAAAAAA
>VXBL01003294.1:399-25146 GCA_013400195.1 Aramus guarauna
TCCAACTCCTGTTGTTTATTCCCCGTGCTACATGCGTTTGCATAGAGGCATTTAAGTTGGGCCCCCAATGAAGCTGACTTACTGGATGGAGTGGCTGGAATTCTTGTGAGCTGCACTTCAGGTGCTCTGCTGCTGACCTGTGGTCCTTATTCCAGCTCTGGGCATCTCTTGCTGGCACTGGCATCAAACTGGTAGGAGTGAGATGGATTGAGGTTCCCTTCCCACAGCAACTTTAGTTTAAAGCCCTCTTCACCGGTTTGGCAAGCCTATGACCAAAGGTGCTCTTCCCCTTCTCTGACAAATGGACCGCATCATCCCCCAGTTAGACCAGGTTTCTCAAAGCGAGTCTCATGGTCTACCAAACCCCTAGCTGTGGCACCAGTCTTGTAACCATTTGTTGATTCACCAGATTCAACTGGCCTTTTTCAAACCCCTTCCCTTTGACCGGGTGATTTATGAAAAAACTGCCTGTGCTCCAGAGTCCCTTACTACTGCTCCTAGAGCTCTGGAATCCTTCTTGATACTCCTCAGACTGCTCCTGGCTGTATTGCTGGTGCCCATGTGAAACAACAGCAGTTGATAACAGTCAGTGGAGTGTACGGGTCTAGGCAGTCTCTTGGTGACATTCCTGATCTGAGCCCCTGGTAGGCAGCACACCTTGCTAGAGAGTGTGTCAGGTCAGCAAATGGATGCCTCTACCTCTCAGAAGAGAGTCACCTACTGCTATCACCCATTGCCTTTTCTTAGTTGTGCTGGTTGTTGCAGGGGGAGCAGATTGGGATGACTTACTGAGATCCAGCATCCCTCCTGATGTGCTGGGTCTTTCCTCTTCAGTCTGCAGAGCGGTGAAGTGGGCGTTCAAGGGCATCTCAGGTGTTGGAGGAAGTGTCTTCCTCCTGCTGGTCCTTGCTGTCACAAGCTTCTATTCTTCTGCATTATTGGCCCCCCTCCATATCTTATCCATACCTTGGTTGAAAGAATCAAGATGAATGGGCAAGATTATCTGTATGTTCACCTTCTAAGTTTGGGAAGTCTGATTGTTTGACAGTAGTGTGATTTTTATAGCATCAGTAATGATAAGCAGCTGGCTTACACTTACACAAACTTTCACTGGCTCCTATTTGAATATGGAAGAATTTATCTGAATTTTCAGTAGTATTATTTAGCAGGTCATCATGAATGAAGAAATAGTATTTTTACCATCACCTTGGCCTCGCTGAAATTTTGGCTAAATAGAAAATGCATCATCTTTCCTCAGTTGGCTTCTCTGTGATTCATTTATTTAGCTGTGGCTGCCTATTTTTTTTTTTTAGTAGCTTCCTATTGTGAAATTCTGGATGTGCAGCATCTGTAAGACTTGCTGTTGCAATAATTAGCATGAAATGATGCAGAAAATTGTTGACCAGACTTAAAATAATTTTATAAACATCTTATGATAGCTGAATTGTCAACATCTCTTTCCTTACAGAGAAAAGTTCAGTTTTAGTTAGTATCATTTAATCCCAGTAAGAATGTAAAGACATAGGAAATAATGTGTATATATATTCATGTGTGGTTTTTTTTAAATCACATGTGTTTTGTATTTTTTTATATATATATAAAACTAGATACCAGAGAAAAGAAAGAAGATGCTTTCTCTTTTCGCCATTGGAGAGACTGAATTGTATAGAAGTTTTTGAAAAGACTGGTTTCTCTTAGTTTCAGTTAGCATCTGTGGTATTCTAGAAACCTTCCAGGTACAGAGAGGACACTCACTGCTCCTTCACTGGAAATTTTATAATCCCAGATTATAAGGACAGGGAAGGATTAAGAAATCAGTTAGGCAGAATGATCCTTTTACTTATTTCCCAACCTCACTTGAGAGAACACAAAAGAATAGTAGTTTAGAAGTCTACTTTCATTTTATTGCTAAAAGCTTTAACAGTCTTCTGGAGCATGTTGGAAAGTGGTTATTCACTGTTCTGGCTCAGGAATGAAACTTTAGTGATAGAGCGTAGTGAGAAAAAGGAAAGAAGGTTGTTGAGCATGGTTTTTTTTTTTAATCTTGTATCTTAAGAACACTGTTGGTTCATTCAGCCCTCCATCTGTGAACCACTTGGCATGGGGTGTTTCCATTAATGTAGACTCGAGTGGAGGGAAAATCCAGATTTGATCCTCCTACGCACTGTGACATGATTTGCCTTAAGGCAATATTCACTCCCCGCCCCGGGCGCTACGTGAAAGAGTGAAAGGCAAGATGTCGGTATGTTTGCAGCAGTGGAGGTGGTGATATTTGAGTTGGTGGTGTAGTTATCAACACCTCTGAGTATCTGCTGATCCTATAATGTGTTGTTCACCTGAAAAGCTGTTGCTGGTGGGCAAGTCTGTGAGTGCATCTGCAGTTTGCTGTTCGGTAGCAGGGACACGTGAGCACAAATGGACTGCATTCCCATGGTGGTGTGACAATCGCATGGTCATCTGCTTAACGACACAAGCGAATTTTCAACTCTTGCAGTAAAATAAGTAATTGTCATGGTTTTAAACAACAGATAGTATTATTTTGTTCTCAGCTTTCTTCTAAACAAATAATTTTGTGACTGAGTTACACGTTTAAAGTATTTTTCAGTAACCTGTAAAAAACAAAAGGTTTATTAGAAAAAAAAAAAATTTAGCTGCAAGGAACTACAATGACCCCTGACTAAATGCAGACATCCTGAAATGAACAAGGAAGTAAAAAAAAACCCAAACAAATGTATTGGAGAAATGTAAATAACCTCAGACAAATATAGCTATAATAGAATAAGCTTATCCTGACTCAATCTACTAATCCATACTTGTTCATGTAACAAATAGAGTTCAGAAACTCAAATTTAATTTGTAGCTTGTAGCCTGAATGCATATGAAAAGGCTGCTAAATTTGCTTATCTAAAAAATTACAGTATTTCATACATTTTCATCAGAAGTAATAAATAGTATTACCCTCCCTATTTTTTTCTTTTAGTTTCAAGCAAACAAAATTATTTTCAGATTCATTCCTGTTTGAAGTTTTGAAGAACTACAGATCTTAAATAGAAATTGTAATGCAGTTTGAAACCATGGGATAAAGAATCAAATTTATATACAAGTTGAATGGATTTCATAGACAAATATTACTATTTAGGCTAAATGTCATTGTAGCATCACCATGTAACTACTGAAAAAAATCTGAGTTTCCTAGGACAGAATACTTTCTGTAACCCTGCTGAGGTAGAACACGCTGCATGTGTTTACTTGCTCATGTCAGACTGCCCTTTGCAATGTGGTAGAGTGTAGTTTCTTTTCTGATTAACTGGCTACAGGTTACCTCAAGAAGAGGAATGAAGCAAGTTTCAGAGAAAATTAACACCACTACTTTCAGCTGTTGATATTCAGTTAGGTAATTACTGAAGATAGTCTTTAAAATTGGGGGAATGTGTGATCCTTTGGCTCTGGTTTTCATATTTTTATTTCTCACTTAGATTGAAATGTCAGATATCTGCAAATGGTATTCTACTAATAATTAATTAAATGGTAAAGAAACCAGTCATGGCTGTATTGCCTTTTCAGTAAAAACAATTGTTTATTCCAGGTGTGGTCTCTGGAGCACTCTTTTTCAGAATTACTATTAGAATTCCTTTTTAATTCCAGATTGTTGTATATTGTCTTACATTAATCCTTGTTTCTGTTCTTTTATTTTCCCTTTCTCTTGGTTTCAATTATATTTGATGTCAGTACTTTATGCTTTCAAAATGGTTTAATGCAAGTTAAATTATCCAAATTATATAAGGATTTAGAACTTAAAATTAAACACCATAATTTATCCATTGTGAATTTTTGCCATATTACTAAAAATGTGTGAACAGAAAGAATCACAGATGTATGAAATCACAGATTTTAGGTTTGGTTTCATTAATAAATAGCTACTGGAAGTAAGAGTATCAGTGTATATATGTAGCATACAGATTGGAGTAATGTATGTGTTAGCATACTTGGGGACTGATGAAACTCTGGATCAAAAAAGGCTGTCCAGCGAATAATAAATTGGTATGCCTTTTCAGCTGAACTCAATCTCAGAAATGTACTGGAAAATAGAAGAGATCAGCAGATATCAGGTGAATGAAGATTCTGGAAAATGTCTTTCCAGTAATCTGACAGCATCACTGCATATGAAGTTTATCAGGGTGAGGTATCTAAAAGCCAGTGTTACTTAGCAACATTCATTTGGATTTTGACATGTAAATAGTGGGCTATACCAAAACTGAAGTTTAGGATTCATCTGCTCTACCTAAGGTGGATGAAAGTCAGATACCTACATCCATGTTCATTTTTCTAGGCTCTTTGTTTTGTTGATGGGAAGAAGTAGGCACTTCTCTATGACTGTTGCCATCCTTAGGATATGGGTGTTGGAGACACTGGTATTCTTGTGTTTGTCAATGGAGAAGATAGGTGTTACTTTTTAAAAAGTTAGACCTCTGTAATATGTCTTGCATTGGGCACCCAAGCGTGAGAATATTTGCTTCTGTTTTGAATGGGATGCGAGATAAGGACATGCTGGAACACGTAGAAAGTAAAGAGAATTTTATAGCTAGAACCTGAAAGCTAAGAGAAGACCCATGTTTTTCACTTTTTTTTGTTTGTTTGTTTTTGGCTACTGTGCTTTGTGTGTATAAGAAGGAGAAAGTCTTGTGCTGCTACTTTGCTTCTCCCTTCAGCTTTTGTCATCTTTGCCCTTCTGCAAGTAAACAAGTAACCACTGTGTCACATCTATTATGCACCTAGTGCTTCTTTTTCTTCCTGTGCTGCTAATGTTTCCATCTGTGTGCTATCATACACAAAAAACCTGGGAGGCATCAGATAAAGTAGTCTGCAGAGATTATCTCAATTCATTATGAACACCCAGGGTCTGATTCTGACATCCTCTTTACATAGTTTTATACAGTTTCTCCACTACACTGTCTGTCCTCTCTTATAAATAAAACACTGCAGAATTATTAAAAATCAAAAAATCTGGCCCAACATGAGTCAGCTTGATTAGTCAGTTAAAATAATTAGCAGGCAGTTTACAGGAGAAGATGTAAAGGGAAATTTTATGGCATGTCTTGTTAAAATGATTAAGATGGGAACAGCTGAAGCAGTGTGGGGACACCACTGATGTGTGGAGGTAGATACTTTGTGCTTCCCTACCACAAACGTATCCATGTACCCGTGCTTTGCTGAGCTGTATGGATCACTCGAGAGCTTGTACATCGGCGCATGAGCACCAAAACTTGTCAAATATAGGCACAAAAATTAAGGCTACAAAAGTTTGCATGCACATACTTTTAAGTTGAGTAAAAGATTGGCTGTGAGTTTTTGGCATGAGCTACTGATTTCCAGGGTGCCTATCTCCTGTTGTTGGCCGCTGCTGGTGTTTAAGGGGCTCTGAGGATCCTGAGTCACTGTTGATATTCACTGGCCACAGCTGGCTGTTTCAGAGCATGGGTCTGTCACTCAGACAATTATTTCTTACAATTAGGCTCTTTGATGGGTTGGAAATGTAGAACTCATACTAAAGATCAGCAAGGATTTGGCAATACAAATAACTCAGCTGCTCAAATCTCAAGCATTCAATTATTTTACTGCTTTGTATCATACTAGTATTGGCTATTAATATTCTATTATGCACCTAATGGGCATCTCTTAATTGGGTCATTTCTATATCCAGATGCTGAGCACACAGTCAAGTGCTAATCATTACTACGATGGTGGGTTCAGACCATGTAACTTTGAATGTCGTGTTTGGAAGTTTTATGAGTTGCAAGTTGTCACTGTGCAAAGTTGTTTCTGCCTCTGATACAGGTCAAATTATAGCCACATCATAAATCATATTCCATTCACAAATGGAGCTGAGTTGTGTATGTAGTTTGCTCCTAATCTGGGAGTGATGGAGGAGGTGACAAAGAGGCAGCAGAGACTACAACAAAGGCTAGTTACAGTAAGTTTTCAGCTGCATCAATAACAGATCACAGCTGAGACAATTATGCTTTTCAATGCTGCAAAGCTGATGTGTGATAGGAGAGATCTCTTGATCTTTACTTGGTCTCCATTAGCCTTTCTCTGCCTTTGTAGCACTGTGTAGGCTACAGAAAGCATTGTGAAACCCAGGTTTCAAGTGGCATAAACCAGTTTTACTATTTTGACCTTAGCTGAACTACAGAGAAACAGACCATCTGTTGGAACTATGTGGATCCTTAACTGATACAATTTGGCATGTATAGGTAAGTTTGATGGAGAGAAACTCAGCCTGGTTCTAAGTGTTCTTGTATACCCATATGCATGTGCATGCAGGTATGCACAGAAGCATGGAATGATTTTGAGTTGGTACATATTTTCTGTTTATTCACAAAGCAAGCAAATTTAGCCTTATTGAGACAGCTTATTACTTTCTCGTATTGCTGTAGTCATGTTCTAAGTGATAGCAGATGAGGGCTGATTTCCTAATGTGCAGTTTGACTTAGTTAAGCTTACTTTTCAGAGCTAATTCATCTATTAGTGGCAAATTGAATTTTTCCTGCTTTGACATGCTTCAAAATACATTTTTCATACACTCCCCCGTAGCTGAAGATAAGACATGCAGAAAAAGCCAATTGAGATGGAAAGCATTTACCTTCTTTCTCTTTGTCACTGGCTGCAAGATATGATCCTGCAGCGGCTGTCTCATCATCAGAACATTTGTTTCCCATTGAGATTTCTATTGACCTCCACAGAAGCTTTGTTTACGATGAGAGCAATGAGCTTTTCAGGGCATTGTTTGGTTCCACCATATGGGACAGGTCCTGCAAACAAAGAAGAGTGCTTAGGTCTCAGACCTGAGCAGAAAAGGCATTAAGCCCAGCACACTGCCAAAAGCTAAAAGCAATGGGATAGTTTATGCTTTGGAAGGATCTCATTTTGTGAATTTACTGCATGGGTTCCCTGTTTATTTCATTTTCTTGTGTTGTAGCATTTTATTTCTCTGTCCAGCTTTCCTTCTCACAGTCAAATTCCTTTGTGAGGATCAGACAAACGCTGTCAGATTTCTCTCTGCAGCTGATTTTTATTCAATTAGGAGCAGGTTCTGAGTGAGACTGCATAGTCCAATGGTAGAAAACAGACTCTGACAAAGATTGCTCCTTGCTGTTGGATGACTTGGTGATAGGATTGAGAAGAGTTAGATTCTGACTGACCTGGTTTCATGCAGCTCTATTGCCTTTGTTGCATGGTTGGTAGTGCTTAAAGCTTTTATTGTCTTAGTATGATGTCAACTTACAGGCAAAGTATTTGAAATCCTGTGTCTTGATTCTGGATCTAGAGTTTCTGGCTAAAATAAGCTTCCAAGGCAGCAAGCAGAGATCTTTTTCAGCCTACTAGCTGTTGAATCAAGCCTTTGTCCCCACCTTGAATTAAATCTGCCCCTCTTCCTTCTCATCCCACCCCACAGTCTTTCTAGTGCCCCACAAAAGGGCACCGCTGGTGTAAGGGAAAGGTGAGACTTTCAGTGGAGTGATGAAAAGGCTGCAAGCTGTGGGAAAATATGAAGACATCATTGTATTGCTTTGGTAACAGCCAGAAGAAATGGAGTCAGGAGGTTTACAGCCTTGTCTCCAGTTATGCACCGGTTTTCCCAGGGAGACTAGTGATTGGTAATTGGTTCCAGTGTATCCTAAGCCTCACTCAGTGGTACCTCGGTGGCTGTGACTGCTCTCTTGGGCAGATGCAAGCAGATTTGAGGCTTAGCTGACCTGTGGCACCCACTTGTCCGCTCTGCATATTGCAAGGCCTTAGAGATGTAATATTGAGCAAGATTTGGGCTTTCTGCTGCCTTCTGCATGCAGTGTTGCGTCTTTCATCAAACACATCCCCAAAGGAATTTTTGCTACATTCATGCATCTCCCGTTGGGCAGTTAGTGTAACCCTCAGCTCACTGGCAGCCCATGGGGGACTGCCTGGGTGCCTGTGCTGTGTGACAGAGGTAGTTTCCAGAGGGGAATGCAAAGAGAGAGTGCTTTATGCCTCCTACGCTTTATGAAGATTACTGTGGAGGGTAATTTGTGGCTTTAATTGGCGAAGGAGCTCCAGGGACTATGAGGAGGTACAAAACTGTGGTGCCTGCAGGGCTCCTGAGGGACCTAGGAGTGGTCAATGTGGCTTCTGTATGTAACCTGACAACAAACCTTTCAGGAAGGATAAAAATTACTAGACAGTGAGTGAATGTGATGTATGGAGAACGTGCCACTACGGCTTTTTCAAGGGGACATAATGCCTCACAAATGGTCTGGCTTTCTCTATAGAAGGAAAAAAAAGTAGTTGGTGAGTCAGATGATGAGCTAGATAAAATTACTGAACACACTAGAAGCTATTAAAGAAATTAAACTGTCATGTGGGAAACCTTCTCATGGATTAATAACTTAGTGAGGAAGGATTGCTTTGTACTGCTGCTGATTCTTATGTTTTTCTGTTGTCCACCTTCCTCCAGCAATGGCACTACGGTGGATAGGCATATTATGTCAGACCCAAAATCTATCTATTCTCATGTTTTTGGTATCTGCAACATTTGAAATCTTGCCTTGTCTTATTTTCACCAAAATGTGATACTTTTAATCTCTGGAAATATTTTCCCCTCAGCTGAAGTATTTGGTGGATTGAAAAGCTGACTTACTGCCCTACATTGAGCATGATAGGTATAGAAATTTTAATTTTTATTAAGGAGTTTTCTTTTACTGAAAGACTAGTTAAGAAAAGAGGAAACATTTTTACTTCCTAAACTGAGACTACACCAGCAGTAGTAATTAATATTATGTCGGTTGGAACATCATGTTGAAGTAGAAATAATTTAAGATTAAGTCATTTCAGGCACTGTTGATGACTTTAATTTACTGGCAGTTTTTTTACAAGCATCATGGTAACTTTTTTGAGGGTAATTTTAAAGAATCTAATGATCTAAATGGTTTGCAGTTCTGAGGTTTAGCACACATTACCATTGCTATTTGAAGAGCTTTTCAAAGACATTGTCAGGTCTGGTTTGAATGTTATTTTAATACAAGAATAATTTCTAATCTCTATTGTTAAGAAATAACTGTTGTATTTTCAAAAGCTTTGTTAGAGATTTTAAAATAGGTTAGGAGGTCATCTAAGCTTTCTTTTTTTTACCCCCAGAGAGGTTGTAATAACCTCTAACCTAGCTGAAGAGACTAATGAATTATAAGTATAACAGCTGAATGTGCCATGTGGGTGGATGCCTGGTGCTTGTGCTGCTAGGAATCCCTGCAGGGACTAATTTATTTCAAAAATGGCAGCTAGCTAAGGAAGCTGACTTTGACTAGAATTTATTTCAGGAATTCACTTTTGCTTCACTTTAATGTATCCTATCAAATGCTAAAATGGAGTTTGAGAAATAATGACAGGAAATTGCAAACACAAAAGCTCTGTCTGTGTGAGCAATATGATTGTTGATTAAATGCTGTAGTATTTGCAGTGTGGACTATCAGACAACCTTAAAGCCAACTGTACTAAACTTACTGATGAGTACTTAGCAAATTGAGGTCTGTTCCTTCAGTATAACCTGGTGTAACTGGTCTTGACTTAGGCTCAATTTACTTGAGCGGTGCCGCTTTGTTTAGGAGCACTTCTTTGAGGACAGGTTGTGGATGTGAATGCTGCATTCTCATGGTGAGCTTGATGTACTGTCAAAATCCTTGTAGACTTAGCTGTTAGTGAGCACTTTAAATCTAGTGATGAGATCCAGTTGTCTTTGCGCTGTGTAGAGGAGATATAAGCCCGTTTCTCCTCTGTCCCTCTGATGGTGCACCTGGAAAGGACCAGTCCCATGAATGTATGCAGTTCAAAAACTTCACTTGCAAGAGAGAGATGTGCATCCTGTTTTAAAATAAAAAAATCATGTGTTCATGACATATGTGGTCTCTTGGTTGAATTTGGGAATATGTAGGTATCATCAGTACCTCTGATTTGGAGATACGTTAGATGTAGACCAGGGTATCTAAGGGGATCTTGTCAGTACTGACTGATGCAGGACATATGACAGGTCACAGGAGGAACTTATGAAATAAAAGACGTCAGCCTGTATGAGGAGTAGACACCCTGAAATCAAAGAAAAATAATTTTAATTAAAAAAACTAAGCTTTTTCTAGATAAGGTTCAATTTGTCAGTGATATTTCTATTCCAATTCATCTTTTCAAGTCCTACTGCCTTGGATAGGTGTATTATCTTTTCTAAATCAGCAGAGCAAATCCTTAGGGTTGAAGGCAGCTTGCATGGAGAGGTGACATATTTCTTTTCCTCTGATGATGTGGCAATGCAGCATTTCTTAATATATACTGGAAAAGATTAATATCTGCTATCGAATATGACAGTAGTAGCTGGAATTGTTCACTCTTCTGCTCCCTTCCTTCTCAATATATGGGGGAGAACCTGGTCTAGAGGGATTATATTTTATCTGCGGATTCATCTTTTTTTCAGTTCATGAAATAACAATGACAGTAGTTGATGATTGTATAAAGTAAACATTTAGGATCATTGTTGGATTATTGAGGGAAGTGTTTTATGGAGATAATTTCACATATGTCAAATTTCCTGCGGCTCTTGTGGCCCCTATGGACAGACTAGAAGGCCCTTTCATAAAATGTCAGTGACTTTGAAATATTAAAACCCAGGAAATATGAGTTACTGCCTTTGAAATGTTGCGGTGGTCATTGATTTACAAAAGATGAAAATGGGTATAAAAGGGGAACACTTTCATATAGCAGCATTCAAGGATATCATTTGTCTAAATGTCAGTGCTAAATGGTGTCTGCTCTCCGCTCTTTTCACCAGGTAAAGCAGTGCAATGGGCCAGTCGGGTTGCCAGGGAGGGAGGCACAGATCCTGCTCCGCTTGCTGCAAGTGTGGGCTCACAGGGAGCTCCAGCTCAAGTGGAGTCTGGAGAAGCTGCTAAGGCAGGACTACGTGCCTTAAGGGGTGAGCTTTTTGTGGAGCGGCAAGCGTAAGTTTTGAAGCAGATCTCTATGTATATTCAAGCTGTACTGTGGCATAGGGACACACAGGCCTTTGAGACAGGGGTAGAACTACAGCAAAAGCCTTTAAGGCATCTGTAGTTGACCTAGAGATGTAAACAGCCTCTCTGAATTTCTTACACTGGCTCTTTGCTCAAAGCAAGACTGGAAGGGCCTTGCTGACTGGATGGATCCTCTTTCTGTGTTTATTTCTGGATGCAGGTATAAATGAAATATGTGAATAGTGTATCACCCTGGTACGGAAAGCCAGTGGAGGGCACAAGCCTCTCTAAGCCATGGGGAGGGATGGTCAGTTTGTGCAGGTTGGTTGTTTTGTGCTTTGTTACTTTGCAGATACTGAAATTTCAAATTTTAGGCCTTCCCTTTGTATTTTGGCAATCTGTTTTTTTAACAACAGAAACAGGTGTGTTATAAATTGCACATACATCTTTTCTGTATGTATCTTGTACTGTCAGTTTTTAAACGCTGAATACAAAACTACTGACTTTTCCTGTCCCTTGCCATGCTGTGACTATCAACCTGGTGAAATATCTGCACTTGGAACATAATATCCTTTTGTCCTAAACCGAACCACTTCTCTCCCATTTTATTCAATCTCTAGGGCAGCTGTTCTGGTGAGAGTCCTTTTACAGTGCTAATAGCACAAATGTACACTTGCAAGAGTTGTTGCCCCATATTCTCACATAATACTAGTTGGCAGGCGATAACTACTGCAGCTATCTTGTGAGAGCTGTGGCGACAAAGATAAACCTCGGGCTAATTTTCTGAACAAAATCAGTCAGCTTGAGCAAGTCTTCTTGTTTAAAAATTAGATAACAGTGATCTTAGCTGTAACAAATTATGTAGTAAATAAAGAGCTAGATGCTTCCTCATATAGTTAGCTCTTAATTGTCATCTCCAGTGGCAGTGACGGATATGCCGATGTTTATGATGGATATAGAGGTTGTTCAAAAATTTCTTTGGGCGACAGTCTGGAAAATCTACATTTGCTTACACTGTGGAGAATAACATCTGTTTTCTTCTGTCTTTCTTGACAAGAGGCACCAACTATATTTTATCATGACATAACTTTCCCCGAGAGACAGTAGGTATTGATCCATAAATTAAGAACTTTTTTTTTTGTATGTGTTTGTGCCTTCAGAATAAGAGGTTTTCTATATTAAAAATAAGAAGTTTTGCTTGGAGGAAGGCAACAGCCAGGTAGACAGGATTTGCCATAGCCAGATGAGGGGCTTTGAGCTGATCTCACTGCACTTGTTGACCAGTGTCCAAATGGTTTAAATTAGCCATCGTGTGTGCTTCTTGGCATTTGTGCACTGTTGAATGAATGTGCAAGAGCGTGCAGGACACCTTTCTCCTCTGTACTGCTGAGAAGGGCTCCTGAAAACAGGGAAGTGTGTCCTCTAGTATGTCACTAGCAGAGGTTGTCAGCCAACCCAGAATAACCATCTCAGCAAGTAAATCACAAGTCAGACCTTAAAACTTTATTCTAGTGATGCTACCTACCTTTGAGGAAGCTGTAGAGGTGTCTGATTGGAAGCATTGCTTTGGAAATGAAGGCAAACCCCCATATTTGATATGATAAATGTTCTTCTTGTACTTATGATTTCCAGTGAAGTCAATGACCAGAAGTGTTCTGTATAGCTTTTTTCCTGCACAGGACATATCTATAGGATGTATCCATCATACTGCATACTAACATATGAGACTAACGCCTTAAATCACGACCTCAAAATGTCATTCCTGTTGCAGGAAGAGCAAGTATAAGCTGGAATGTCAAGACTTGGTCTTTTATGCTAGAGTAAGCCTGGGACTGCTGTGTCTGAAATGCCACACGTGGGTTTGGTTGCTATGTATACATAATAGAGTTCAGCTGAGGATAGGAACTGAAACCTGCTATTTTTGTGCATCTCAATGCTGCATACTTGCAAATGGGGAGGGGTAAAATGTATTTTATTTTGATGTGGTAACACTTTAGTAAAAGATGGAGATATATGAGTTGAGGAGGAAAAACCTCATGTAAACAAAACAGTAACAATTCTGTTCAGACTGGAGAATACTTAGGTGTTAAAATACAGCTCATATTCTCATAAGGCTAAGGTGGAGGGAGCAGATAGTGAATACTTGGTCTGGCAAGCACCATGGATTTACTCAGTGCAACTAAAACTTTCATTTCCTATCATCTTCTAGTTTAATTCTAAAGGGATCCAAAGTAGTTGTACTGCACAGCTAGAGATGGGTAGGCACAGACGGTGCTCAGATACAGCCCTGAACTAGGTCTGAATCTGGGCTGGTGGCCAAGTGCTGCTGACTGATAACATCAAGGATCTCTGACTAGAGCCTCTTTAGGGCTTGACCAAAGCTTCTCCAAAATACAAACTTTTCTGGACTCTTGTCTAAGAGGAACCAAAATCTCATGGGAGCAGGTTTGTAACCCCAAACCAGAACATGACTCCCAGTGTGGAAATGCTGAGAAATGTGGGAGAGGCAGATTGAAGTCCTGTTCAGACTCACTGTAATCCCAGTTTACTCTTCCCATCTCTAAGGGCTTTTAAATAGTGAAAATGACCTTCTCCCTGGCTGAGGGACCACATTACTTAAGACCTCGGTGTTCAGACCTCACACATTGGCTTTGCTGTGAACCAGTCAGAGCTCCAAAACCCAGCTGCTCCCAATGAGAGCAATCAGAAAACCCTGGGAGAAAGAGTTCAGAACACAAGGAGAAATACTGTGTACGGTTGTGTCAAAAAATATCCCATACACTTAGCTATAATTGTGTGGCAACTCTGGACTTCAGGCTGTCATAACTAGGGCATTTTGCAACATAATTTTGTCAGGAAACATAGTTTGCAGCAAATAAGTCACTAACTTTTGGGGTCTAATATATGTAATTTAATCCTATTAAATTTGTTTTCCTCATTTACAGCAGCACCAGCAGCAAGCAAAACAGTGATTCTGTGCCATTAAAGTTTCCCAGATGCAGTCTGTGCCAAAGACTACACAGACACTGCCATTAAGGCTCCCTGAGAGACTGCTCTGAGCAGCAGAAAATGTGCTATATTTTACGGATGTCCTCATAAGGCTGAATGTGAAATTAGACTTATTGTCTCAAAGCAAAGCAAGCATATAATGAGCCGATAAATAATAGACATCAAATGCGATACTGACTCTTGAGAAACATATATCATGTACTTTTCCCCACTTTTGCATTTAATACTATGGAATATTCGTTCTGCTGGTCCCTTCCTCTGGGCTGATCACAGATTAGTTATTAAATTAAAATGAACAAACAGTGCTTTTTAGTTTTGGTCGCCTAGAAGGTTCCTTCTTGAGAATATTTGACTTTTCACTTCAGTAACTCCTCCTGTGTATGGTCTATAGTGTACACTACAGTACAATACAAATGAAATTCTGTGCCACCTAGAATATATATATTCCCTTCAACTTTTTTTTTAATCGCCCAGGTAATTTTGTTTCCAAGGGTGAAGTCAGTGCAGTCAAACCTGCATTAAAAAGTCCCAGCCTGTCTGAAGGGCTTTCTTTTATTATTTCTTTTTAACCTTGCAAGCTGTTGGAGGGCTCTGAAATATTTTTAAAAGACTTTGAACTTGAAATCAAACCCACTTTTTTTTTTTTTAAATTTTGTTTTTAATTGGCCCCACTGTAATGGTTGGTGAATTGGGCAGCATCTCCATGTTGTTAAGAGGGAAAGTTCTAAGCTTCATTTTGGAGGTGGTTTCATTTCAGTAGTGTTTCAGCTTCCATAGGGGTTATGTTTTTGATCTGCATCTGAATATAAGCTTGCGTAATGGACCATTGTTAATAACTAGAGGGGAGGCAATCTCATACGGATAGGTCAGTGAAGTATTTTTAGCTGTGGATGGTTCCTTAATTTTGCTGCATTTCAGAGGTATGCTTGCTGCGGATCTGTGACTGTGGTGGCTCCAAATCTCTGAGAAGAATTTGGTTTGACTCTCTGAAAGGGGGCAGTGCCTTTGCTGGCCTGGCCCTCTTTCTTGAGGTATAATATTTCATATAGGAGTTTTTTGTTGTGGCAAGCTGTCAATTTTAAGCGATGCCAGAAATTATCTGAAAGTACAAAACTGCAGAAGAAGGGTTTTTTATCTTGAGATGAAATCTGGGCTAGCAATGCACTTTGTAGCGATCACTTCTAATATCCTTGGTCTAATGACATGAGACTTACATGAAATACTTGCTACTTTATAGCAGTTACCAAGCAAAGCTAATTTGGAGCATCTCACTTGATCAAAATTACAAAAGCAAAAACATTGAAGAGGTACCAGCTCTGCTACAGTATTTATTTTCCTTGCTGCATCTGCAGCGTACCGCCTGTGGTACTGCTTAGTGTAACTGCTTTCTTAATAGATCTTATGGTTAAGGAGATTCAGAGGAATGACAGTGGTAAGTGCTCCTCAACTTCATGCAGTATTGTGAGCTAAGAAGGGTTTCCACTTCAAGAGGTCAGCCAGGCTGCATGCATTTTCTTACTAGAATTGCTGTCCTTGCTGGAATAAAAGTCTTCAAGTATGGAGGAAAAAGCCACGATGAGAGTGTATTGCTTAATTTCTGTAGAGATCTAAACCTCCAAGGAAAAGAGAAATAATCTTGGGTACTCACAGAAGTACAGCAGGAGTGTAGGGCACCCAGTCTGGCCCAGTCTGTACTCTTAGACTGCATCCCCTCTCTGGGGAGCAACTAACCTACTTGCCTTGGATGCCGCCTTTTGGATCAGTACAAAGAGGATTCAGTGTTGGCACCGGAAGTGAGCAAATTGGGGAGGAACCATTTTGCATCGCTCCTGTGCCACGCGTTGTGCCGCAGCATAGATGCTAACCCCAAAGCCAGGAGTGATGAGAAGCCTTCCCACTACAAACATTGATCTGTACTCTAACCGTGCATGGAATATAGGTCCTGAACTGTGCTTAGCTGCATTTCAAGCATCAGGTGGATACTGTTCTGTTTGGTTTTGCTGTATGGAGAAACATCTCCAAATGACTTGGAGAGGGAAAGAATTTTAAAAAAGGAGAAAGTTCTTGGCTAATTCACAAACAGTGAAGAGGGCTAAAAGCACTGAAAACTTCTCCCATTTCTTCTTCGTCATTTGCCAGCTCTAACAATAACCATTAAACCAGTTTCTGCAACCTGGAATAATGTAGTAGTAAATGATACCATCTAGATTTCCCAGTGCTGGGACTTGTAATTTGTTTGGATACAGTTCACTTATTGTTTGCAGTTGTGTCAGTAGCTCTGGATAGATGATAAATAAGAATTTAAAGTTTATGTATTCATACAAGTGCTATCAAATCTGCCTCCTCTACAGGGTGCATAGGAAGTTAGCATAATGAAAGCATCTATGAATAAGCTGTGCTTTGAAACCAGAGATATTTTGGAGCTGTGCACTTGTTTTCATACTAAAAGGCTATGTTCTTGGATTAAACACTAAAAAGGTTTATACTTGAACAGAAGCGTTTGGATTCCTTCAGTCCAGACCATTGAATAAACTTTTTTTTTCCCCAGAACAAATGTGCATGGAAGCTACAGATATTAGCATTCCATTATCAATCTTGTTGCAAACGTGTCCTTACCAGTTTACAAAAAGACAATTGGAGCCTCAGCTGGTGAGTATCTGCATATCCCTGCAGACTTCAGTTTGAATTGTACTGACACTTTCAATAGACCTGGTTTGAAGAAAAAAAATTAGTGGATTTTCTTCCCCCTATCAAACATGATCTCTGTTGCTTTCAGACTCCCATCCGGTTCTGAGAATTTTTCTAGGTGCAGAAGAGCTTCATTGTTTATATAATTGAAATGCTCCACAGCAGTGCTACAGGTGATACTGCTACTATTCCTAAAATAAATTTTCTTTGCCTGAAAGAAATCAGAACAAGTGGATTTACTGCTTGTATATCTTTGGGGAGAGGTGAAAACAAGAAATGTATTCTATGATTGATTGCATTAAATAGTTTTACACTATTTTGGAAAAAGAAATCTATTTTTGCATTGTTAAAATAAAAAATAGAACATAAACAGAGCGTATTTCTCTAACCACTGTAGCTCAGAAACAGTGAACCTTGCCAAAACTCCTAGTTCATTATGATTGTTATCTATGGGTACGTATGCAGTTTTTCCAAGTATGAGAAATAAGCTTCTGTTTCATGTTTGGTTTTTGTCAGCCATTTTTCACCATTGTAATTGCTCACTGGGAGTACCTTTCAAAGTTTCCAGCAGATAAATTTCCTGAAAGGACTTTGCTTTGTGTAGTAGATGCTTCCACACATAGGCAATCACAGAACAAAAATATTTACACGTGATTTCTCCAGTTCTTTCACAATTATTCAATGCAATTTGCTTCATATATGCTAAGGGCTTAATCCTCAGATAGTGCACGTTAGTGATTATAAGTGAAGATTGCCATGAACATTTTGAAAATGGAAAGATCTTTAAAAGACCTTAAAAATAATCAACAACAATTATAAGGCGGCTCCTTTTTTTCCCCCATCTAACAATGTATTTTTATTCTGCATACAAAAGTAAACCTGTGAAGGGAAAATAGATGCCTAATGCTTTTTGGAATTTGCCTCAAAATGTGCATCTATTGTGAACTTGTGAGGGGAGAATCAAGGTTAGTCTTTTAGCCCCTTAGACTTCTGTAATTTTAAAGGAGATGAATTTATGCAATTTCTATTGCTGGATGTGATGATCTGTAAAATAAGCAAAGTTCTAATTTACTGAAGAAGTGCAAAAAAGAGAAACAAGTGAGAGGAGGACAATTGCAGGGGTAGTTTCTATACAGACATGTAGTAAATATTTTGAGTGCTTTGTAACATAGCAGTAGCTTTAACTAGAAGGGCAGGTAAAATACTACAGTATATTAAAAGTTATAGTCACCTGGTATTGTAAAATAGTGGCAGGACTCACAGTTCCAAATGTAAAATACAAATATGGGAACATCTTTTCTGCTGTCTATCCAGCTTTCTAACTTGAATATGTGCATTCACAAGCAGTCTTGAAACCCTGCAGTTCCAAAAAAGTATCAACAGAGCAGCAATACAGCTGGACAAGAGGTGGCTGGTTTTAGCCTGATGAAGATAATTAGTGTCTGACAAGAGAATATGGTCATGAATAAAAACTAGAGCAGCCTTGAAGTAAATGTTATCATAGAAACATAGAATGGTTTGGATTGGAAGACACCTCAAAGACCATCTAGTTCCAACCCCCCTGCTGTGGGCAGGGACACCCTGCACTAGACCAGGTTGCCCAAAGCCCCAACCAGCCTGGCCTTGAACACCTCCAGGGATGGATCTTTGAAGGGAAAACTTGGAACTGAGTGGAAGTTTGGAGCCCAGATTGGTATCTCTCTCTCCTTCTGGTGATCTGGATATAAGCACCCATCAGAAGCCTTTTTTAGCAGAATTACAAGTGAAAAATATGATCAAAGCTAAGCGTGAGGGTTTCATTTACCCAGTGTGTACCATTTCTCTTCTGTAATTACATTCTGATTTTTCATTATTTTGGTCATCTAACAACAGTATAGATAATCATAATTTTGGACTTTAAGCACTTTCCTGAAGTGAAAGAACAAAAAGGCCAGAAAGTCTACCACACAGCACAGAAGAAAGAGGTTAAAAATCAATGTTTTATGCACTTGCATATAAGATAATATAGAAATAATGATAAAGTACTTTTCCATGAAGTATTTTGAATTAATTCCAAGACCTTGGGGGGAAGAAACAAACTGAAACCAGACAGATCTGAAAGCAGCAAGATGTAGAATTTATTAAATGAATATTTTATCTCCGGGGGGGGGGGAGGAGGAGGANNAGAATAGATAGAGTATGTGTTATCGCGGGGGGGGGGGGGGAGGAGGAGGATAATATGTTTAGAGAAAGGAGTTATCGAATGAGCAAGAAGCATTTAAAATTATTTGGCTGGTGCAGCAAAGTCACGATGGAGACAATAACCGCAGGTACTTGGTAGTGCTTTCCATAGTGCTCTAGAGCAGGTGTAGAAGGGAGATCAGGGGATTGGTTTATGGATAAGGCTTGCAGGAAAGGCTTTGAGTGCTTGGAGATTTTAATTGCACAGCTATTGACTATGAGGGTGGTGTACAACTTTGGAAGGGATACTTTTTTTGAAACACGGAGGTGTATTTTATATGCAGTATAGTAAAGAGTGACACAATCTATTTTGGCCCTAATCTTAGTAAATGAGCCTACTGTGGCAGTGATGAAGCTGTGGGTGTTAAAGATGTTAAGCTTCAGTTGTCATTATATTCGACGCTGTCATGTAAGCACATTTTTGAGGAACAGTACAAGAGTGAATTTTTCCTTCAGGAGAGCTGACTTTGAGTAAATGTGAAATGCCCTAGGGATTTTTCATTGGAATTCAGGAATGTATTGGAAGTAAACAAAGAAATAAAGCTAGTTTTAAAAATAGAGTGATAAGTGGGTCTGAAAGAATGTTAACAAACTTTCTTTGAACAGGGAGAACACAGAAATATCCACTTGGCCAAAACCTGAACTGGAGTAGTCAGCGTGTACGTAGCTAAAGATTTGACGTTGTGAAACTTTTATTGTGTCTTTAAACACTCCTCTTCCCCCAACAAACAAACAAAAATCTTCAAACAAGCACAGACAAAATAGGACATTAAAAAAAAAAAATCAGTCTAATAAGTAAGACAGTTTACTAAAACACAAAGGAAGTAGACAGTGTACAGGTCAATGAAGATATCTGTGTGGATGGTACTCTAAGCCTTAGCTAATATAACTCCTTTTCCACACCTGAAGAATCTGGATCATTGTTTATGGGACAGTAGGTTAATGTGAAGAAAAGGATATTTCTACCAGCATATATAAAGAAGATTGAAGTAATGCATGATTGACTATAATGTGAATTTGAAAACAAGCATTTTAAGAGAGATAGATTTCTTTAAGCAGTCTTTGCTTTCTACCTTTTTATGAAGCAAGCACAGCGAAGATCTGTTTTGGATAGCCAAAGAGAAGTGAAAATGATTGGTTATATGAAGGCTGTATGTCCCAAAGCAGCTTTCTGAGTTCAGAAAACGCAGATCCTTATTTTCTTAACAGACTTCATGAAAATTGAGTAACACTCTGAATTGGCTGTTTCCAGGAATGCTCATGTAGCAAATCAGAGAGCTGAGTTGTCAAAATGTGCACAAACCTGCATTTTTTCCTTAAGAGTTCATCACATTGAGCAATTTAGACTGATTGGCTTCAACCTTAATTGCTCTCTCTCTCTTTTTTTTGTAATTATACTTGAAAACCGATTGGGTTTTCAGGAAGCTGATAGGGTGTAGCATTATCTAGGCGCTACAGAAAGCTGAAAATTGCTCTGTCAAACTGTTGTAGAATACTCAGCAGTATACTTGTCTTCCTTTGGTCCCTTTTGAGCATTGGAGAGAAATAACCTGGGAGGAATCAACTGACAGGGGATACTTAAGACAGTTCCACATACAGTATATTGAGGACCTGATTTTAAGGAGTTTCAGGGGGAGTAAATGGGGATGATCAAAGTTATGAAATTGTTTCTGAACAAGGAATGATCAAGCAGGTTAGGACCCTCTCTTGGACAAGAGAGAACAGAGATAGAAGTCACTGAAGTGTATACAAATCAAGGTTACCAGGGAGAAGATGGGTTGTGGTTGCTCGTGCCTCTTCTAGTGTAAGAATTAGAGGGCATTAAATAGTCATAGATTCATAGTCAAGATGCTTCCGCATACAACATGTACTGGATCTGAGAAACCCCAGACATAGGATGCTGGGGTGTCACTGCCAGGCGCTTGCCTCATCTTTTGAAAATACTGCTACCATAGTAGACAACAAATTTCAAGCAATGCACTTTAGATGTTAAAATTAATGACAATATTGCTTACCACATGTATATATCTCATAGCTTTTTCAAATATAAAATGGAATTTGCGTATATAATTAACTACAAGGAATAATTCTGGAGAAAAGTCAGATGTATTGGCCTACAGAATTTTTGAAATTTCCAAAATGCTTGTCTTCATCAGAAAAAGGTGAATAGCTAATCTGATATTTTTTTCCTTTTCTTTCCTTCTCCCCTAGCCCCTGAGGTTTAATGAATCAAAGGAGCTGGTATGTTTGGGGAAGAAGGAAGGAAAAATTATTTTGCTTGCAAATGCACGGGCCTATGCAAACAAAAGTTTTCCTGACTGGCTGCTACATTTCCATAATGGATTTTGGATTTAGGTAGTCTTTTCTAAAGATGAAGTATCTCCTCAAAATGCCCCTGGGTGGCTTTGTGTGTGAAAAGACGCTTTAGGATAAACAAGATTATTGGAATATTTTGCTCAGTCGAGGCCTGGTTTAGGACATTTTAAATAAATGGCACAGCAAATTGTCATCAGATCTGGAGTAAAGAATTGCCTGTCTCTTAGCCATGGTAACATATTTATTGTGCAAAAAGTACGTGAGAATTACTACCATATATGCAGCATTGTTACCCCACTTTTTATAACAAGCCACGTTGTAATCTGAATCCCAGAATGAGACCACCATACATAATTCAGAACTGTTAGATTTTTCCAGCTAAACTTTTGCTTATTGTTGGACAGGATTGTTCCTTCTGATATGATCTAAATGAACATCAGTGATGTTTGACTATGTTAAAATGCCTGGTAACAATAAATATCAAGAAATGTGC
This sequence comes from Aramus guarauna, assembly GCA_013400195.1. NCBI lineage: Eukaryota > Metazoa > Chordata > Aves > Gruiformes > Aramidae > Aramus > Aramus guarauna. The sequence continues at coordinate 22,153 of VXBL01003294.1, forward strand.
ATTTCTTTGGGTGGTTGGAGTGACCTGATTCTTTTGGTGAATGGAAGATGAAATTGCAGCCATGCTTGTAACATTAAGGCAGGGAGGAGCAAACACAGGGAATATTAAATTGGACTGCATTGTCTCCAAGATTTTTTTTTTATTTTTTTTTTTTCACTTCAGCAATGACCTCTATTAGATACAATGTAGGTAACCAAAAAAACCCCAAACCCTCTAACCTAAAAAAGCAAGGGTAGTGGGATAAATCTTTGTGGATATAAACTGGCAGACATCCACTGACACTGTGAATACTGGGTCATATCCAAGGCTTCAAAAGAAGGTTGAGCTTATTATGATTTTTCTTGTCTTGTTGCAGGAACATGTACATTTGGTATTAAATATTAGGGCAATATAGTTACTATTGGTTTTAAGTGTTAAAGATGTTAAATGTTAAGTTAACCATGAACCAGCAGTGTACCCTTGTGGCCAAGAAGGCCAATGGTATCCTGGACTGCATTAAGAAGGGACATGGCCAGTAGGTTGAGGGAGATTATCCTTCCCCTCTTCTCTGCCCTGGTGAGGCCACATCTGGAGTTCTGTGTCCAGTTCTGGGCCTCCCNTGGGGTTGGTCTAGATGGTCTCCAGAGGTCTCTTCCAACCCCTTCCATTCTATGATTCTATGATCAGCTTTTGTATGTCAACTCCTTCTAGAAAACTCCTTTTTTTAATTACTCATGGAAACAAGAGCTATCTAATGGAATTAACCTGAATGATGGAATCTTTCCAACTAATTAATAATTTTACTGGCATTATTAAAATTTATGAGCAAACTTTTTGTCATGGTACATTTATGCATTGTTCATTTATTGATCCCATTGATGAGTCTAGTAGATCTCCAGCGCATGGGCTCTGCCACGGTAAATCAAATGATTTGTGCTCTGTGTGCAGATGAGTGGGTGATTTGAAGATGGACTTCCTGGGGAATGAAGCAGGGTGTAGGAGAAGAGCCAGAAGAGGTAGCTCTACTTGTATAGACTGAAGATCCTCTGAGGGACTTCAGAATGAACTTTCAAATTGCGCTTGGCTTTCCTCCTACTTGTACACCTTAAACACCTCAAAACATCTTCCTGCTGGGCTCAGTGGTTTGGCTTACAGAAGATGCAATAAGTGACTGATTAGAAGGATCCTATGTCTACCTCATGTACAATTGCCTGATTGCTACAAATTTTGCAAGTTGCTTGTGATTTCAGAGGTGTGCTTAGTGAGATAAATGGAGGCAGGGATCACAGATAGGCAAGTCTGGATTTAATTATACAAACATAAATTTAAAAAGCCTCTTGCTCAGTCTCTTGATTGTTTCTTGCATGGGCAGTGCTTCATAATCAAGGTCTTATTTTTATGATAGGCTCAGTAGAAAATTGGTAAAGGAACTGTTTCCATACATCCAAGTCTTCATCTGCACGGCTTTTTGCCTGGAAGTAGGCCTGCCATGTTTTGAAATCATCTTCTCCCTCCCTCTCTCTACAGTTGCATTTTAGAGCAGTTTCCTCTTGCGTCTTTAATAAAGTACCCAAGCAATGAAAGAGACTTTGTTCATACATCTTTTTCAAGTGAAATGTATTTAACTGCTGACACTTTAGATTAAGGATAAAGTCCAGAGTCAGAAATTAAGATCTGACTGGAAATCTTGGAGTCTACAAAACCAGGTTAAATGAAAGTTGAAGAGGCTCTGATCTTACATTATTTTATAATGGCTTAGATTAGTTTTCTCAACTCAACAGTTTTAATTGCATAGGAGGGAATACCCAGTTATACCCAAGAAGGTAATTGCTAATGTAGCAAGCCAATTACCTGCAAACTTTTGGAACAATGAACTGTTAAATAGTGAATGTGATAAACGTGGGCTGTTACAGAGCTGGGCTTTCATTCCCAGATTAGCCAAGTGGCATTGAAAAGATATCACTGAAAGAAGATTGAGAAGTTTTCCATATGTTCACCTAAAATACTGCATTAGTATGGAAGAGCTTCAACATGCATTTATAGACCCCAAGTTTGATGTTACTTTCTGTATTGACAATGTTTGCTAGCCTTCTGTCCTTCTGTGTATATTCATGGTTTGTAGAACAGGAGAAAGGAAATAAGTGACAGAACAGCTTTGAAGAGCAAATGACATATTTAGTTTGTGTGTGTGCACAGTTAAAGGACATGTAAGTGATAAATACATTAAATACACATTTCATTACCCCTCAGTCACCGTACATAGCTCATTGCCTGTCTACTAAAGGCAGTTGTTGCCTGCCAGCAGGAGTTCGGACATGGCCCTGAGTTAAAGACCATTGTCCTTTGGCGCAGTCAATGGTTGCAGCCTTGAAAATTGTATTGTTGCTGGGATTAGTCCTTATGATGAGGAAAGTTTAGGTGTTCAGGTATTCCTTTTCCTCTTGAAGTGCCCTGGTTCCTTGCCCATTAGGCTGAGCAAGACTTTTTTTGCATTATCTAATGATCTACTAAAGCAATCCCTTGAGCAGCAGGCTTGAAATCCAGATGTTCATGTATGTTTTCATTTTTCCATTGCTTTTAAACAAAGCAGGAAGGCTGTTTAAGGAGCGCAAAAAAAAAAATAGAGCAAATGGGAAAGCAGAGACATTTGGTGAGGTTTCCAATTACATTTTCCTGTGCACGTTAATGCAGTGTGATAGCACAAACTGTTTTGAAACCAGTCTTTTTCCTATATGACTCTTAAGATAGAAATCAGTTAACTATAAATGCACGAATGTCTGAAATATGTATTTTCCTTCTTGCTATAAAGAAGAGCTTTGTAACAAAGACCAATACTGTTTCTGTCAAGTTGTAGAAAGCTTGTGAATGCTAGGTAAATACTTGTTCCTTTTTCTGAGCATTTTGCAGGCCTCTGGTTCCGAACAGTATTTTCAAACTTCATTTAATTGCAACCCGAGTGATGTTTTAAAAAAAAAAAAAAAAAAAAAAAGGGAGCCAGGACTTTTGCAATGCAAA
>VXBL01003294.1:25162-44764 GCA_013400195.1 Aramus guarauna
TTCAGTTTAATAAAACCCCGTGGATTTTTTTAAAAAAAAAAAAAAAAAAAAAAAGGCGAGCCAGTACTATTGCAATGCAAATGTGCTCAGGACCTTTATAGGAAAAATATCAGATCTACACTATGATATAATATGCCAATTCCAGGAACTTCAGCATTATCTTAATAACAAATGAGAAGTATTGAGATTAATGATGGTTTGTTCACTAGGTTGTTTTTTTTTTAACTCATGAGAGCAATTGCCATCTAAACCGTGCAGCTATTTTGATTTTGATGAAGAGGTGAAGCAGGAAAAAATGTTACTTTAGAATAAGAGGTCCAAGAAGATTATTATTCTCCTTGTCTCATCACATGTTTTTATCATCTCTCCTTCAGGCACCCAGCTGATTTCTTTGAAATCATAGAAATGAAAAATACTATTTTTCTATGCTGCTTCCAAGGTACTGTTTGGCTTTGCTGATATTGTAGGGAGGCCTTAGGAGAACATAGTTCAAGGAAATAGCTATCAGATGTGACTCACACAGGAGTCTCTGTAGAAACCAACAAATGGTTGGTCCCACAATGTGATGGCAATACCGTTTACATGACAGGAGACTGCAAGAGGCCAGACCAGCCTTCAGTGATTGACTTGTGTTCTTGACTCAGTGTGCTCTAGAAGTGTGAAGCTAAGTGTGCTTGGCTGCTTCTGTCAAGACGCGTAACTTATTTCAGGTGGATGGGGGAGGTTTGAACTGATTTCATCCACATTTTCTAAGCTCACTTAGACCTTGATTAATATTCCAGTGTCCTAAACAGTAGCAGTTCCTTGCATAATACAACAGCTGTCCCTTGTAGCCCTTGTACTAGTGCTGCGTGTTGAGACAGCTGGTCTTATACCCTTTAAACCCAGTGCCAAGCACTGAACAGTTGTGCAGACTAAAGCAGCCCTAACAACCATCTCCTTGAGGACCCCCCTGTCTATTTAGACTGATGGTAGTTGGTGGAGCAGTTCAGCGGTAGAGAAAATGAATGAGAGGAAATGAAAAAAGGAGAAGGTTTCTGCAGAGGACAGAGGTTGCAAAGAATCTGACAGGAAAAAAAAAAAAAAAAGAGAGAAAATAAACAGTGGAGAAAGTGACTGAAAGACCAGGAACCAATGCAGAATCATCTGCCCCTGTCTCCCCATGGTGGAGTAGAAAGATACATATGTGTAAGTAGATATAAGTGTATGTGTGTATGTACTGATATATGTACTAATAATTAAGAATCTATATTGAAAAGAAAAGGCAAATATGAAAAGCAGAATCAGAAAGGAAAACATACTGGACAAATGAAAGAAGGTTTTTTAAGACAGAAATAGTGCATATTAAAATTATTAAATATAAAAATTAGACTACAGGGCTCCACTTACTGAGAATAACTTAGAGAAGCAGACAATACAAAAGGGTGAAAAAGAGTAGTGAATGAAGATACAAGAAAAGAAAATGTAGGTTACATGGTCCATTAAAAAGTTACTGTAAAAAGTTTTCATGTTTGGATTTCAAATGGAATTAAACTGCACTAAATTGCTTTGGTTTTAATGAGGAAAATTAAAACACATTTTTGGAAATATTAATATAAATTTGCATTGTACCTGTGATCTTTGTAATCATCTTTCTAATGTAGCCTTATTTGTCTGGTGATGAAATGAAAATTTTTCTCACCTTTTTCTTTCTCTGAGGTATGCCCAGCGTACAAAAGTTGGAATTAATTTAATGCAGGAAATTCAGCTGGATGGCAGCTACTCAGAATGTTAAGAAAGTAGATACAAAGTAAGTGAAACTTTTTTTTAGAAAATATCCTAGTTTCTTGTACTAGGCATGTTTTTTTAAGTGCCACATCTTTTAAGCAGCGATTGCGATGTTTGAGATAATCTTGAATTCACTGCAGTACTACATATTTTACAACCATCAATAGGACGACACTTAGAGGGCCAGTACTTCATACAGTTGTTTAGCAGCCATGGTAGCAGTGAAGGAATGTTTCCCAAAGACTCTTTACTCAGTAAGTAAATGCATGAAGCCCTAATCTGCCATGAGTTGTGCATGTAATGAAAATGCTAATCGTCTTCCTAGATGAATATATTCTCCTCTCCTATAGAAATGAAAGGTCTTACAGAAAATAGCAAGCATCTTGTAGGGGCATATATATAGGTAAAATACGAAGTACATAAACCTGTACCTACACAATATGTAGTCAATTGTTTTTGTATAGTTTAAATAGCTGAATTGAGAGCCAGGCTAGAAAGGAAGACACTGGAAGCTAATTCTGCTCATCTGCAATAAGTCTGAGCAAGCTGCGCTTGGAATTCTGCCCCAACGCCTGATGTCAAAAAGAAAAATCAATATTATGCCTTCGGGTTGTTTTCTCTTCTTGGTTTGTTATTTAATCATGGAAGAATTTTACATAATACTCTCAGTTGTCTGTAATTTGATAATTTTACAGTTTGAGCCCCCACTCAAATGCTGTGTTTTCCTTTAAAATGAGTACTTGAGAGCTTTGTTGTCCTTGGAGCTCCTCCCTCGTGGTTAGGTCTGGATGAAACCTGATTCTGATTACTATTTGCTCCCATAATCCCTTTTGACAATGTCTTTGCAATTCTGTTGACCTCACTTTTTGAGTCTGTCACCTAGCCACCACTTCTCAGAGTTTTGTTGCTGAATCATACTTTGAGAGATGATAAGCTTTGTGGATTTGTTTGTTTGAATAGCTGAGAACTTGCTGGTAGGGATCTGTTGTTATTAAGTGTTGTTTGAGTCAGAGTGCTTCATATTGTAGCTTCTGAAATCGGTAAGGAACCTCTCTCCCTCAAGCTGTGAAGAGTTTCCCCCCAAAGGTCAGGTTGCATGTGAGCCAGACTTCAAATTGATTGGGAAAGAGCTGCTATGAGACTTCGTATACGTGACTACTGAATTTTTTCACTCCTTAGATGTGATCTAAATCTACATGTACAGAGGGTTCATACACGAATATATATGTGCAGCTGTAGTATTTACTTTATGTAGCATTTCCTTTTTTTTGACTTTTCCAAGCTAAATTACTTACCATAACTGACATAAATTAAATGCATAAAAGCTGCAGTTTGGTTTTCACTCCAGCAATTCAGTTTGAGGGTTTATATTCACATGAGCAGGAAGTAGTCACCCATCTGATGATCTGTCTCACAGGCTAAATCACAATCTGAAAGTATTTATTGTCTGAAGAAATGATCTCTGCAATCTCTTCATACTAATTTCTTTTGACTGGATCAGTCTACACTGTAAAAGGGAAGACTGTGTGACCATATTTCTACTCTTAATTCATGTGAAAGTATTAGAAAATGATGATGTGGAGGAAGAATAAAGGCAATAATAACTTTAGGAATAATTTCTGCTTCAGTTATTTAGTTAGTAAGACTTTTGAGGCATCATGGACAATCTTTTTGGTTTTGTGGTGGGTTGACCTTGGCTGGCTGCCAGATGCCCACCCAGCTGCTCTCCCCCTCCTCAGTGAGACAGGAGCAGAAAATACAGTGGAAAAGCTTGGGGTTCAAGATAAAAGACTGGGAGATTGCTTACCAATTATCACCGTGGGCAAAAGAGACTTGATATGAGAAAGATTAATTTAGTTTGTAACCAACTGAAAATAGAGAAGGATGGTAAGAAACGAAGACAAAACTCCTCCCCCCCGCCAACCTGCCCTTCTTCCTAGGCTCAGCTTCCCTCATTTCCTGTTGTCTCTACCTCCTCCCCCACACTCTAAGTAGTGCAGGGGAATGGGGAAACAGGGGTTTTGGTCAGTTCATAACAGTTCTTCTACATTGCTCCTTCCTCCTGTCTTGCCACTCCTTCCTCATGCTTTTCCCCTGCTCGTTGGGGTGTCTTTTTAGATGATATGTGCAAAAGCCAAAGTAGCATTGAACACATCGTTGTGTGGCAGCAGACATGAGTGGGACAGAGCCATCTCCAGGCATTGAAGGCCATTAGCGACGTTAAAAATTGATAACTTACCAACTCTAGAAATCAGTGGCTGTGTTTTCTAGTTAGGCCAATGGAGGCAAACAAGCTGCTTATAAAAGCTTTTGGAAGTCATATTCCCAAGTAATTTTTAGGTCCTAAGTGTTTAAAATGATGTCATTAGAGGGCATTTTATAGGCTCTGTGTGTCAGTGTCTCTACACAGGCAATAAATACTCCAAGCACATACAAACATTTCAGCCATCATCGTACTCCAGCTTGAGAAAGTGTTTCTGAAAAGGCCATATTTTTGTCTTTCAGATCATTCTTCTTTTTTTGGTGCTTGTTCATACTTTGTTATATTTTAATGCCTTTCTGTAAAAGAGAGTGCAAAAATCTTATGTTTTTGAAGTACTACTCTTCAGCAATGTTTTCCTGGCACAATGTCTGGTCACCTATATGCTGTATAAATTCAGGCTGATAGCAATGAAAAGGTGGTAAATCCATGTCATTCGCTTCTGAAGTTTTTTGCTTACCCACAGTACAGGAGTTACTGTAAGTTACCACTGCAGTTTGCTGAGATAAACTAAGCACTTCTGAGCTTGAGAATATTACTATTAGTGGGTAGTGTTTGTAATAGTATGTTAATAGTGTCCTGTTAGTGAGCAAAGTGTTTACTGATTTTATGGATTACTTTTCTGTGGAAGAAAGGTTGTTTTCTGAAAACTAGTCAGTTTGGAGTGAAAGACTACGGTTGCTTTGATGCCACCTTCCTTTTCATTAGAATCCTGCACTAGGGTTACATATGCCTTTGTGGGAGCCATGGACATCCCTGGAGATGTGTATGTATGTCTCTTTCGTCACTTAGACATCAAATGTCAGAACATATTCTTTCTTTTGAAACTCTGCTTTAATTTTAATTGAGTGGAGTGCTGGGTGAGGAGAAAGGAGAAGATTGCTAACTGAGATTTATAGAAGCCTATTGAAAGCAAATAACTTACTTGAGACATGTTATTTTTGTGTGTGATATACTGGAACATTATTTTTCCTGGCTTCTAAAATTTTGAAGCTGACTTAAATATTTTTGCCCAGATTATAAGAGCTAAGATGGGATGTAAATAGTCTTGGATGATCAATGCTCAGAAACATCAAACAATTATATTTTCTAAGTTTTACTCTGACCATTTGATACCCATATGTACTGACTCTTGGATGAAACAACAGGTATCAGCTAAAAATTTCCTTTGTGTCCCCTTATGCTGACTTTCTGTAGCACCTCTTGGGAGTCCTCGATCACTGTTCACTGCAGCAGATGGAAGTAGCTTTACAACGTGAAGAATTAAGATCAAGAGACAACCGTGTAACTTTAAATCCCAAAACATACTGTAGGAACATTTGCAAATGTGAAAAGATTTTGTTTACAGTGTTTTGTTATAAATAGCAACACTGACGACAACAACAGGAAGAAAAGAGTAGCACTAGTAGGAAAAGTGTGTGGGGTGGAAAGGTCTAGAAATGGAAACCCAGTGATTTTTGGAACCTGCTTTTGATTAAAAATCTTGAACTACCTTAATAAAATTATTTATGTGATGAGTGTCTTGGTACTACACTATACTTCCAGTTCTGGGAAACTGATGCCCTAATATTCCTCTTTTTAGAAGACAAGAATTGTTTGTGGTTTAATATGCTGCCTGTATGTTAGGATGTGGAGTTTCTGATCTCTCTTAAGGATTCATGACTAAATTATCTGGTCACATCCTGACCCTTGTCCAAAACTACCTGGTAACTATTGACTACCTGGTAACTATTTATGGCCAGGTGTTTCAAATTGTGCAACCAGAATCAGACCCTGAACCTAGATAACTCTCATTTTCCCCCCATGAGACTCCAGTGTAACGCAGTATCATCCCAAAACAGCAATGCAGGATCTATTGCTCATTGAAAGGGAAAACTAGTCAAGAGGTGATGACCACAGTGGGCTCCCGTGAAGATGTCCACAAACAGCAAGGCAAGTGGAATCCAGTCCTCAAAAACCCTGATCATCTGTGTTTGTATTTTGTAAGTGTGGTATTTCAGAATTTCATGGCTTCCTGCTGCAGTTAATTGCCCGGTCCCCAGACAATCCTTTCTCTGTGTGAAAGACAGCCATTGCACATACTTATTCATGTGAGGACAGTTTTATAGAATATCTGACTGTGGGCTAGAACACCAGCTGTTGGGCTCCAGTGAGGTGTGCAGCACTCATCTGTACTTAGTTTGATTATTTTTGCATTACTTTAGATTCGTTAACTCTTCAGATGCCGTTCCTTATTGTCAAATTGACACTCAAGTTCCTTCGTTCCTTTTCTAGTTTTCAGTCCTTGCTATATACTTTACAGCAAATTATCTTTTCTTGCTCAGGCTGTCAGTGGGTTTGACTACTTTCTTCAAAAACACTGTAAAATTAATGCATTGAGCCTGATTAATGATAAGAAAATGCCTTGTAATTTCTATTGCTGTAACTGAAGGAAGGCGGAAACTGTTTAGAAGGTAGAAAGGATGGTGTGCAATGTATTTAGGTTTCTTTAGTAGCTATACGGAAGATGGAGGAATAGAAATACTCTGGTTTCTATAAGCAGGGCTTTGAATGAAGCAATATCTTGCTTCTAATGGTCTGTTGAGTTTGTGTGATATATTGTGTACAGGTATATATGGAACCTATTGCCTAGAACCTTGTAACCTAGGAAATGGAGGCACTTTCTTTGTGGTGTTTGAATTAAAGGTGATCAACCTATCAGTATAGATGGTTGTTGTCATTGCTGGGCTATAGTTGACTTTTGAGAGTAAGCTATTCCTTGCAGAACCTAAGGTCTGAAGTAACTTCAACAACCACCAAAATAAGACTCTGCTGCCTAAAAACATTTGACTGTCTCCCATTTCTCAGTGGTGAGCACAGAGATGATATTGTACTTCAATAGCTATTTGCATCTGTTTCATTGTAGTGAGAGACTTACAGCAAAGGAGTTAATACCCCTCTGAAGCCATAGTACGTTCCTGCCCATTGCAGCATGTTTCCTGTTGGTCACATTATTGTTATCATTTTGACTGAGAAAGTATGCCCTAATTAAATAATAGGAGGATCTTGCTACGTTTTCCCATCATACTGCTGAATCCCAGTACTTTGGATGCATCAACACTTAGCTGTGTTGTGAAGGACTGTATTTGATGGTCTCTGAATTTTCTTTGCTTCATGATTATTGTGTCATATCTTTCATGTTCAGTATGTGCATGACATTTACCTATTAAATGTATTTGGGAAAGAAGTCTCACTGTAGAGCACAGAAGGACGGTCAATACTAAACTGTGATTTGACTTTCCTCTTTGAGATGGGAAGCTGGAGAGAGCGAGAGAAGGTACCTGTGGGCCTCTGTGGGGAAGCTCTAGATACCAGATGCAGGCTTGTTGCCTTTTGACCATCAGCCCTGAATCATGCTCTAGAGAAGGCCATTGGGAAAGAAGGGAAGCTCCATCTGGGATATTGGATGGTCCCTTTAATAGGTTTGGGTAAATTAAACTAAGATTAGGAATACAGGAAAAACTCCTGGGTGCTTATTTGCTTTGATTGCTAAGCCTTTTGAAGTGTTCTTATTGCTGTAAGGAAGGAAATCTGGAAAAGGTCAAGTATGAATTAGGTGAGAAATACAAAAAGGAATTGCTTGAGATGGTCATTAAATAAGACAAAAATCAGATTCAGGAATAAGTGGAACAGTATCACTGTAAAGGTGAAATGCCTCAGCATAAATCAGTAAAGACAGTGAAACTGGAACAAGTCTATCCAAGATGCATTGATTTTGTAGAGGTCCAATTCCAATCTGGTGAAATTGGTATTTTGCAAGAGCCTCATATCCCATTCTACGTGCCTGTTTGTGAAGACCTTGTAAAGACTAAAGGTCAGTCTATCTGTCTCTGTCTACTGTACTTAATGTATTTCTAACACAACTATTACCATCGCATCTAGGCAGTAGGAAAAATGATCAATATTATTGTCTCTGGTGTTGGGGAGTATCTAAAGCCCTGCTACATAAGGCTCTGTTGAGTGACTGATACAAAGTCAGTTCCAACTCCTGGGAGCTCGCAATCCAGTGTTTCGGGCAAGGAGACAGCAATGGGTGAAAAATCAGATGACCAGGAAACAAGCGCAGGGAAATGGCACCTCCTTGCAGTTGGAAGAGTATTCAGTGTGGCCATAGGTGGCTGCAGACTAGATCTCCAAAGTATCAAGATATTTGTTGGAGATGTGACCCACCTCATGTTCTTCATGTAAATGGCATTGGGGAGTATCAGAGAAAGGCTCTGGGACCTTTCTAATGCTCTGTTGCTTTGCTGCCTGCTTGGAATGTGGGAAGACTCAGAGTCCTGCTGGTCCTGTGTGGTTGTTCACACTCTGCATTAATCCAAACATAAATTGCAGGTGTATTTCTTAGGCTTTCATCTTATTTGTCCCCTTTTTTTTATTAAGTAAAAGGGCACCAGTGTGAAGCAGATAATTGCTCTGAAGGGGGCTCTGGGACTCTGGGAATGATCGCAGAGATAAAACCAGAAGAGATTAATACAAACAAAAACTGCTGAGCACGTTACTTAGGTCTCTGTAATATTTGCCTTTTAAAATGTACTTTTGTGTGAGTAATGTTAGTATCAATATTAATATCTGCTGAGATGAACAAAACTAACAATGTAATAGAAAAAATAAATGTTAGCCTGCACAATAAAGTTTTCAGTGGCGAGTGTCAGAAAGCCAATGAAAATCTGCAAGGACTGATTGCATCTCTGCATTTTAGACTGATGTCACTGTTCTACTCAGTCTGTCATTGTTACTTGCTTGCTTTTTTTCCCCTTTTTTATCTTTCTTTACGCAGTGGCAGCTGAATGTCCTGCAGAGAAGAACATCTTTAGTTTGTGTCTGCATGAATGTACATAGCTGGTTTCAGTACTTAATTGTCTGATATCTTCAACAGAAGATACAATAACTATTTTTAAAATGTGCCTTTTTCCTCTAATTGCAAACAAAATATGTTGGCTATATTAACTGTAGCCTTTCTTGATATTTGCAAATGCTTTAAAATGGAAGCAGCCTTAAGAAGTTATTTACAAGAGAAGACAGGGATCATTTGTTTTTTCTCTCTCTTTTTGTTTTATTTTGTTTTTACACAGAAAATTTATGTTTATACATACTCAGCAGTCTGGAGATGAAAGAGAGTGCTATATAGCTCTGTGGTGAGAGCAAGATGCAAATGCTCTGTCTCAGCGTAGGTCTCTGGTGAAAGCCCAGAGCTAAGCTACTTGGGCAGCCATTAACAGTAACGTTGAATATGGGCAGTACCTGCCTGTTTGGGATTGTGAATGTTGGTTCTGCTGACAAGTCCACCATTGATAGCTGGTATCACGCTAGCTCAGATGTGCTTGCACATGCTACCGTCACACTGAATTACAGCGTAGATCTGCTCTGATGAGGCAACACCTCATCCTTAGTGCCTGCAAGAGGTTTAGCTGAAGCATCCCCTCATGGTCTTGAGCTCTGAGCGACTGCTTGGTGTCTGACAGCTCCAAGTCCCTGCAAGGTATGGCATGTCCTCAAACTGGCACACTGCTTGTAGCCATGCCTTCCCCTGCCAAGTTGCAGGAGGAACTTTTAGAACTGTTTTCCCGATTTTTGTGACAGGGAAATCTACTGTCCTGTGGGGACTGGAAGCTGCATATGGTCCCTGATGCCATTCTGGGAGCTTTAAACCAGGGCCTGGATACCTTTGCCTGCAACATTGACAAAGCAGAATTGTGACAGAAGTGGCTGAGGGAATGTTTTTCTCCAGTGACAAAAACTTGGGATCTCAGAAGGAGCATTTTATTCTGTGAAACACAGGGTCAGAAGCAGCAGCTGGTGTAAATCAGCGCTGCTCCTTTGAAACGACTAAGGAGATGCTGCTTTATATTGGCAGCTGCATCTCATCCTGAGTTTTCAAATTAGGATATTATGCGTAAATGCAATGAGTTGTTCTCCTCAGTGGTGTGGGAAGTACACATTTTGACCCTATTGACCTGCAATCTGTTATCAGTTTTCGGCAATTACACACTTCATATAAATGATAAATGACTAATATTACAGAATGCATTCATTTTACGCTCTTTCACCTCGTGGTAGTTATTTTCTTGCGGTAAAACTATATCCTGTTTTTTGGGAAATGAGTAAACCTTAAAGAAAAATGAGCAAAGATCACAGAAATGGCCTGGTACAGTTGTCAGCCTCTGTGCATCTCCAGCAATAGCTTAATAAACACACTAAAGTGACTCTGTCTTCCATTAATTATCTTGGGCTAAAAGGAGAGGATATCCTTCCTTGTCCAGACACCTTGTGAGGGTAATTAATTCTTCTGCAAATTCCCCTGGCCAGAGTTGTTGTTGGTGAGGAAGGAAAATCCCCCTTGTATTTTCCATTCTTCAGGCACTTTGTTGTTGTCCTTTGAATTTAGGCTGCCATGGTTTTGTTTGTTTGTTTGTTCAGATATTTTTTTTTTTTTTTTGCTTTAGATGTTCGTCCCAGTAACATGGCCAAATCCTGCCTGAGTCTTGGGCTTTTCACACAGCTTGCTTTAGGCAGACCGCTGTCTACCCGGCCTTCCCACCATGACTGTGTCCCTGCCTTTGGGGCATTTCTCCTCATCAGCCATCAACTCTGGGAAGTGTCGAAGGGTAGTGCAGGCCTTTCTTGGTTCGCTCTCAGTGGCCGCGTCACGAGGTGAGGCAGCAGGTTCGTTGCAGTATGCTCCAAATGCTGTTTTATGTAGTGTTGTTTGCAGTGCTGTAGTTTGCTTCTTTACTGCCAGTTTCATCACCTTATATAAAGCTTAATTTAATTGTTCTTTAATTACCTCTTTGGATTAACATATAAATCTCAGACAGAAGCTGTAAACAGCATACATAAGGCTATGGAAGTCACAAAATGTTGCTTCACTCTATTTTCTTGCCCCTGTCTGGGGTTACATTAGGGCAGACCTCTGCTGCTGTTGTAAAGTTGTTCAGGAATGGGAGGAAGGCTTTATGCTCATAAAACTTCTTTTTTAGACAATGCTCTGGAAGGAACAGCATGGGGAAAATTGCACATGTTTACTCCAAGTTCTTCAATTGCTTTCTACCAGAACATGTATTACTTTGCATTATTTTGGTGTTTTGTCAAATGATATGAAGAGACAAAATCTCTGATCTACCTAACATATGAGGTATTATCTGAATATTGTCAGGACCATGAAGGTTTCTATTTAAAGACATCTCTTTAAATAAACCACATGTTCTACTTTGGGAGTGAGCCAAAGCAGAAATGGTTTTTACTTGAGTTTTTAAGCTAGGTTCCGCTTATAAGCAGTTGCACTGAACTCTGCCTCTTTGCCTACCTTCCTGGCTCCTGAGAAGGTCTGAGACTTGTGGAGATTATGGCTTGCTTTCATAGCTTGCAAGGTGCTCTTCTCACCTCCCCCTATGCCAACTGGGCGTGGGAAGCTTTCATGTTCATTTTAGACTTTCAACATGAATCTTTAATGTCTTAGTATATGTTAATTTAAGTGCTTTTTCCATTCAAAGATGATGCAGTTCTACCTTTTTATTTGGAAAGTGTATGTTATATACATAGAATTAAACACAGAGGAATATTGATCATAAGTGGAGCTGGCATCAGCAGATGCTCTGCAGACCATTGTTTACAACTTGATTATTTTCTTCTCTATGTTATGCTTTTATGTGGTTTTGCTTTTTTCTTTCCCTTCCTTCCTGTCCAGGTTGTACTCTATATTTTACCTTACCCAGTTTCTTGTCCATTTTTCTTCTCTGACCTCTTGTAAGCAGAATAGAAAATCATTAATATTAACCTGTTGACTGAAGGTTTTAAAGCCACGATGTTCATAGGAATTAAAAAATGAGCAATATCAATTTACCAGCTGCTATTGAATCTGCATTTACAAAAAACAAATGTACTTGACCTTTTCATGAGATTTCTAAATTATTTTTGTTGAATGCCTCTGTGCAATCATGTTTATTAGAAGACTGTACAAAAAGCTTGTACAGAGATTATGAAGGTGCTCCTTGGTCTTCTGGGGCTCTAGACCCAAATAGCTTCTACAAGTTAGAGTGGAATAGGGCTTTTTTTCTTCCTCCTTTTTCAGTCTTGTTTGGTTGGTGACTTCTGAGAGAGCAAGAGCTCTCCACTGGTGCTCTTCTCTCTGGCTTGTGCAGCTGGACGCTTAATTTTGCTGGGGCCTGTGCCTGCAAGGCCAGTCATCGAAGGAGAAGTAATGAGATTTCAGTAACGAAACATGTCTTGAACTAATCCATTAGGTTTGAAACGTATATTAAAATATTCTGACTTATATTGCTAATGACTTAGAGCAGGAATTTTGAAATATGATTTACCTTTTCTACTTGTATTCTGGCTTCTGCTTGACGTCTATCCATCTTTAGCTGATGAGAGCAACCAGGCCATTTTGCTTCCATTTTCAGACAGTTTCTGAGCAAGTTTCACTGTCAGTTTTTCCCATACCAGTGAGGTGCCACAGCACCAGAGTGGCAAATCCAGAGCAGTTTTAGTTTACTTTATGTTTTCCCTTGGAATTACTACTTAAAAATTTGTAAGCAACTCTGACATTGTTCTTTTACTTTTTCACAAAACCTTTAATTGGGGCTAAGTTTCACTTGGTCATGTCTCTTTAAACACCACACTATGCCTAAGGAAAAGATGGAAAGACAGATGTTGTACTAACCTCCTCTGATTGCCTGTTTAGTTGGCTTTCTTCAACCATTGAAGATGGCCATATGG
This sequence comes from Aramus guarauna, assembly GCA_013400195.1. Classification (NCBI taxonomy): domain Eukaryota; kingdom Metazoa; phylum Chordata; class Aves; order Gruiformes; family Aramidae; genus Aramus; species Aramus guarauna. The sequence continues at coordinate 37,950 of VXBL01003294.1, forward strand.
GTAATAAACAGTGATGATCTTTAATAAAGTACCAGAAGCAAGATGCTTCACCTACACACATTTTTAGGGGAGGGAGAGGGATCTGAACCCAATTAAAATGAAACTGCCAGAGCACACTATTCATTTAAAATTGCTGAGGGCTGCAAAATGAACAGAAAGCTTGATAAAATATTGGCATTGTTACAGGTTCTGTGTGCAAGTTAATCTCAGAAAAGGAGAGGTCCACAAGCTTGCTACATTTTGTTGTGTTTTTTTTTTTCCATGTGAAAATCTCAACAGTTGTATGTTATTGCATGTGAAACAACAGATTAACTAGTGAAAAAGGCCTCGGAAAGATCAGTTCTAAAGAAGCTACTGGAATTCATTCTCGTTGAGTAACGGTTCAGTTGATGGTTTTGTTTGACATTTACTTTTCTAACAGTAGGAATCATAATGATTTAAAATTCTTGAAATCGTACCACAGTGCTTTGCAGCAGGCCTGGGGAAGAAGACAAAGAAATTCAGTCATCGAGGAGATGATGGGTTTTGGTTTTGGCTGGCGAACTGTAGCATGTTCTTAAGTTTAAATGTATGGGCTACACTTGCAAAAGCAGCCAGCTTCACTGGGCTATAAAGTGAAGTTCGTTATTTATCTGCCCAGTCTGCGCAGCAGAGGCTGCTGCTATGTCGCAGCGCTGTTGAAATCTTCTTTAGTGTATGTCTACCCTGCTGCTGTAGCTGCGGATTTGTTTGCTTTTATTTTGGCATACCTTATTTTGGTCTCCCAAAGAAATTAAATAAAATTTGTCACTAGCCCAGATTGTGCTATTTTGGAAAAGATGCCACATCTTTCCCTAATAATTTTTTATGATTTGTCAAGGGTTTTGTGGAGTTATAGATCCAGTTGTACATCATCCCTTGATTAAAAACGAGTCTTCCACACCACCAATTCCATTTCAATCTCCAAATTCATACCATTTAGATAGGTAGGGTGGTAATTAACCTCTGTAGCCTGTTGTGAAATCCAGGAACAGCTTCGCTTTGTTCTGCTTTTTATCTGATACTGTTTTTAACAATGCCTGTGCTATAGAAAGCTATATGGAGCTTTCTGCATGAATGTATTTATCATCTCAGAGGGCCAAAAAGTCATCTAGTTCATATTAACTAAAATATCCTGTGCAGTTCCCTGTGGTCAACAGCTGGATGATAAGACATTGAGAGTACATTAGGCAGCTTTCTAATTAAATATCTTCATTGCATCTGAAACACATAGTAGCACTTCCTAGCTAATAAAGAGAAAGCACACTGCAGTCAATTTGTTGCAGATACCGCATTGCCACTCTTATGCCAGACCTCTTGCAGTCTGTTGTAAGAGTAGGATATGAACATAACGTGTTGTAAAAAGTAACACTTAGCTGTGATTTTGCAAAGTGTTATCCTATTTATTTTAAGTGTCATGTAATTATCAATTCATTTACTACCTATTGTAATACCATGAATCATAATGAATGTATTTGCATAATAGGTAGTATCACATGAGCTCAATTATAATTCAGTATTAGCTAAATGTACCATGAAAACAAAATGTTTCCTGTAAAGGTAGGCTGGGGTTGATATATGACCTGTCTTATACATGGTGTATCACAAATGCTGTCTTGGGAAATTGTTCTGTTTGCGGACTTGCTCTCAGAGGGGACTGTTTTGCAGCCCTGAACTTCATCCATTTCCTCTCCCACCTCCAGCCCCCCAATTTAAATGCTCTTCAGCTCCGCCAACCTTATAGATGGGAATATCATACACAGCACACTCAGAAACCTGCCCTCGCTGTTTAGCTGATATGCTAGTGCTCTTGCTGGCTCAAGTCACGAGGCAATCTCTGCCCAAAAGACTGAGGTTACTGCTCCGGTGATACTCTAGGATGTGCACACACTGTGCTGGGTTACTGAGCTCTGAGGAGTGGTTGCATTCGGGACTTGCCTGCAGATTACCTCAGCTCTGGGTAGGTTTCTTTAAAAGTCTTTGTTTCCAGTCATAACTTATTTTTAAATAAAAGGATCTCTGAAATGACACGTGCTCCTTCCAATAGTCAGCTCTGCATTGCTGCATTGGGGGGTATGATACAAGCAGGCTCCCAGCTGTTCAGTTACTTGGCTTGCTCTAGTTACCCTCCGTGTCTAGACTGGTCTGTGCTACTTATTGCTAACTGATCATCACAGTCAGTTTTCTCTTCTCTCCTGCCAGTGTTTAAACCAAGAAGTTCTCCCTTTCAAAACCAGGTGTGGCCTGTTTCTATATGCTCTACATACCTATCCTGAAGAATGTCCTGATGTCCTTTTTGGTAAAGAATAGTGTTATCTGCAGTCCTCTGTTTCTGCATTGCCTGGAGTCGAGGATATTGCTTCATCTCTCCACCTTTCTAGTGAATGATCGCAGGTGATCCACCAGCCCTTGCATGGTTACGCCACTGCGGGGGAAACAACCCTGCACTTGTACCAATCGTCGGCAGCAGTTCAGAGGCCAGTACTACTCCCCAAATTTTCCACTTTGCCATCTCTGATCTGCTTCTCCTACCCCAAACACTCTGCAGTATTCTGTCTCTGCCTTTATTACATGAAGATTTATGTAAGCAGAAATGAAGCGTATATCACTTTGCCTATAGAGTAAGCAGTCCCTTTCAGCTTTGGTTTAATGTGTTTTGAAGATGTGTGATCTTGCAATGGTAGAGTGGTTAGAATACCCCAAATCTGAGCAAAATCTAGTTTCTGATATAAATCTGAATGGCACATACATCTCATTTGGTTCACTTAAAAATTCAATGTAATTTCTATTGCAGAAGTTGCCTAAAAGTGATTGTTGTGTGAACTGTTGTGTCTACAGCAGATGTGTATAATCCCACTTCCCACTTTTTGAATGTATCCCATTTCTATACAGAATATGAAATGCTTACTTTTTGGCTAGTACAGTTGATTTTTACTTGTTGCCTGCAAGTTAGATTAAGGATGCTGAAATTGCAGAGGCTAAAAAGAGAGTTATTTCCACAAATATAGTGTAGTTACTGGTACCTCAAGGATTATTTAACCTGATCTACATTCAGGAGACAGCACTGCAATGGCAAAAGGCTAACACAGTTGACAACACTTAATTTGTTTGGACTCATGTCACCGTTGGCTTTATAATGTGACAGGAGAAATACATCGCAGGAATTGATGAAGTAGTGCCACATTTGCACAATACTACAACTCTTTACAGTTGTTTAGGGCAAGCTTTCCTCCTTGATATGCAAAGTAAAGCTTCTGAGTTTCATCTGTGCACCCTAGCAAGCGTGCAATTAAAGCTGTCCTCTCTTAGTTATAATTCAGCGTGGCTAGCTAAGAAGCAAATGGGCAGTGGAAATGGTGCAGTATTGTTGCTGGATTTAGGTAAAGTTAGAGCTGTTGCAAGGGAAGGACTAAAATGTGTGTTACAAGGGATCCATACAGTATTTATACAACAGACATTCTTGCCGAAAATGGAATTGGTAATCCCCTTAAGTGGGACAAGCACTGGACATGATAGGATGGAGTTGTCCATGTAAACATACAGAGAATGGTACGTATACCTGGCAGTAGACCTGCTCTCTAGTGAGAAGAGTTATTGTGGTGTCTGTATTTTCACTAGGCCAGCTTGCCAGGGAGTAGCATCCCCAAAGGAAGTGACTGTTGTGAATTTGAAAGAAAATGCTTGTTCTTTAATGGAGATATCAATTTACGTTTCCATAGTTCTCTTTGGCTTGCTGCTAACTAACAGGTGGGAATTTCTGGGCTTTGTTTCTTAATGGGAAGTTTGCAAATAAGGATTAAGAGAAAATGAAAAGCTAAAGTACCCATGAATTTCACAGGGGAATATTCGTGGTGTTTATATTCAGTGTGTTATTTCTGTTTCCAGCTTGTATCTTTGAAATGTGTCTTAAATGTGTTTTTGTTTTGTTCTGGTTTTGCTCTAAATAGCTTTTTATAGGACAAGTGCTTATTCAGGTTGATCACAATTCAGAGGAGCCTACTGTGTAGGAATCAAATTCACAAGATGATTGCACTTGCACAGGAAATGCAGTACTAAATGCGGTCATCAGCAGGACAAAAAGCACGGAAACTATAAGAGTTGTTACCGTGATGTTTTTTTGCAATGTGACCAAACTTATTGTCATGTTTGTGCCAACTACTGATGATTTTGTGAAGTGAATCATCTGTCACTGGATAATGTGCAGGGATCATCAGCTCATCTTGCACAAGTTATTAGCTGTCTGCGAGTGATGGGGTTACTAGCTGTCTGGAGCGATTGGATCTCTCTCTTACCGGCTGTCGCCTTGCACTAGATTTCCAACAAAGACACGAAGAAAGTCTGGATCAGTTTACATACTTCCTCTTCCTCTTCAGCCTCCAGGAAGGGCAGAGCCTGTGGCACGTTTTGAATCCTAACTACGGTGCATCATTTAAGATACCTTTCTGATGAAAACACTGATATAAATTGTCTAGTCACTGAGTGAGAGGAAAAAAAGAACAAAGCTGTCCCAAGAATCAGACCCAGGGAATTAAAATCTTCATGTGCCATGTGATGCTTGGTATAATTTTTACTGATCCATAAAAAGTGAAACTATGCAAAAAATGTTGCTTTATGACTGTAATTTTGTGCTTTTTTCCTCCTCTAGAGTTTCTCTTTAGTGTTCTGTAGTGCTGTTAAATGTTTTGAAAAGCATCCTGAAAACTACGTGGCAGTGTCTTCCATCCACGGTACGGCTGCTGTGATGCTAGCCTTAAGTCTGCTAGCTGCAGGTCAAATAAGTTAGTGCTAGACGGCAGTTCTACTCTCCAAACTTCTTTTTCCTTTGGTGAAAAAGAAAGAGACTCCTCTTTCACTGGCAGTTGCTTCCTCAACTGAAAATTGCTCTGGGTTGCTTTCATTTGTTGACAAAATAGTGTTATGTCTGTATAGACTCTGGGTCCAAAATGGGAACTTACAACTTGTCATTTGGCGTGAGCCTTGGAATGGGACAAAGCAAAAAATGGAACAAATGACTGCAGTGGATTTTGAGGTAGGTCCAGGCATTGCAGGTGGTCATTCTACTCTTCCACACAGCATGCATTATATGCACTAATTCCAATAAAGAAAAGGTCATTTTGCACATGTGACTTAAAGCAAAGAGAAGCTGGCAATTCATTGTTTCATACAGATTTGCCACTTGCTTCTAGACAGGATATTTCTACTGAGACCATCCTTCCTTAATTTTCCCTACTGTGGTACATCATTCATAAACATCCTGAAATAAAGACTGAAATGGGATATCTCTCCAAAATAATTTATATTGTTGGCACAGTAACACCTTTATATAAAATTTTAAAGCTTAGTGATACGATTGGTGTCTACTGCAATCAAAGCTAGGGAATACCTTCTTGTTTCTAGTTTGCTTCTTCCAGATTTCATCTTTACAAGATGGACTTTGTCAAGTTCATATTGTACACTCAGCAAAAGTGTCTGGAAATTTTGGATTAAATAATTTTCTCCGTACCCCCAGGTGATTAACCCCCTTTTTGCAAGAGAACAAAAGGCTGTAGTGTGGCGGCATGCTAGTACTCAAGGGAGGAGAGGGCCACATGAAACCTTGTTCTTGCCCAAACCTGCTTTGTGCTTAGCGGGAATGTGACATTTTCAGACCCAGATCCACACACAAGCATCATTGCTTGCGTGTCTCTGGCTTACCAGATGGTGAAGAGGTGGCCTACACTGACAGTGTGAGCCTCTACAAGCAAAGCGAGTGCTGAAAGGACATAATAAATGTCCAAAGCACTTGCTGTGTGACTGTTATTCCACTGGCATACCAAAAATGAAGCTCAGGCACATTTGTTTGTGTGGTTTTTTGCACTGAAAAAGTAGTTGTATGTTTTCAAAAGTGCTTTTTCTATCTAACACTACAGCTGTAAGACAAGTCAAACATATTTTCACCTTAGCAGTGACTGTGTTAGTAACTTCATAAAATGGATGTTTAGTTTCCTGTCTCTATTAAGTTTCTATGCAGTGCAATTTGTAAATGGCAGCAAGAATGAAAGTCTGCAGGAGAAGCTCGTCTTGCCTGCCTGACGTGGTTTCTTATTCTTGGTCCTGTAGCTGCGTACAGACATCTGTTGTGTTATGTTGGTTTTAGTCTATGGGTGGCAGTCACTTTCTAAATTTCTTGTGCAATGTTTGTAGTCTTTCCTGCACTAGGCTTATCAAATTTGCTGTTAGTAACACACATCAACAGGCAATCGATAAAATCAGAACTAATTACATAATGTGGGTTTTTTTTGGTTTTTGGTTGTTTTTTTTAAATCTGTCTGCAACACAAGCAGATGCTAAATGAAAGCTAATAAAGTGTGTCATCTTTTAAATAGGGGTGTGCCCCAGGATTTTATACTGGACAAACTCTGCACCACAAAAGGCGATTTCCGTCGAGGTTTACATGCATGAAAATAATGACATAATCATACAAGCAATGCATATTTGAGCTAAATCTCAATGGTCATTACAGATCTCTGCAAAATCTTGTGAGCTTATTGGAAAAGGAAGGAGATACCAGACAAAGGCAGCAAGCAGTGCAGCTAGCAGGGTGCTTAATAGAGAAGATACATTAGCAAAAGCCCTGGCTGTTCCTCTAGCTTTGCATATGTGTTCATTGCAAATCCATTGTTGGTTTAAACAGTGGCTCTTTTGGCATAGAACTACTGCTTATTTACTTGACTTTCATTCAAGAATGGGCTATACTGGAAGGGCAGCACAGAAGATACATAAAGTAACATCTGCCTTGCTTGTCTTTTTTTTTTTTT
>VXBL01003294.1:44795-65352 GCA_013400195.1 Aramus guarauna
TTTTTTAACTTGCTTCACTAATAAACTTGTGTAATAAACCTCTGTACTGCTACAAGCTATTTTTAGCTTTTTGATTTCTTTCTCTATATTTTTCAGCAATGCTAGTGACAGGCAAATCTCAGTGATTTGGGGCTGTGTCTCTTTTTGAGATAATAAGTAAGTGGGCACTGAATCTCAAAGCTGGCTGTCAGTGAGAAGAGCCAGTGAGAAATAGAAGGGGAAGAAAATCCTAAATTCAACAGAAAAGGTGGTTTGGTGCTGCCTCACAAATACCAGTAAATGTCGTGTTGCGAGTTAGGTATTGCAAAACGCTTTCTCAGAAAACTTGTGATTCCTATGGGCTTGGGATTCTTTCTGCTTGCCACTTGTGTAAAACTGTCACTGCTAAACACTTAAATGTCATGAGTTAGATCCTGGGTGTCACACAGGTAAGTCACTTATATTTTGGGGGGGGGAAGCTGAAGCACTCTTATTTACCACTGGCTTTTGGATTCCTAAGAGTTCAGTTTTTAGCCATTTTTCCCTGAGTCCCTAAAGGCTTATTTTATTTTATAGAAAAGGCAGTGAATTTTAAGTAGTTACATCAGTTGTGTACTGCAGATTTTTAATGAAGTCTTAGTTATCCAAAGACTCAAAAATAGACTCTCAAGATGTAATACCATTGGAAATTGGAGAATCCAATCAGAAATTGAAGCCAGGAGATCATGTTGCATTGACTGACAGTTGTTTCAATCGCTCTTAAAATTGTTGAGAAATTTCGTAGATAAATGAGATTAAACGTGAAACCAGCAGAATTACAATATGTATTTTACACACAAGCTTAACAAGCCAAAACCATCATCAGCTGGAATAAAATATTAAGATAGGCTTTCTTTGGTGTGGTGGTGGTTCTGATTTTGACTGATTTTGGGAGAATTTGCTAAGTGATTTCTTAAAAAGGCTGTTTTATTTTTGTATCCCTAACTTACTTTTTTTGAGTCAAATGGAGAAATGGCCTCTGACATCTGTCAGGAGCAGCACATTAATACTGAGTCACCTGAAAAAGTCACACCTCAAGTCTCTCAAGTATACTTTTCTATTTTTATGAGTTATTAACTGGCCTCACCTCTATTTGCTGAGCCAGTGATAAAAATGTTCAAGAAAGATAAATAGTTGAGAGTAAATAACATTAAAAAAAAAAAGAAGTTAAATAGTTTCGAATAATCACCTTAATGTTTATGAACAATGACCAGTGAACATTATTATCACATTAACAAGAGAACAACTGTATCTGAACCCTAATTTGCTTTGTGAATATTTATATTCAAAATTCATCTAGCTTTATTTTTTCCCCCAGAAGTGGAAATTGCTGCTTCTTAGATATCATCCTATTCTTTGTGCCTTTCGATTTAAAAGGTTATTGGAATGATCTGTCACTCCTGTGTGCCTGAAAGACCATCCTCCTCAACTTGAGCCCCAGTAAAGTCTGGAATTACAACTCAGACATTGCAGAAGCCTCCAAACATTGGTGCAGACTTTGAAAATGCAAAATAACATGACTTTAAGTTATGGTATGTCAGAACTCACTGGGGCTAGGCGATAAACCCCCACCACCTTCCAGGAAAAGTAATTTTGAATGAGCTTTTGTCTCCTATGACTAGAGCACCCCTTAAAAAGCTATGCTGAATAGGAATACCCAGGGATGGAAACATAACTTAAAGGACTTTGAGTCAGCTTAGCAAAATCTTGTGTGGTATTTACAGCCTCCTTGAGTTCATCATCCATCTTGTCTGTAGAGATTTTGCCCCTGTTCTGGCATTCATCAGTTATCACCTGAGCTTTTCAATCTTCTTGCCATCAGACCACGTCTCACCACAAAGTGGCCTGTTTTCTTTCTGTAGATGGATTGCAGAATGTAAGTGCAAGATATAAACAGTGGCCACAAACGAGTTTTTAGGAGGAGACATAAAACCTCAGCGGTAGCGTAGCATCTTCCCCTTATCTCCCTTTGCATAGCCAATAGACTGAATCCAGGATGGAATTTGGATTGAAGCAGCAAATGTAAAATGAAATAAATATATTTATTGGATTAATTTTTGTCATAGTATTTTTAACTATGGAATAATACTACTAAGGATCCTAAAGGCCTTGTTAACCTTTCTTTGCTGTTTCCTAGTTTGTTGCCTTTCATCATGATTGAGACATCACACGTAATAACTAATCAGATTCAGTGAGCAGAAGTTCTGTGAGGACGCATTTTAATTGGAAATAGTGAAGAATTTAAACATTTCTCTCTCTGTGCTACAGGGTGACATTTTTAAATGCTCAAAGGGCATGCAGGTCTCCAACTCCTGGTGAAACTCTGTGAAAATGTGATATGCAGCTCTTGATTTGTGTGCTTTATAGTGATAAAAAAAGGTCTTACCACTATTTATTTATTTCAGATCTGGATTTTTAATTTAGTAATAAGAAAATATGCCAGTCAGTGCCACTCAGAAAAAATCCCCTCGAGGAACTGCACCAGAAGAGCTGAGGGCACATGCCTTCCAGTAATTATATTTTATTTAAGCAGCATATACAGACATCTTTCAAGATCCCATTATTATGTGTGGCTAAATAAATGCAGTAATTTCATTTATATTCCATTTAATTTGGTAATTACGTGGGTTTCAGAAATTGCCTGTACCTCCTTTGTATATTCTTTTCATCCATTTTTGAATTATTTGAATGCTGCAACTGCAAATGTGCGTTGAGAGAGAGAACTTGAGAGTCTTGAGACAGCTAGGAAGCTCTGAAAAGCCACTTTGATATTTTCAGCATAATTTTATCTAGAGGATGTTTTCTGGTTACTCCTTAAGGCATGAGTGTTGGAGAAGGCTGATGGCCAGTTTCTTATAGCCCTGGAGACTTGCTACCTCAGGTGAAAAAAAATTGATTATTTTTATAAAGATTACACTTAATAGTTAAGGTTCTGCACCCTGAATTTGTCTCAGTGTTTGGAGAACCGATGTAAGGAGCAGAGGATGTATTTGATGTGCTCAGACAAGCCACATTGCTAAGCTGCAGTGGTCAATACGAGTTGAAAAAAATATAAAAGATAATAATAGTCGTCTTATATTTTTTTTAGACTATGAACTTAGGCAAACATCTTTCCTTGCAGATGGGCTAAGATGACTTGAAGAGTTGGGTAAAAGCCTTTTGCATTACTTCATAGGCTTGGAAATGGGAGGCTGCTAAGGCATTTAAGCACATCTGAAAATGTCACTGTGGATGTTAGATGTGTAAGGTAAATCTGTTCTTACTTAATTGAAACTTGGCTGCCTCCCACTTGTTTCCTTCTAGTCTCGTCGAGTTAGACCTTGCTCTTACTAGAGCTTTCTAACCTGCAATAGAAGGGTACATTTGAAATCTGAGGAATCTGATCTGTGTTGCTCCTGGATATAATGCCAAAATTATCTGTCTAGAACTATTCCATTTTTTCTGTCATTCTGCATCCTGTGATCACAGGAAAAAACTATATTCTGTTCAAAATAGTTACGTACTGGGGAGAGGTTTCAGTGGCTTAGATTACCAGATCTCTGAAGTTATCCAAAGTAGGTCAAAACGATTAAATCTTAAGGTAAACTTTTTCCCTTTTTGAGCTTCTCTTAAGCTTACTGCAAGCTAACTCAGCAATAAATATTTGCCTCCCATATTTCCTACTGTTGTACTGAGCAAGTGAAGTGATCTCGTTGCATCATCTTTGTTTCAAACCCGCATACTCAAATGCATGAATTAATGATTAAACAGGAGCTCAAACATTGAAATGTTTCAGGACTGTGGCATCGTATACGTTCAGTTCATGCCAATGTGAACAACATATATCCCAATTAGAAAAAAGTGAACAGAAATGGAGTGTGATGATGGCTCATTGAGTAGTGACAGGAGGTGAGGATGGATGACAGTAGGTGAAACTTCACTTTACTGTGGGGAACCTATGGCTTGCTGGAAATTAGCTACAAGAAATAGCTCAGAGGGATTTCTTTCAAAACGCAACTGTTAGCTGACACTAGTTGACAATCTAAGGCAAAACACTTGGATATGAAGTGCTCTACCTTACTTATTGTACTGTAAAATTATTTGTCTGTCAAGTGCACCCTTTGGTAGACAGACGTAGCATAATAAATTTATCATAAAATATCCCTGTATAGCAAATGCCTTTGTCAGCTACAAAAGTAGTTAGAAGTTGTTTTGCAAAATGTAGGCATGTTGAAAAGTTTTTGACGCATTAGTGTGGCAAAGTTGTTTTTTTCTTCTTTTTTTCCAATAGTCATTAGCCACTGTACAAGTAGCAGACACTCCAATCGAATTTGTTAGGGCAGTATTTGACTCAAATTTACTTATTTTTATAGATGTTAAATATCTTGATGGTGCTGAAAGCTAATGCGAGTGTAACTGGATGAGCAAACCAAATATATTGCAGTACAAAAGCTGATCTCACCCTTGCAGAGAAATTGTGTGTCATTTAAAGGAGAATTATTAGTCTTGAAACCTATAGGAATGTATTCTGTAGCACTGAAGTTGTGTGGAGTAAGCTCATATGGAGACAGCTCTGTGCATTCTGAATGAGACATAGTATATGCAATGGAACATTATCTTTCATCTGTGGGATCATAAACCAAACCTTCTGAATTGTGGACATATGTGTGCGAGTAGGTGTTGTGTACTTTAAATTACACTATGGAAAGATGATTGAATTTGCTTAAAATTTGTCTCAAGCATCAGCTCACAGATTTTCTGATGAAAAGGAAAAGGCTGAATCCAGTGTATTGCTTTCAGAGGGGTATGAGGAACAAACTCTTGAACTTCAAGAGGGAAGGATGGAAATCACATCTTAAAGGAGTGATGTAATTCAACCATCTGCTCACTAATCAATTGTTGTATGAGTAAGTGATATCAAAACCTTTAACGCATAGTACTTCTGTACCTACATTCTTCTGTCCGTTTTTATAATCGTCTATGATTTCCACTACAAAATGGAAACAATGATAAAGATATTTAATACATCTAACAGTAGAAGCAGGTTATCTGAGGTTTACACAGTGCTTCTAAAAAGCTCAGCATGCTCAACATTGTCATGGTTTAACCCTGGTCAGCACCTGAGCACCATACAGCCGCTTGTTTGGTTTCCACCCTGGTGGGATGGGGGAGAGAATCGGAAGAGTAAAAGTGAGAAAATTCATGGGTTGAGATAAAGACAGTTTAATAAGTAAATAAAAAGCCATGCAAGCAAAGCAAGACAAGGAATTCATTCCCCGCTTCCCACTGGCAGGCAGGTGTTTAGTCATCCTCAGGTAAAGCAGGGCTGTGTCACGTGTAATGGTGACTTGGGAAGACAAATGCCATCACTTCGAACATCCTTCCCTTCCTTCTTCTTCCCCCAGCTTTATATGCTGAGCATGACATCATATGGTATGGAATAGCCCTTTGGTCAGTTGGTGTCACCTGTCCCAGCTGTGTCCCCTCCCAACTCCCTGTGCACCCCCAGCTACTCGCTGTTGGGGCAGTGTGAGGGGCAGAAAAGCCTTGGCTCTGTGTAAGCACTGCTCAGCAATAACAAAAACATCTCTGTGTTATCAACGCTGTTTTTAGCACAAATCCAAAACACAGCCCTGTGCTAGCTACTGTGAAGAAAATCAGTTCTACCCCAGCCCAAACCAGCGCACACATAAAAGATACATTGAGATTCAATTGTTGAAAATTAAACTTCCTGCTGATTTTAACACAGATTTTAGGATTAAGCCAGGAAACTTCTAAGTCATCTATATCATTCAGATCAGTAACTTGACTATTCAAGGCTATTATTTATATAATATAAAAAATATACATCAAAACAGGAATGTATAGCATCTTTAAAATTTTTTCCTTTTGATTTTTTGTTAGTTTTAAGTTATGCAACTGGGCAATTAAGGAATAGATATTATTGTGATTTTGTTTAAATCGGAAGAAAAATCAAATTAATGATGTGTATTATAAGTACTTCCCAAAGCTGCAATTTTATTTTTATTTTTTTAAAGATACTATTTTAAAGGGACTCTGATCAAAACTCTGCAAAACCTATTTTCTGTTTGCCGGCTTTGGTCTATGTTGACTTAAGTTCTGGAGTCTCGCACAGCCTTACATTATGCATTGAGATTCTGACTCAGAAATTCAAAAGACAATTATGTTGTTTATGTGTGGTTTTTACCACAAGCAATAAATTGGTCTGAGCAAAACTCAGCTAAACTCTTGAGAAACCTGTTTGCTGTTACGGATTCCTAATAAATAATTCATGCAATTCTAATTGCAAGCACTAAGGATTACAAACTAGATTTTCATGTTGAAATGCATATTTTTTTTAAAAAAAGATGCATAGATTTAAAAGCTAAAAGGGAACATGATGATAATTTAATCTGAACTCTTGTGTATTACAGGTTAAGGAATTTCAGAGGTTCTTATTTCAAATGTGAGACTTGATTCGTTTTGTGTAAGTGTGTTATGGCTTGAGTTTCACACTTAGAGGTTGAAGGGAACTGAAAGGGAGCTCTCCTGAGCTGCAACCCATGTCAGTGACCTCATTGGTTATTAATTTGTGCTGAGGTTGACAGTATTGTACCAAATGGGGATTGGATTCCATGTTGAAAAGGTGAAACAAAGAAATACAGGAAACGGGTTTTGTGAGAAGTGCAATAGGAGCTTTAACGCAGCACAATGGAAAAGTAGCTTTCCCCATCAGTCAGCAGTGGTAATGCGGTGATGATCTTAGTTTGCATTAGGACATAAATGTTGTCCAGTGATGGTATAGTTAGATGGTAGCAGATGTCAGACAGATGAACTTGACTGTGGTGGACATCTCAAGACTTCAGTGTTTCTGTGCTGCTTTGCTAGAGAGTAAAGTCAGCCTCATTTTCTTCAAAATGCTTTGGATATTTGTTTTGGTTTGTTGTTGGGATACATATTTCCCAACCTGCCGGGCAGCTCTGTTCTTCAGTCATGCACAACTGTTACCTGGGACAGTCTTGCTCCTCTGAAGTGTTGGTTTTTTGAAGGCGGAGAGTGAGGGGAATTCATATTTCTACCTAGCTTCCTGGGTCACCAATCTGTGCCATGTTGCCAGTGCCATTTTTCCACTGGGGCAAGCGTACAGTGTTTCTGCTTGCTTCAGATGCCCAGTATAATTGTGCATACTGGCTTCAAAAAGAAACAGCAAGAAGTAAGCTAAAAGACTAGTAAGGAACCGTGGTATGGTTCAGAATTCTTATTTGATTTTAGTATCTATATTTTTTTTTAAATAAAATTTTAAAGTTCTAGGAATTATATGTATGCTTGGCTGCTTTTTCTTTATTTTTCTTTCCTTCAAGGAACCCTTTTAAATGAGGCACTGCTTGCAGATGCATTTCTTAATTAATTGTGAATGCGTAGTGTGGTGACAGATGCAGAGGATGTTGCCTTTATCCTGATCACATTAAAATGAGTTGTGTTGAATATTCTATGATGCTTGGGGAAATTGCTTAATCCTATTACTTCTTGGAGAAGATTGAGTACCTCCTAATGTGAAATACGAAACCTCAGAGCTGCACAGTGCAACTGGCTGCCTCTGAGAGTGCAGAACAAAATGTATAGGATTTCTTCTAATGTGAGTCAACAATGATTTCTTGGCTTGTTTATCACATAAATGTTATCTGGCAAATTATTAGACAGTTGCTATGGAAACAAAGACTTACTACTAGAAGGATTTGTTACCATAAGTAGTTAAGACAATGCTCAGACCTGTATCCCTGCTGCAAGCAGTCAGCTCCTAAGGATGGAAGCGACAGATAACAAATCACCTATTTTTACTGATAACACTACAATTTAGAAATATTTATCAGTTGGCCTTTGCTTTTATAGCAAATAAATAGATATATTAAATGAAGTGCAAAGGCGTGAAAATGCTAAAGAAAAATATTCTTTTATCTTATTTCATATGGTTTGAAAAGATAGTATAGATATTGGTATCTACTAGAGCACAGTGTGTAAGACATGGAAAGTTTGGACAGGCTTCTCTTCCTACTCTGTAGTGTTTCATAAAACAAAATGACAATACATTTCAGCTGGAGGTAATATTAATTGCCTGAATTGGGGAAAAAAAAGAAACAAACCACAAAACCAAAGTGTTTAGAATTGGTGTCATCTTCTGATGAAAGGTATGGTGGAATTACTGCAAAAGGGGAAACGAGTCCTGTTCTTGGAAAAGATGAGCCATAGTTGGATTGCTTTTTCTTAGCTTCCTTGTGGATCAGCAAAAGTAGTATCTCCACTTTCTGTATTTATCTAGTAAAGAAAGGCAGGATATTGCATTGAAAAATCTCCAGTTTCCACATAGGTTTCAATGTCCTCAGTGCTTATAATCTTCCAAGAGGTTTCATAATACTTTGCATTTGATCCATCCCCTGAATCGGGCATTATCTGAACCTCTTAGCTGTCATTCTGGAAGATCTAGTTCACGAATTTGTAGAGAAAACCTTAGAAGATGTGAATGCTAAAACTAAAAGCAACCCCCATAGACCCCAGAAAGTAAAAGATCACTTTGCTTTTTTCTTACTCTTGCAATTTGGAAGCCAATAGCATATCTAGAAGGCTGGGTTGTTTTTGTTGCCTTGGAGCCAGTAGCGCCACTGTTCTTATGAATGCGATCAGTACTTCCTTGAATGTGATACTGAAATATTTTCCTACAGCATCTTCCATCAGCACAGCTCTCAGCTTGTGGAGCAGCCAGCCGCTGCAGCGCAGGTAGCAATTACAGACACGTGAGAGGGAGAGTCCCGTGGCAGCGGCACAGCTGAAATGGGAAGTCAGGTTCCAACAAAATGGGCTCTTTTGTGGCAACTGACACCAGCTGAAGCCATTTCCCAGTGCCCTGAGCATATGGCAAAATGTGCAAGAAATACAGCTGGGCAGAGAGTCTGTCATCACCTTTATGACGTGCACAAAAAGGACAAAAAGGTGACATTCATTGTGTGATTTTCCCCCCACACACCCCCCGGCAGCTATGGGCAGCAACAGAAGGGAAGATTAATAGGCTATTGATCTAAAAGCAAATAGGATGGCTGTTTATTTTAAGTTAGATGCTCGTACAGAGTCTAATATATTGCCACAAATTGTATTCTAGCAATAAAAGAAAAGCTAGAGGCACTGGAGGGTTAAAAGACTAAAACAGGTTTATAAAGCTGAATTCTATGCACTGAACATATATGTTAAATGTGTGGGAAAGGCAAAATGACTCAACTTGTCCTAAGACCAGAAAAAACAGACAATATCCATCATTGGGTTAAAATTGCATCAGATGTTAAGCAAGAGAACAAGTTTTTGGCAGGATAAAGAAAACTAAAGAAATTTGGAGACATCGTCCAGGGAAAGCCCTCAGCAGAATAGCGAAGTGAGCTGAAAAATCTCAGCTTTGCCACACAGTTGATGCCCTAGGATACATCCTTCTGTCCAAAAGGCAGAGAGAGAAGAATTGCACAGGACTATTGCTTTGGAAACTGCCGAGCAAATAGAAGAAACAACAGGATGGATACATTAATTTTTTGTTCTGGGGAAAAAAGGAGGACTAAAAACCCCTGCTTTCTTCCACCTACAAAGGAAGAGATTTTTGGAACTGTGATGCCAAATATATGTCTATATAATTTTTTTAATATATATGTATAGTTATATGTATAGATATATATTTTTTACAATGAGCATAGAAATAGGGTTCTGGCAGCTGTTTTTAGCAAACTGAGCTAGCCTTTGTGTGTGTTCAGCACCTCCTTTGGGGAGACTTTTTCCTCCTGCTGCTGTTTGGATCATATTCAACACCTGAGGTGTAACACATTTTTGAAGGTATAGAGTGCTTTAGGTTTACGTAGATGAATTTTTTAGCTAGGGAAAACCAGGAGAAGAATACACACCCAAAGGCAACCAGACATTTTGGCAAGGATGAGAATAGTGGCTCCAGCTAAGTAGATACGTAAATTTTGAGTAACAGAAATAAACTACAGGAGAGAAATTAATCCAACAACATGTATAGGTAGTTTTTCGCTAACACACCTGTCTTGGTAGTCAGTGAAAAACATACAGAGATTCCATATTTTGAGTGATGTGGAAGGGATTTGGGCCATATCTTACAGGCTTTGAGATGCTGCAATGTTAACAGAGAATGTTCAGTGTTTCAGGGAATGAAATTCATGACCTCTAGCATGCTGAGGCAGAGGTTTCAAAATTAACTGATAGCAATACCAGAGAGAGGAGCTTAGAAATACCAAAGAGAAGAGCTTTGTTTCTGAAATTCAGTTCTATTGTTTTTCTGAGACTAAGGCATATATTTGCTGCCTTCAGTTAGGTGTAATGTAAAACGGGAATGTCACAGCCACCACAGGCATCAGACAGAGATGACAGGCTTGTCCCTTTATTTGAAAGTGAAGTCAGTGATGGCTGCAAGACAGCAACGGCAGCAGGGAACAGGAACAGGGAGGTTGGGGTTAAATTCCCTCCTCAGTCTGAGAAAAATCACCTATATATTACCTGCTGTGAGGAAATTGTCTTCACCACTCCCTTACATTCCCCTGGAGATCATCCATCATCATTCCTATTGAAGTTGGATATCAGATTGACAGGAATCCAAGAAGGAAATTTCAAGGGGAGAAAGCAAGCAAGAGCTTGACCTTAATGTGTAGAAGTAAGGCATGCAGCTTGAGTGGGGAAGACCTGGGTTTTGAGTTTCTGCTCCTGAGGGTGTTTGCATGCTAGTCACTGGATAAGCAATACAGAGCAGCTTTCTCTGGTGACGTCTGTGAATGATAGAGGCTGTAGTTTCTGTGGTTTTGGTTGAACTCAGTGCTTCAGTGTGCTCCAGGTATGTTTTCTGCATGGTAGCTTGTGGGCATGATTTGGCTTGGGTTATCCGCTCTGCAAATTCTAGACTGGCTTAGGCAAACGAGAAGAACTTAGAGAGAAGGTCCATTTAGCAAAGATGAAGGTGGCTCTGGGTATATTCAAGAGCAGATCTTTGAATGCCCAGGGTTTTGCAATAAAATGGAAAAACCTGCAGCCTCTCATATGCCTAAGCAGGTTGTGTAGCAGCTTTGTGCATGCACGATGCAAAATTTGGCATTTAGGTACACAATTTCTGCCAGTTTTGCATCTGAAACGTGTCAGTATCGCTTTGGATCTTGCCCTCTGTGCAGAACATAGCTGCTTGAGCAATTAAAATTATGAGTACTCTGTGGAAATAAAAATGTCTGAGATGGAGGGATTGTCTCCTTGGTGGAGTTTTGAGAAACCTCTCTGTTAATATGGAACAACATGTTAATTTTTTCTGTGGCTATTCGGGACTGTATCAACGATTAAGCAATTAGATTAGGATACATTTAAGACGGAAGGAATAATTTCCAGTCTAAATTTTGTTGATTTTGTAAGCTTTCCCAGTTTGCAAACCCTGGATACCCTTCATGGAAACAGCTGCCTTCTGATGAGCTCTGACATGTATAACATTGTAGAAGCTCTTTTGTTTTTAGTATACACATGAGTGTATGTGTGTGTGTATAATATCTTATACACACATGTATAGAGATATACAAAGATATTTTTAATGATGTAGGCAGTGCTCCTGTTCATTTTAAGGTACACTTTATGGTATGACAGTAATGAACCACTACTGATTTAGGAAGAAACTGCAAAAATAGAGCTAACTTGGTGGCAGCAGTAGTTTAATATTAGAAATGGTTTACTTATATTTCCCATTCTTGACTGAATTCTACAAACACTTCATTCTCTCCAGGAGAAATCTATTATTATTATTATTATTATTATTATTATTATTATTATTATTATTATTATTATTTTAAATTTCAAATAAAGCAAAATCCCTTCTTCCTGCTTTTGTATAAATAGCAGAATAGATCCAGAGGAGTGTCTTTTCTCCGGATCTTTTAATATAAAACTGTATTACCTATGTGTACATATATGTATATCATGTACATCCCATCAAATCTATTATAAGAGCTGTAAAGACTGTATGTGATTTTGCATACACATATTTGCATACCTATTTGACTATTAGAGGTGATATAGCCAAAAGTATCTTCCAAAGCAACTTAAAAAGTTGAAAGCACATCTCCTTTTGGATTATAATGTCACTAATGTACCTCCATACCTAACTCACTTTTGAAAGTAATTCTCCTTAGTTACTGCAATGTGTGTGAGCATTTTTCTTGTGGTCAAATTCTGCTTAAACAGTTGAAAAACTGCACCTACTTAATTTCCTTCCTAAAGTCGGGGTTTCATATTCCCCTATATAATAGCTAATGGCATTATAAATTATTTTGAGCAAGGCAGAGCAATATGAAAAAAGAAAAGAAATAGCTGTCCTTTTCTGCCTAGAGGCCAGCAGCTTCACTGAGCCTGGTATGGAAGATGTAGAGCTCAGAATATAGGGTTTCAGGGAAGAAAAATGATTTTAAATATTTCTTTGTGTGGAGTCGATTTTAATTTGCAGATAACCACTGGTGACTGTATTGTGTTCACGACTTCAGCCTTAAAGTTCTTTTTTTCCCCCATAAAAGATGGAGTTTATCTGTAAAACAGAACATCCTTTGAACCAAGCAACTGTCAGTAAGTGTGCAGCTGTAGATACATGCCTAGGGAAAAACATTTTTTGTGATTTAAGTCTTCGTTTATCTTTTTTAGTGTTTGTGTATTCGGGCAAAAGAAAACAATGAAAACCTAGGAACCCTCATATTTTTTTCCCCTTGTGTGCTTCTTTCTCATTCATTAATTTCCTTTCCTCCACCTCACATTCTAACACTAAGTTGAAATGCATTCACTTTTGTGTGTGAGTGCTGGTTTTGCTTTGAATCTTTTGGAGTGGAAAGACGGCAGGCAATTCTGGCAAGTTGTATTCTATTTTCTTTTATTCTATCAGTCAGATAGAATAAAATTAGGAAATTATGATCAGAGATGGAGGACAACTGGTAATCTGGGCGGACTTGTAAAATGAGGTTTCCAGGCTGCGGAGTCTAAAATTCAAGAACCCTCATTGTTTTTTTACAAGTCAAATCAATCTGTTGATAAGGGTGGAGGTCATTAGAGATGAAAATGCCCCTTTATGATGACCTTTGACATTCAAGTGGAGAGAAAGAGAAAATGGAGACACTCATGGGGCTCTGACAGAATCAGCTTGAATCTTCAGTCTCTGACAGTATGAGAGGAAGAGGTTAACTGAACACAGAGCAAAGGCATGCATCCTTTTAACTGAGCTGTGTGACCAATTTTTGTAATGAGAGGACATTCAATGAGCTGCACAGACCTGTTTGGAAGTTGCCAGCATTAAAAGGTGAAGTGAAAATTTTGCTAGAAAGAGAAGTGTTTGTGTACATGGTAAAGAACTAACTGATCTGAAGTTCTCCTTACATTACTGAAGGAAACTCACACATAAATTAGGGTCTTTTCTGGGCAAAGGTAATTTTCCTGAGAATGCATCCCTACTCGCGAAAGGCCCTGCTGGTAGCACATGCTTCAAGCTACCATTTAAAGATCTAGCAAATTGCAATATCTGGCACTGCACTCCTCCAATGAGCGAATCGTGCTTTAGCCTGGTTTCCCCAGGAAAGACTTGTATGATCACAGTCTTGCATACACGTGTACACATGAACTTAAGTATGCAGTTATTAATTTTCCCCATTCTCCAAAACTCCCTTCTCGTTTTTAAACTATTGGATAATTTCAACCAAATTTCAGAGATGAAGTAGTCCCAGAGATACTGCATTTCTAGAAGTGTTATGAGAACGAGCAGCCTGAAAGAGGAGAACCTATTACTGCCTTGACTGAAAGAAGGTTCCCGTGAGAATTCAGTCTTTATTAAACATCAGAAAACCTACACAAGGGAAAGCCACAGGAGACACAAATTAGTAAGAGTTCAGTCTTCATTAGTTTTATTGGTCATGAAACTAATCTTCAAAGTTTAGCAGGTTCTTGAGCAGACTTGAGTCTAAATATTCCTTCAGGTAGCAGTGGGGGGCGGAATAAAACCCAGAAGTGTGAGTGGGCAAGAAAATGCATTTTATATGTCAGCAGCAACGCGTGTCTTATTGTTTCTTGTCAGCTCTTGCATAGCGATTAGATTTCTTAACTGTGATCGTTTGTCAATAAAACATATTATGTTTTTAGAAATTGAGAGGCCAAGCCAGTTTTCCAGGCTTTTTATTTAAATTTGATTTACCTCAAAATATAATTATTATGATCATAGATTTGCACACTTAACCACTTAAGGGTAATGTTAAAATAGCTTAGATGACTATATGCCAGGCTTATGTACTTAATCAGCCGAGTTTCACTCCACTCAATTCTGCATATTAAATTTTAGGGATAAATTAGATCTTGGCAAGCTTGAAGGTCTGGGCCTTTGTGCAAACTACAATTAAAGGTCAATACCACTAAAACATAACAAACAGAAATCTTAGAAAATAAATTGGTTCTGTCAGATGTGCTTCAGCTTGATCTAGACTTGTAGTCTCTCTGAACACAAAATAGAAGGAAAACTATATGGATTGGTTTGAGTAAAAAATTGCAAGTACTCCAAAAACCAGAGGGAGCTGATAACAGAGATCTTGCTCCATCTTTTTTTTTTTTTTTTTTAAATTAGCAGGTTGTTATACATTCTTTGTATAATGGAGAGATGAAGACATTTCATCTAATGTAAATGAGGACTTTTATGCTCTTAGCTTCTTGTAACACAGCAGTAAGGAATTTGCAGCTAAGGTTTTGCTAAAATTCAATCCACGTTATTTCCTACTGTGTGTGTATCAGGGTAAATCTTTCCCTTAAATCGGTGTTAGAAATAGCAGTATATTGGAGGAGATTAATCCCTGTCTATCTGGTCCAGGTTTCTGGAGTCAGACCAGGGGTGATAAACACCTAACGAGGTAGGCTTTGTCACTGCTTTGCAGCAGCAGTGTGTGCCCCATAACGAATGCATCCTCTGACCTCCAGCATATGCACCATAGAGCTTGAATTGCGACCACGTGCCCTGGCACAGAGATGTGCCAATGCATGGGTACTCAGGCAGCTCTCCAAGCACTTTTTGTGGCAACGGTACTAGGTATTTTCCTTGTTTGTACATTTGTCAGTGCAGCGTATGAAGGCAGGGAGGAAAAAAAGTGACCTACACAGCTCATCTTTCTTACCTCATCCGTGAAACCTCTGTCCCCAAGGGTGTGATAATTATTTGTGGTGCTACTTTCTATAAAGATAATCATGTTTTCAAGGCAGTTCTTTTCATTAAAAAATGCTGATTTATTTAAATGTCTTTGCTATGGGTTTGCTAGGCAGTTGCTTGGTCATTTCTTATTGTGCTTGTTGCCCTATTAATTTTTACGTTTGCAATAAAGCAGTAGACCATGAGTTTAACATCAGAGTTCCCTTTTCCTTCAGTGCAGCAAATCTGTCCTTCTAGACAGCAGATGGAGATAAGCTGGATGCTAAATGCTTGACCATCACCTCAGCAACACATAGATAACTGTGAGGAAGCCAGTGTGATATTAAGGAAACAAGAAGATACTTGAAGAAATTTCATTGGGAAGGAATTCTTGGTATTTGACTTGTGTTGGAAGGAAGTACGTGTACTCGGTCCAACAGCAGCCTCTCTGATACGTGTTGAGATCTTTATCTTTTCTGAAATTAAAAAATTCTAGCATGTGACACTATTTTAGGAAACAGAAAGGAACATTTGTTTTAGGGAGAGTTGCCTTTTTAACCATCTCCACTGACATACAATGCATGTCTACACCCAAAGATCATGTATTATTGATTATGTGTGTGTTAATTCTTGTAAGTCACAATTTTTCCCCTGCATTGTGTGTAGAAGCAGTTTTTGCTTGATGGGCTACATTTATATGGCAATTAAAAAATGTAATAAATGTACAGTGATTTCTTATTCCCTAGCCTTCATATGTGTGGTAACAAAAGGCATGTCTGAAGCAGGCAATGGGCAAGGAAGCCTTTCTTTTGTACTGTGAAGGATGCTACTTGGAGAGCTCATGTGGAACACAGATGGTGTGTTCTCTAGCATGGGAAGTTCAGATCTGTGCTCAAGAAGCCTCCACGAGTAAACAGAACCAAGTACTGGACTTTCAAGAGGAAAGGGGTATTTTGACATGTGTGTTTTGTGGGTTGTTTTGAAGTTTTGGGGTTTGTTTTTTTTTATTATTTGTATTTGGGGTTTTTTTTGTGGCAAACTTTTCAACAGAAAACAATTTTCAGAAAAAAACAGTTTAGCTGGCAAACCATGATGTGGCATGTATATTCCCACGTTGCTTGATTTACACAGTTATTTTTGTTCACCTCAGCAAATGCTCTATTACTGATGCTGCAGGGGTTGTGTAAGGTAGCGCAGCTCTCAGACGTACAGGCAGAGCAATTCTGCTGCCGGCCTGTTTACTTGTTTAGCAAGTATATTAGTCCTGGCTTTTCAAGCTTGCAGCTGGGAGTCTTACCTACCACAGGAGAGCGCAGGCAGGGGCAGCGCGAAATGCTCTGTCCTGCAACCCTGTTCTCCAGCGATCACCTGTGGCAGCGCGGGAGTCATTCCTGTCCTCGTTCGTTTCTCTACCAAAGAAAAATTGTTTCGTGTCCCCCAGAACTTGACACGGAGTCAGCAGTTTGTTTTAGATCATCCTGCAAATGGCTCTTAGGTGGAAATTCAAGCGTGCTCTCTGTACAGCCAACGTCAGCTTTTTCTCTGGGCGCAGACGTGCTGCGAGTAGGTTATTGTTTATTGCCGCCTCTGTGTTGGGGTTTGCTGAGTTCTAGATGTACCCGTTCGGTTAGGCGTAGGAGAACTTCCAGTCTCATTACAGTCAAAATAAGCAATTCAAGCAGTTAACGTAGTTCCTCCTGACAGAAGTAGGTCATGGAGGGACCTTCTGGGCAGCTCAGCCGTTTGCTCCAGAGGAGCTGGAGAATCCCACTCTTCTTCAACAGAGGGAAGGGGAACAAGCAGGAGGTGGGAGGTGTCTTGGGCAGCCGTGCCTGGGAGAGGGCTTGAGTCTGCAGCCTCAGATATGAGATGTTTAGTATTTTGTCAATTCTTTCAATCTGTTTCTAACTCTTTTGTATTCTTCATTAACCTATTGAGAATAGATTTTGAATGCTGCTGTTGCGCCCCATGATGTCTTAGGTTTCAGACAGTACTTGATTCGTCAGTGGATAACACACATGCATGGTTAATGAAAATGTTAGGGTCTAATATGCCCTTATACACTTTGTTACTAATTGACTATTTTATAGCCACCCCTCAATTAACTTGAGTGTGAAAAATAAAGATGGCTAAAGAATCGTACCATTCATTCACTGTTGATGGGGAGCCAATTACTCCGTTGTTTCCTACCGCTTTTTATTTGCACATTCAAGATTAACACTGTTCTCAGAAGAACAGCTTCAAGCAGCAGTTTGCACCACTAGCTATAATGGCTGCTCTTCCCCTACAGTGATGGTAATCTGCTCTTGGAAAACCTTACTGAATTTCAAAGCTCATCATGTTTGAAACATACAGTGTGACATTAAAAATAAACAGGATGGCTGTGGCCAGAAAGCAAAGCATGATTCTAAAAATCCTGGCTTCCTTACGTGTTATAGATGAATATGTTTTGGGGGTTTTTTTTTTGTATTTCTATATATTGTCAGGGAATTGGAGATCACATTAATAGAAGTGTTGAGAAGACTGACAAAATTTCAACTTTAAAAAAAAGTCTACTAAATTCATACTATGTAGTTCTGTCTGCAACTGCTTGTCTTCAACCCTTGATGGTCAGGTTGCTCACGTACTGGTGTATGTGTGATACTGTACATGGTGTTTGGCTCGGCCATCGGTGTTGAAAAACGCTTATGTATTGCTGTTGGTTACACCTTTGTACTATGCTTATATTCAGGTTCAGTGTATATTGATTATATCCTGATCAGCCTGCTTACAATTTCTAGTTATTAAGGCTTCTGCTTTGGCTTCAAAGAACTTCTGTCTTTATTCAACATTGTTTTCAAAATGTAAATCAATACTGTGTTGCTGTCACCTGGGAGCCCTGTTGCTTTAGCTGCCTCTGTTTCTTATCCTTCTTTTGCCTTAACTGGTGTCCGGCTGAACATTTGATGCCAGCTTTGTGGAGGAGGAGGAACAGATGTGATGGCTTTATCTGGAGAGCTATGTGCATGGGAAAAACATATTATAATACAACCTTTAACAATCTGTATTTTGCCCAAGAGCAAAAGTAACTTGGTGAAATGTCTCAGTACAAAAGAATATGCTCCTGACTTTGACATAAGCGGTCAGTGGTCATGTGTTTGTGCCTTAGTGGAAACCACTCAATACGTTTTCCATTTTTGACATAAATATTTCACACAAGCCTTGACTGAGTGGTGATTTTTGAGAAGGGCCTGATGGAAGGACAGAAATGACCCTCAGTGCAGATGAAGTTGACTCTGGGGAAAACATCTGGCCAAGAACTGATGACTGGGCATCTTTCATTTAGGAATGGGGAGGAAATTTACTGATGATGAGGAGGAATGTATTGCTCTTGAATAGGTTCTCAATGAGAAATGACTAAACCAAATGGACTTCTGGCTGAGTTCATAGTGGTCAGAAAATGAAAGGGGAAGGAGGCACAAAAAGAAAAGCTCACACGAGTCCATTTAAGGTTGAAAAAGCCCTGAATGCAAGGCAATAAATTCTGTTGCAGTGCTAGCCAGCTTTTGGAAGGTGGTGTAGCAGGAGCAGCTTGTTGCCAGCTGCTGTGCATAGCATGGGCCCAGAAGAGAAATTGCTTGAAAACCCTAATCCTGCAGAACTACTTGCGTCTTCTTGGCACCTTTCAGCATACAGAGTTCCTCTGGACTGCAGATTGCTTTGCAGTTGGGACTCCTATATATGACTCCTGGAAACTATAGGATAACATCAGGCAACTGAATACTTTGTGTGTGTGTGTGTGCAAGGGCAGTGACTGGATCCTCCACGCTTCAAAATTCTTGTGTTAGTATACTCTTATAATTTTATACGATAAATTTTAATTTTTTATTGTGGTATTATACCCTTTAGTTGAACAAAACATTGATGTTTTATATAAAAAAAATGCTTTTGCAGAAATTGTTTTTTTTCTTCTTAAAATAATTTGGAGGCTTTTAAAAGATCATAAAAACAATCACTCTTGGTCACATTGGTTATTGATATTCCAAAATACAAATCTAAACATTAGTATAGTACTGTGTTATTCCCAGACACTCTGATGCAAAGGAAGAAAAAAGGAATAGAGAAGCTGGTTATATTTTAATAAAGTCATTTGTTGAAGTAGGTCTTAAGGGGCTAGTGGTGAAGAAAAGCATAATTTGCAAAATTAATATTTCTGTTATTTTAATAATAGAGGGAAATTAAAATGAAGACAATCATGTTTAGGAAGAATGGTATTACCCTTGATTGTGCAACAACATGCAGGGTCTGTTCAAGTGGAAAAGATAAAAGATTATTCAATGTGGGACAAATAGATTTAGGGCAACATGATTACAGCTTTATTGAATAATGGACTGGAGTGTGAATGATATAATTTATAAAGCTTTTTTTTTAAACAAGATCTCTTAGCCAAAAGGAGCAGTACTGCTTAGGAACTGCTGGAGATGAAATTGAAGATGAAGTTTGTGAAAATCAGGATATGTAATATTCACATGAAGAGAATGAGTTACAATTCTAATAGGGTTGAAAATGAAAAGGAGATAATTTTTTCTCATCCTTTTGATTCCTCTCTATAAATCCTCTTCTAATGACAGAAGACTTACTTTCTGTAAATCCTACCTATCTATGTGTGGACCTGTGCATATACATGATGTGCCTGCTGAGAAATGAACTGATAGATTTAGTTTTAATAATTTGACTCATTAAGGCACCTGCTTGTTATCCTAGTCCTTCTTTTAGAGGTTACCATTTCTGCAGGAAGAATGACAGAGCAAGATATGAAGTGCTGCCTCAGCTGCTCTACATCACGGCCTGGAGTATTAATGTGAGTGAACACTGAAAGGGTTGAAATAAAGGTACTGTAGGAATCACTTGCAAAATCTTTCTTCTACAAATCAAGGAAGTGGAAAATGAAATAGAAAATGCTCAAAATTTCATTAGGTTCTTCCCTTCTGACTCTTTAAAGTGTTATATATAGTCTTCAGTGAATGAAAAAAAGTAAAATAACTTAAAATTTCATTCAAATAAAACTAATTAATTACTTTGGATCAGAATTCAATTATTTTTTGTATTTTCAGTCCTCCAGGCAGGAACTCTAACACTGGTATTCCCCAGGTTCAGATATGTGTGACTGACTTTACGTACCACATTTTTTCCATTGACTTCAACGCATGGGTCATCTGCCCTAGAGTGAAACAAATTCATGTAGCTTTCTGGGCTTACAGCCCTAATGTGTATAATTTACGTGGAGTGAATTTCTTTAATATACTCAAATACTCCGATGGAAGAGAGTAGCCTGTTCCTTTTAAAACGTTCTTTTTTTTTTTTTTT
>VXBL01003294.1:65395-194956 GCA_013400195.1 Aramus guarauna
TTCTTCTTTTTTTTTTTTTTTCTTTGAAATAAACGTTTTCTTTGTGAAATTGAGATTGTCAGAGCTTTTCAAATATTTGGCAATGTTTGTAGGTTGGTGTTACCGTTTCAGAAAATATTTTGAGAATTACTTTCACAGTTTATCCATCTGGGCTTAATAATTGTTGTTTAGATGACCAAAAAAAACCCATAATACTGTTATAGCTAATACTGTTTTGTATTCAATACTATTTATGGCCTGCTCAGGCAATGATTCAGACTTGGGAAAGAATTAATAGCAAGGCAAAGGTTTTAAGCACGGGCTTTGGATGTGGCAAAGCAAGGGGGAGCTGTCCTGCTCCTCTGGCTGCTCGCGGCAGACCTCTAGCAGACTTCGACAGCCAAGGCTTGGCCTGTGGAAAGCGCGGTCTTTGCCCAAGCACACGCTGAATGGGCCAATGGGTGACTCTACTGCGCGGTCATACGCGGAAAAGGTCTGTGCTTCGTGATCTCATGCGATACAGAGCCTGTGGCCCCCTCTGACGTGGTTCATTTGCCAGTAAAACTGGGTGCTGAATGCCCAGGCTCGCCAGAGAGAGCTCTGAATTCACCGTAGCCGAAAAGGCTCCAGGCAGTGTCGGTGTGAGAGTGAGCCCCCGGTTCCCTCAGCTCACGTCAGAGATGAACCCTGTTGCTTTTCCTAGCAGTGTGCAAAATTATGGTCTAACCTGGCTGTAAATGAGTTCCAGTATCGGTCCACATGAGGCCAGCATCTGTCGTAAAGTAAAATTGGCTGTTTCAAAACGAGAGTCTTGTCAAAAAGTAAACCCAAAGAACCTATTAAATAAGAATCATTTTATACCGTAGAAGTTGTATTTTGGAATGGCTGGTAAGTCTAAAGATGCATTAAAAAAAAAAAATAATGCTGCTGATAATGCGCACAGCTCCTTTCTTACAGTGCAAACATGTCACATGTCCGTTCCGTTCCCCATCCATGCAGCTCCTTCTGGAAAAAGCTCCCAAAGCAGGCGGCCAGGGGTCAGCTCCCCTCCACGCACCCCCAGTTCTTTGGGAGCTTTGTTACCCACAAATTTGTTTTGACTTTCAAGGATGTGTGTAGTACCTACCCTCTGGCAGAGGACTGTAACGGCACGTGTTGTTTACTTGTTGCTGTGTTGCAGCGAAGGGTTCACCTGATGGGCAAACAGGGATTTATACACCCCAGTTTCTGTAGTGTTGCAGTGAGGCTGGTCGCTGGGGGATTTGGTTTAGCACCGAATGACGGGAATATACATTTTATGATTCTTTCAAACCTTACAAGTTCTTTTGAGGAAATAACAGTAAAACTGCTTTAATGAATGTATATGGGAGTGCAAATGAAAACTGCTGAACACTGCTGTTTGTGTTCCAGATCCTCTGTGGTTTTGGTTGTCACTGGAGCAATAGATGAGAAATTATTCTATAGTTTTAATTTAAATTCATTTTAGTACTTACATTTTTGATTAAAGATTGATCCGTTGTCACTCACAAGCAATAAATCTGGATGCGAGGAAATCATTTACACACAGGACTAAGTCCTTAGCAGCTGTACAGTGCTTTTTTGAAGCCGTGTTTGTTTACACTGGGTGAGCATTTGACCTGCCATATTTATTGCAGTGTGAATATTTTGTTCTGAATAAAAGCAGGTCCCTGTTCATCTTCAGGAGAATGAAATAGGCCCTGAGTTGCTATAAACAGCTGTAACACCTCTGGCCTTGGCAGCTGTCTGCTGAAATTATGACTTTGCATTAGGAACATGCCCTCACCTCCAGTTTTTAATGGTGGTGGACAGTACATTTCCATCTGTTATTTCCTTTGCGCATTTTTTATAGTCTTATGTTGATGTACCTCCATATATATATGCTATCACCCAGCTATTATTTCAGGATAATGCCTTTTCTGGGGCTAGAAATGCTTCTGAAGGGCTCCTACAGTGATGCCAGGGTCTCCCTCTCTGGCCAGAGACCACCACAGCCAGGGTACCTGGAGCAGACTTTGCCTATCACAACAGTAGTAGGCATTCTTGTTTTTTCTTATTTTGCTAATCCCACTGTCTACTTTTCAGTTTTTGAAGTAAATTCATGTCCTAAACATTGCCTACAGTCTTCCAGTCCATCAGAACAGGAACAGGAGACATATGTAAAATGAAGAGCAGGATGAGGACGATGTAGTTATTTCCACACAAGGGAACCTAGAGACCCAAAAAAAAAAGGTATCTCACTATGTTATTTTACATTTGAGCTAGTTATATCTAGGGATGAAGTATTACCCCTGAAACAGGATCCAAAGTAGTTCCATTAATGCTGGAAAAGGATGAATTGAGTATAGCTTATTTTGTTATATTATCTATTCAATGATTTGGGGTAAAACATTAAAAACCTAAGTGTTTATATGAATTCTTTATGTGAAAAAGAAATCCAAGTAAGGGCTAAGATTTTTTAGGGTTGATGATTTGTTTTGATCAATTAAGTTTAAATTTAAAATGATTCTGCATGTAGAATCAGAACCTGATGTGGTTGTTATCATGGGAGAAGGGGAAGTGTAGCTGCTGGTCAACTTAAAGAAAATCCAAATCAAACAATAAGAAGCGTTTTTATGTACTTCAGAAAAAAATACAAACAAAACCCAAAAACCCAAACCAACCTGAAACTAAACAATAACACTAAACCCCACCACCACCACAACAAAACAAACCAACTTCCTCTCCTCTCTCCCCCTTCCCCCCACCATTTTAATGTGAAGAATCAATTTTCTTTATGTAGGTTATGTTTCTAGTGGGGTACAAAAACCATCTCAAATCACAGAGGACTGAATTTTGGATTTTATTGTAAAGACCACAATGTATTTTTTAGCTTATTTTAATCACTCACTGAAGTGCTGGTTTTCTTACCTCTATAGTCATGTGAAGTATGAAGAAAAACTGCTAAAGTATAGACAAGAATGAAAATATCTCTTTCACAGATAGGACCATATTTCTGTAAGAGTGTTCTGTTATTTTTCCTATACTGTGTGTTTAATTACCTATTCTCCTCCCTCCTCTGCAGTGTCTCATATTATAACCATGAAAAGAAGGGGGGAGGCATCTTGTATAGTTCAAACTATATTTTATTTGCAAGTTATTGTGAATACCCAGCTAGTAACATACATATAGAGGCAGCAGGCTTTAGAGCTCCCTTCTAATTGGTGAACAGTTAGTACTGCCGCAGTGAAGAATAACTCTCCTTTGTATATTTTACAAATATTTACATGAGCAATAATACTATTTACCATTACCACTTCATATCTTGGAAAATTGCTCTTAGATCATATGCGTTTACAAACAACAACAACAAAAAAGCCAGCTCTTAAACAAACAAAATAATTAGCATCCATCTCTAGTTCTCTATCTGCTAAAATTATTGAAAGCCACAATAACTGAATCTGCTAATGCAAGCTTCTCAAATAGCTGTTAAATCACACCAAAATAAAACCTATAATTGTCTGTTGCAAGCTGCAGGATCTGTTCCAGGTCATCACACATACAAAGCATCCTTTTGATCCCTTTCCTTGCACGCCTTCTTAATCCATCTCTTGTTGTTTTAACCTTTAGTGTGCATCATAATTCCACTGCCTGTTTTTCTCTCTCTATCCTATAGTGTAAATCAAATGATAACCCAGGAATGGCTGTGGTAAGTGACTGAGCCTTAAGTAACAAGGATATTTGTGGGTATCAGGATGAGCTCCCCTACTTATGTGGTGGCTGGAGAGTGGTGTGGAGGAGCATGCCTGCATTTTCCTGTTGGTTTTAGATTTTTCGTCATGTTAGATTGCTGTCATCCTAAAGCTACATTCCTAGAGATGCACAATTTCCTATAGCATCTTGTTAGTCAGGCTGGAGATAAGGCAGAACGGTACAGATCTGAGATCTAATGCCCTCTTCCTTCTAGTGTTTGAAAAAGTTCAGATAAGCGTTTGAAACTATGTGCCTGGTTGACATGTTCTGTGTAGCTGAGATTGGGTTTGTTCTGGGTAAATACCTAAAAACTCAGAAGCTTATCCAGGTTGCTTTAGCATACAAAAGTGAGCTAGAAATTCCATCAGCTCAAGTTTGCCTGTGAAATTTATGGCATGTCTCCATCAGGTCCAGACTGGGAGGTAGAACTGTATGACTGTTATCTGAACCTTTCAGATAAAAAAAAAAAATCAAAAAAAAAAATCACAGGTTGAGCACAGAGCTAATGCATTTGTGTCATTTTATTCTGTTCATTTCCTTCATACCTGAAAACAGAGGCATAAACTCTGACAAGAAGAGCTGTAGATTTAGTGGTTGCAGTATGAGCAGATGTTAATGTGCAAAATGTTGTAATAAATATACAGATTAATTGAACAACTGCAACAAAGAGGAACATTTTTCGTTGTAGGGAACAAACAGGCAAGGACAGGTGGTCTTTTTAATGTAAGCTGATGATTAATGCAATGTGATATGAGTTACAAACTGTGTTGATAGCCCACTAAACCTCCTCCATATGAGTTCTCATGGGAGGCTGTAGAAATGCATTATCTGTCACACAAACTAGACTGGTGAAGTTTTAGTCGAGATTAGTTCTTTTTTCTTGCTTCACTGTTTCTGATCAGACAGAAGTGGCATGCCTGACTCCAATTCTGCCTCAAAGCCAAGACGTCTAATGAAAGAAATTAGGACAACTAACTATACCTAGGAGAGGTAACGAGCTCATCTATTATATGGAAGAAGAGAACGAACACAATTGCTAACCAAAGTGATCAAGGTTAATTTGCATGCATTGCATTTGGTTTAGTTCATACTGGTTAGTTTTCTTTTTTATTGGGTTCATCTGTGGCACCGCACATCTCACCTTGCAGACTTTCACAACTGTGGTTGGATGATCCTCTTTATTGAGATCTCGTAAAGGTATCTTTATCCACATTTTTGGATTGGGTTCTTTTGGTTCACTTGTTTAAAAAAATAAAGGAGGATGCAGATATTCCAGGTATAAGTCCACCTTAGGCACACAGATTTTGCTGAGAACTGAGTGCATCTTTCTGAGATATTATCTGACCCCATTCAAACTGGCTGCATGCACGCTTATTCCTGTGAACGGTTATTAATGAAACAACAAATGCAGCTGATACTTCAACGACCTTCTCATTTCCCACCTGGAACCACTCAGTTAGGGCTGAGATTACAGGTGTTTTATTCATGCTGTCTATCACTTGCAAAGAACACCTTCCTCTTGCTTCGTAAAACCTGGCTGAGTGTTCTTCTGCCTGTGTCCCATGCTGTTGTGGGCCTACAGCGTGCCTTGCTTTATGTGTATGTTGTTGTTGATTATTCTGACTCTCCTAGTTTAAACTGTATGTCTGCATCTGTTCCTTGAAGGAGTGTTAATTTTTAGAACACGGAAAATTTCCATATTCACCATTATTTTAGCAAAAAGGAATTCAATGTGCATATTCCACATAGGCTGTTGATTAAGTCCCAAGGCAAATGTACCCTTTAGCTTTACCATCTCATTCAAATTTGCCTGTTTTGTGTAAAGAAAATACATTGAGCTATGATCCTGACAACTGCAGTTATGAAAACATATTTAATTTTGATATTACACAGTCTTAAAACATTACTGGGCAGCTAGTTCGTCAGAATATGCAGAGAAACATATTTTGTTTTGATACACATGGCTGAGCAAATAAATTACCTATGCATTTGTAATTTTATCTTTGGCAGTTTTCTTGAGGGAGATGGTGAATACTCATAGTAGTCTAAATCATATTCTTTTCTGCAAAATATTAATGAAAATTAGGTTGTTGATTCTTTAAATAATAATAGCAGAAGCAGCAAATAGAACCAATTAATCTTTATGAGTAGATAGATTCATCATAGTTATCTGTTCATACTGCATTCACATCAACCTCTGGAAATAAATTTAGGAGAGAACCACTGCTCAGCTGTGAGTGCCAGTTTGTCTGATGCACTTTGGCAGATGTTGCTGCCTCCATGACTTCAAAGATACAAAAAAATAAAAAAAAAAAAAATAAAAAAAAAAAAGGAGAGGAAAAAGGTTTGTATAATTTTAGCTCAAGCTTGAGGAAACACCTAAGACTTTGCTTCACAAGAATATCTCTCTCTCGGGAGGATGGGGAACAGCTCAGCTCAGGAACTGGGTGTTGTGCAGGCTTGGGTTATATTTCTAATGGAGGGAAACTTGTGGACTAGGGAACCAGCTCTGGTTTTGACTTGGTTTTAGGTGAGTCCTTGAGGGAGTTGATTTTTGAGCAGCTGGGCTTGCACAATGGCATGTGTTTGTCAGATACTCCTGAGTTTGTGTGTATTCACACTTGATTATCTAAGTAGGTGTTTTAATCATATAGTTGAGCAGCATATGGAAATGGGACTTTATTTAAGAACATCCATCTGTGTTACAGCAAACAGCCTCAGCTGCTTGCAATGGTAGCATGGGTTAAAGTTGGCAGGAGCTGTATTTGACTGCAAGCCAAGGCCATTAAAACCCTGATTTTTTTTATTTTTTATTTAAACATACACTGCAAGTGGGGCTAAGATATTGGAAAGCAATAAATAAAAAAATCTGTATGAACACCTATTTATAGTATTTTTAAACTGTGTATTTTGGAATTGAGCCCAGGAGCAAATGCGAATGGTGCCAAAGGCCGTAGGTGTAGGAATGCATGCTGTTGACTCCGGGCATAAGTCAAAATGACAAGTTGTTTAAGTCTTAGCTGAAATGTGCTGCTATATCCTATCAGATTCATATTGAAAGGGTTGACTGAAAAGCTTAGCTCATCAATGCAAAGGATTTAGTTGTCCAGTGGCTCCTGCAGCCTTTTCTCTCAGAGAGGTCTGAAAATTTCGTTCTAACTCAATACTTTCACAGTAATATGGAATTTTTGCACATCCACTGTTTAGAATGAGTTTAACCAATAGCAGAATGGGTAGAAGTTTTTCCAGTGAAAAGTATCTAAAAAAAATAATTTTAAGATCTCTTCATCCATGCTGCATAGTTAAAACACATTTTCTGGAAGGCGAAACACTCAAGTGCGTTGAACAAATTTACCTAAGCAAGATGAATAAAAAAGTACGATTTTTTTTTTTATATATAATTTAGGTAATATACAAAAACATTATCACAGCCATGTAATGAAAAAAATGTAATGTAAAGTTTCGTAGAATTTTTCCAGCAATTCTGCAGTAGTTTGCTTGTGTGAGCAATCTTTGCTCCAGCAGGACGCACACTCGTATTTCTTTGGGATAAGAGTGTGGAATGAGCAACCACTATAAAATGCAGTGTGAGTTTACCCCCTAATTAATTTCTTCACATGGTTTTCCCAGGTTCATAACAAGAAACCTGTTTCCTTTAAATTCACAAGGTACAGTCAAATCTTACTCATGTTCATCATTGTATCATGCTGAATTTTTAAACAGGCAGAAATAACACCCTTGGTATTTAAAATATAGGTAAAGACTAGGCTGTTTCAGATTTGAATAATATCCTAAGGTCATTGACATAAACCTAGAGAAGGGTCATATATAGCTATACACTATATTAAGTCTGAAGACTTTGATGCGAAGGAATGCCATGCAGACTATTTTGGCTGTATGTGTTGACTTGGTTGTATCACAAACTATACCAATAGTCTTGAAAATGTTGGGCCAAATTCTCCTCTCAATGTGTATTGGTATCATTGCTGAAGTTGTATAAGGTATGCCAACCTCAAGCTCTTGAAAGTTAAGCTTAGAGGAGTAGTAATAGTGATCCCCTTGAAATTTGAAGTCTGACATAGCAAGTTTTGCAGTATTCCCTTCTTTTTAAACATAGCAGATTTATGATATGACATTTCATTTGCTTTTTACTGTAATCGTGTCATCTGTGTCTGCATGGACATCATTATTTTGACACAAGTTCCAGATGATTTGCTATAAGGATTCCTCTGTTCCTAGTCATAGTAGGGAAAATAGAAGCAATACAAAATATGGGAGCCTAATTTTATAATTCTCCCTCACACAAAATCCATTCATTAGGTGAGTGTCAAAAGTAAGGAGTTTCAATTTCTGTATGTGGAAGGTGAGTTTTGCACATGTAGGTAGGGATACATGGGTGCAACTCTCTGTGTACCTAGATGTATCTGTAAACCAGAGAGATCACATCAACATTTTGTTTGTATATATGTGCCAGAAATGTTGTCATTAATGCCCCCTTGTCATTAAAATGGAAATAAAAACATGAGAGACAATATACAAGCATTCAAATATATTAACTATTCATATGGCAAACATTCAGTTTGCTTCCTCCAAAAACCCACTTTTATTTAATCACATACTTTACTCCAACATCATTATCTCTAGACACCATCATCTGTCTCACAAATGGCACAGAGCTACCTATAGAAAAATCAGTTTAAAAATCCAACAGCTCTCCAAAACATCCATCATTCCTCTTTTGTTAAAATGCCCCATCCTCAGATAACACAGCATCTATCCTAAACAGAACATTTATTGTAATTGAAGATTACTTTTAACTCCTAAGATCATTTCTACATCAAAATACATCAAACTTTAGAATGAAACACCAGAAAGTTATATAAATGTTAATTCATTCTATGCAATACTGAAATGTCTAAAGAAAATTATTAAGCAGTTACTAGACAGAGTAGAAAAGGATTATGATTTTATTTTTTCCCCAGAATATCTGCTCTAAGTCTTCAAACAGTTCTTAAACTTGACCAGGTTAATCACTGAAAGCAAAATAGCCATACATCAACAAACACCAAATGGAATCTAACATTTCCATTTTCCAAGATGCAAAGTGCACGAACACATCTCTGCAACCCTCACAATGGCAAACAGAGCTGTAAGTGCGTTTTGTGGTATACAATTGACTTCATCGAATACATCAAGTGCAGGCAGGAAACAACATGGGTGAAAAACAGCACTAAGCACTAGAATGAACACATGCACAACCGTCGATAAAGGACAGAAACACTCCTTTGTGGGAAAATACTTCTCATTTTTTGAAGTGCATCTCCTACCACTACAGATGGTTTTGGTAACAAAGCAGAGTGGGATTGGAGCATATGAGCTGGATTCCTTTCAGATGAAACTAAATGGCAAAACGCATTCTCAGGAAGGCACCTGATGTGCTCTGGCAGCAAATGGAGGCAGTCCACAGGAGCAAAAAAGAGCTGGTCAAACACGAGACCCATGTAAGTGTACAGTGTAGACACTGGGTCCCCAGCAGAGCTGCTTTGCTCTACAGATCTGCTCTGAGGGGCTGTGCTATTTGGCAAGGGAGATGCAGCATCAGGCCACCGGGGGCAGAACAGTCCATGCCTCTGCCATAAAACTCTTACCTTGTGGGGTAGCGTAGCCACATCCAAACCACTGCTGGGACTAGTCTCAGGCACATGCTAAGTCTCCAGTCATGCCTTATAAATGTTGGAAGTAATGGTAATCGGAATGGGCCACAACCATGCCAGGGACCCTTTTGACAATGTCGTGGTTGTGGCATGTTCTCCTGCCAGGAAACTTTTTGGGATACCTTTAATTTAGCCGTATAAGTGTAGCCCTTTTTTCCACAAGCTGATGCTTCCAGGAGGACTGTCTGAATTCCAAAGGGCTGGGGTCTGTGGCCGGGGGGCAGAGCCCCTTTACGAGTCTGGCCCTTGGCAGTTTCAGGCCCGTTGGGCTGAAGAACGTAGTGCCCAAATGACCCCAGAAGCAGGAGCGCTCTGGGGAAGCAGGCTGCCCAGGGCAGGCATGTGGGAGCACTGGTTGCTACTGGCTCACATGAGTACGTTTAGTAGGAGTTTCTTACCACACTCTATCAGCCTTCACAACTTTGTAGACGTTTAGAACTATGGGCATTCTGACTTCATTATTTAGCAAATTCACAAGTTGTTGTTAAGAGTCATTTGTGAGAATTTTCATGAAGAGGTGGCATAAACAAACATATGACAGTAGCAGAGATGATAAATCCCAGCAAGAAGTGATGGGAAGATCAAGAAAGGGAAGGTGCCTGCTCCAAAAGCAAAAGTGCTGTCTCTGACAAGACAGGGTTAGAAGGCATCTTCAGTACCTTTTCTTTCCCTGTATTGTTTCCATATAAACACTTTTAGGTTTGGGAAGTGTAAGCGTTTTCTTGCTCAGCACAAAAGAATTGCAGAGACTGAAGGTCAAAAGGTAAACTTCTCATTGCAAGACCTTTTCACAGGCTGAATTCAATACCTGTGTGATTAGTAGTGGTTAGTGTATGGGAATGGAAAGAGCTACCAGCTTTTTTCCTATTAAGGAAAAATAGAGAATGAATGCAAAAGAATACTCAAGATCTATCAGATAATTTTTCTTCACTGTGGTGATGTTCTTTACCTTCCTCTTTATTTTATGAGAAATAATACTGAATTTTAAAATCTTTAGCTAGAAATGCATTGAGTGTAGGAGGTAAATGAAGACAGAAATGGCAGCAGAATACAGTGAAAAGAAAAGCAAAAGAAGAAGAAATGAACACGATGAACAAAATTAAATGAACAAAATATGTGGGAACTTCTCCTCTGACATGAACGAAAATATAAAGATATGAACTTAAGCCACAGTAACAGGGTGAGACATGGCAGGTCCTGTTGCATAAACAGGGACATCTAAGCAATATCAGATCTCTGTAATGAGAATGAAACAATCTTAATAATCAAGAGGGCTCTGTTTCAGGACTTGAAATTCATTTTATTTTTGAGTTGCTTCTAACTGAACAGATGCGATGATGGAATCAGGATCTCTTTTGCATTTACTAATGCACTACAGTCTATTCTGCAAGAACTTTGTTGTTGTTTCAAAAGTTGCTACACTCATTCTCAGAAAGGGTGGATGAAGTCCCAGGGACTAATCTTGACTCTCTTTCCTGGGCATATTTACCAGTAGCATGGAGATTCTGCATGAATGAGGAGTGAAACCTATGAAAACACAGGAAGTGACTTATTTTGGATTAATCAAATGTGTAATGTCTACTTTAGTAAAGTTCTAGTAAATGCACTGAGGTCATTTAAATAGTTAGACTTTATCAACTACTTTTTGTTTTAGTTGTCTTTTCTTTGGCAGTTCTCATCATTGCAGGCCATCATTTCATGTGCATTAAACAACATACTTTTGCAAGACTGTAGAAATAGGAAGGTATTGATACCACATTATTAGTTGGTCATTTTACAGTGTATGTTCCGGACTCTGTAAGGAACCTCTCTTGGGTCGTCTAATCAGAAAATCCCCATGACCTCCTCTCTGCCATGCTGCTCTACTCCAGGTACGGCAAAGCCTGGCACAGGCATTCTCCTGCTGTATTAGACCACTGATCTAAGCATCCTCTTTTGTGCCCATTTGTTTACGGGATAATAAGTTAGTCAAACAGTTAATGCCCGTGTTGCTCGCAGGAGTTATAAGCCAAGCTTTTGTTGCATTTTAAGATTGGTACAAGTCAGAAGTATTCACTGTTAGATGCTTTTTTTTTTCCTTTTTCTTAGTGTCTGCAAAATCCTTTTTGAAACCCTGCTTGGTTTTCATACCCTGGGGCAATGAATTTCACAGTTTTAGTGTAACAAAGGATTTCTTTTACCATTTTGATTTGTGTAAGAGACTGCCTACTCCCTGGCAAGATACAGGGAGTTGTATGTTTGGAGGATATATTCCAGTTTGCCATAAGCTATAACATAAATTTAGAGACTTACTGTATTAATGACTATATGTTAAATTTGGCACTGGACAATTAAGAAAGGTGACTAGATGAAAAGTAAATCTGTAAGCCAATAGAAGTTCCAAAAGGTGCAAAGAAAATGGTCCTACTCTTGTGGCATATTGCTTTTTATGTTGGGGTAATACATGGCACTTCGGAAGAGTCCCGGAGCCTTGCTTGTGAAGATAGGATGGAAGATGCCAGCTCTGATGGAGAGAGTGTGCAAGCAGAAGGTGCAAAAGCAAATGCTGAGTAAAAGCAGAAGATTGAAAGTGGAGTGGGGTGAGATGGGAGTGATGGGAGGAGGTTTCCATAAGCATCCAGGCAGCCTATGTGCTTCTAGTGCCAGCTACCTTTCCTGGGTAACAGAAGCGGGAAAGGAGGTGGGTGAGGACTTTGTTGTTGTAAGTGCCTCTGTTATGTTTGATTTCCTTTGAGGTAGCAGCTGTAAGGTTACACTGGTTCCTTGATGCCTTGATTCCTCCGGCGGTAGCAGGCTGGCAGATAGGGTTGTTACTGATCAGCACAGCGAGCTCGTGAGGGGACGTCATCGTTTGTGTCTGGGAGAAGAGCTGCAGTTGGGAATGTTGGTGGAAGGAGCTCCACCACCTCTTGGGGAGCCTCAAGCTGGGTCACCACTGGATAAATGCCTCATGTGGCATCTGTAGCCCTAGTTTTATGAGGAGATAACAAAAGTCTTTTTCTACACAGCTGTGCCCTTAATCAGAGCTGTAATGCTGCCAGTAGTGCAGATAGCAGATACTGACCCGGGAGGAGGAATTGGAGGACTGGAAAGCAAGATGGTTAAGATGAAATAATGAGCTATGTGTTCCAAAGGGGCCACTGGTTTTGGATGCCCTACTTTTTAGGTTCTCAGACGTGAAATATTTCAGTAAAACTCAGGGGTTAGAAGCTAGAAGCTCCCACTGAAGTGAAAATGAGTACCCGTTTTTGCATGGCTTTGCACAAAGGAAAAATAAAGGGAAGAGTACATGGCTATCTGAGAGGTGAATGTTTCAAACCAGAAGAACATTTTTAGCATAACAAAAAGGCATATAATCACAGTAGGAGTGCTAAGATTAAAAAAGGAAAAAGGATGGTGAAGTATATGTGGGGAAATAAATATTCGTGAGCCCAATTACATTACAAGTAATAAAATTAGTAATTAATAATGAATTATTAATTCTTAAATACTACTGCTACTTAGCACTGGAAAAGTCAATTTATGGCTCAGTATTTAGTGGGACTGTTATGCCCTACAGCAGCAGGTAACTACTAATATATAGATCCATCATCTGAGCTTGCTGCAAGCAGTTGTTCTGCAATTCTGAGAGGTACTGACTGTTTTCCCAAAATGCTCAGTATGGGGCTAAATTCTGTCTATAGTTTTCTGTGTGAATGCTAGTATCTGCAATGCAGTCTTTTTGGAGCATATATTACTCATTTAGTGTGCACGTGTATTACACGTGCCACTGTGTTGACCCTTCCCATCCCTTATTTCTGTTTCATTTGGCTTGTGTAGAGACTATCGCTGGGGTTTGTCTGCCCTGTCAGTCAAATGGGGGGAAAAAGCCTGTTTTTAAATCTAGATTTGCAGACTGTTCTTCCTATTTTTTGAGAAGTATTACTTAAGAACAAGCCTAGAGGAGATGTTGGAAGTACAGTTCAACATATTTTGTGCTGTATTGCAGGCTGCCTTCAGTCTGGGTGAGTTGGATGTAGACAGGGCATAGGAGTGTGCTATGGTTCTCCCTACCAGAAGCTATTGTAAGCCACTGTCTTGCCAAGCACAACCTGACTGAGTGATGCCCAGGAATGTGGAGCAGAATATGTTTGTCCAGGATCTCAACTTTCTCTGCTGAGCTTGTTTCTCAACCTGTTATCATAGGTGGTAGCAGAAAGTTGCCAGAAATACTTGAAAAGTGGGACTCAGATACTACAGCTCTCCTTTCTTAGGTTTCTATCCACTAGATGCGGAAGAACTTTACCCAATCTGCTTTCTACACCATTGCTTCTTTGCCTTGGACCTGCAGCAGGATGACTGGCATGTGTGATTTGTGTTAGCAGGAGTTCACACACAACAAGCACTCGCATTTATTTCCCTAAAGAGCTGTCCTTGGCTTTCTGAAAACCAAAGTCCTTGTTGTTTGTCGATACTATCCATGAGGACTGTGTCACAGATTTATTGAGTACTTACCATAAAGTTTTCTGTGTTATGTATCAGATTGTTTTTGTTGGCTTGGTGCAAAAAGTGCTGAGCCAAAGTGGCAAAGGGAAAAGGTGAAAACTTACCAGCAAACCAAATCCTGGAAGGTCTTTTCTGTCACAAGCTGTTATGAGGATGGACACCAGCATCTAATAGCGACAGCAGGCTTTTTCACTGAGGTGAGATTCTTTTCTGCTTCCTTCCACTTACTACATGGTCTTTACAAAGTGTAATGAACAAATGGGAGGCGAAAGCTGGATTTTTACAGTCTCATTGATCTATGCAATCAAACTTGAATAATACAAACTGATGGAAATTCTATCGCTATTGCTTCTGTATGTGTTCTTTTGTTTTTCTCAGTTGTATCACTTCCTGACCGTGATTTTTTTTCATGATTCAGATCCAGGGAGCTCTAATCAATATCCTTTGTAAACTATTAATTTTAATGAAGCATTATGCAAGTGAGAAGATTAGAGATATGTCCAGGTAGTTGAACTGCACAAAGGTTGATGACGTGTCTAAATATAGTATGTTAATACACTGTGTCATCACCATTGCATACAAAGCATGTATGTAATATACATATGTAATTACATTAGTTGATTATAAAAGTGATACCTTTGATACTCAAGCACTGTGTGCTTGATGTAAAAACACAATTTCAATTGCCAGTTTGATGCTTTTACATCAGCTAGGATTTATTTGACAAGTTCTACTCATGCAACTTATTTCTATTAAATAGCTGTGCATGAAAATGTTGTTTCTTGTTCTCAGCGAAGTGGACCTAAAGAACTTGTCATTCCTCTCCAGTGGAATTTCAAGAAGAATTGGATAACATAATACTGGATTCCTCTAAAAAAACCTTTTATGCACGCTCAGGGTAATGAACATCCCTTAAGAACAGGATAGCACATCTGTAGTGTAGTTAAATTGTGGCGTAGCATCAGTGTAGCCAAGTCTTAAATGGTGGCTTTTCAGCTGACTGAAGGAATTGCACAGGTTTCTCTACCTGTTGAGCCTGCATTGCTTTTGAGAACAGCGTTAAATACCAACAGCTTTTAAGTTCTGTAAGGGATTACACTAGCCCTTATTTTCCTTCATTGTTTAGGAAAGGGTTATTTAGTCTGATACTTATTTTTTAAACTACTCACATGAAAATAAATATGTCCTCATAACCTGGAGCTTCGTATCAGGAGTTTAATACGCATTGATAGTAATGTATCTGTGTCTCATTTAGTGTGCTGCCATTGAAATACACACATTAACACCTTCTTCTTATTAAGATAGCCCCTTGATAATATAGTGAAAGATTGCAGGTTATTTGTGACAAATCCTTTGCTAGGTATTGTATGTATAGCTATGCCTCCAGTAATTCACATAAAATAGATTTCAAAGGAAAACATTTGTGTGTCAACATTTCATTTCATTTCATTTCTTTGCCTTATTGAAAACAGTGAAAGCCATTCTGTTTCTGAAACAAGATACATATGGTGTAGCTCACCATTTTGGAGAACACCACTCAATCTATAAACTTCGGTACACATACTGTAATTGCTTTCAAAAGAAGAGTGAGCGTGGCATGAAGCTGAATTAAGAAATGGATCAATTAAGCTATTTCTCTTTTCTGCTGCTTACTATATGTCAAGAACATTCTTCTAAAGTGCTTATTTTTCTTAAGCTAAACATGAAATAGTTATATGTAAAAAAATAAGACA
The DNA here is from genome assembly GCA_013400195.1 of Aramus guarauna. NCBI lineage: Eukaryota > Metazoa > Chordata > Aves > Gruiformes > Aramidae > Aramus > Aramus guarauna. The sequence continues at coordinate 81,057 of VXBL01003294.1, forward strand.
CAAAATATTCTTTTCCTGAAATAGAGCTTACACTTCAGACAAAACCATTTCAAGGTGATTTAAAGCTCTAGGATAAATTTTGCCTTGATTGTGTCTTTTATTGACTGTAAACACTATTTCTTCAGCACAGTCATTGCACAAGAATGCTTTACTGAGCTGATTGTATTATCCAATTCCTAGAAAGACTCAGTTTTAAATTATTATATATGCTTAGGCCTTGCTTATTCATGGGTGGGCGTGAGCAGTTTCACATATTTTAGGCACATTTATATTCCCATATAATCTAATATAAAATAATGGTCATAATATAAAAGAATTATATAAATATCAATGAGTGGAAACAATATAAAAATGATAAGTCTCACCTATTTATTTTTCCTTTAAAATAGAAACTCTTCTGTGAGTATTATGGAATGTCACAACCCAAATACCATGGAGAGCAGCAGACAGACTGATCAGGTCTTTAGATCAGAATTAGATAGAAATAGTTTCTTTTTTTCTTCCTTTTTTTTTCCTTTTTTTTTTTTCTTTTTAATTATTATTCTTTTAACATATTCAGCTGTGACAAAATTGACTTGGGAAGAACTGAGAGAAGTAAGTTGGCAGCTGCAGCTTGCTTCTTAAGTAACAGGTCCAGCACAGTTGACACTCATGGCATTTTTTCTCTTGCTGTTCACAGCTTGGCATCTGTTGAAGGGAGATGGACAACGAGGTATTTTTTTGAACCCTTAGCAATATAATTTTGAAGCTTTTATTTAGCATCCATGGAAGTTGAGTTCCCAGCTTGGTGGGAGAGTAGTACACTTAGAGAGCAGATGAGTCCTTCTGAAATACTGTAAAGGTCAGTGCATAGCCTGTATGTATATAGGATCCTACACACAGATAAGTTAGTATAGCAGTATACAATGCTTTGAATGTTACTGAAAACAGCAAGCTAAATCCTCACTTTGTACACTTAGTTTTAGAAGCTCAAAATATATTTTCTGGTTGAGGAACGTAAAACCCCACAGAAACAGAGACTGCCACTGCGATGTGCACAGGCTCTGTGGGTTATGGCTGTGTTGAACTGGTCTTTCATGGGTATTGGCTTTACCAGGAACTGAAGATAAAACTCTGAGTTTCTGTATTAAAACGCAAATCAGAGATGAGTCATCAACCATGTTTGCCTTGTTAGGACCTGTTTAGGTTGTGCCTTGGTACAGCTGCTCTGTCTACAGTTAGTGCCAAACACTGTGTCAGAGCTGCCAGCTCTGTTGGGTCAGAAAAGGACAAATTAAGGACCAGTAGAACTGTTTTTGTAAAGCAAAAAATTGGACTGACTGTCATGGTTTAACCCATCAGGCAGCTAAAACAGCCAGTGGCTCTCTCCCCCCTCCCAGTGGGATGGAGGAGAGAATCAAAAATGAAAAAGGTAAAACTTGTGGGTTGAGATAAAGACAGTTTAATAGGACAGATGAAGATGATGATAATAATGATAAAGGAATATACAAAGAAAGTGATGTACATCTCAGTTGCTCACCACCCTAAGATGATGCTCAGCTAGTTCCTGAGCCGTGCTGCCTCCTGGCCAGCCCACCGGTTATATACCAAGCATGACGTCATATGATATGGCATGTCATCTGCCTGGACTTGTGCAAAGCATTTGACACTGTCCTGCACGTCCTTGTTTCTAAATTGGAGAGACATGGATTTGATGGATGGACCACTCAGTGGATAAGCAATTGGCTGGATGGTCACACTCAAAGAGTTGCGGACAACAGCTTGAAGTCCAAGTGGAGACCAGTGACAAGTGGAATTCCCCAGGGATCAGTATTGGGATCAACGCTGTTTATCAGAATTGGGACTAGTGCATGTTGGCAACATGGAGAGTGAGATTGAGCGCACCCTCAGCAAATTTGCCAAGTTGTGCAGTGCGATCAACACATTGGAGGGAGGAATGCCATCCAGAGGGACCTTGACAGGCTTGAGAGGTGCACCCATGCGAACCTCATGAAGTTCAACAAGGCCAAGTACAAGGTCCTACACATGAGTCAGCACAATCCCAAGCACAACTACAGGCTGGGCAGAGAATGAATTGAGAGCACCCCTGAAGAGAAGGACTTGGGGGTATTAGTGGAAAAGAAGCTCAACATGAGCCAGCAATGTGATCTNGGCAACCTGGTCTAGTGGAGGGTGTCCTTGCCCATGGCAGGGGGGTTGGAACTAGATGGGCTTTAATGTCCCTTCCATCCTGAACTGTTCTATGATTCTGTGGTGATATCTCTTTGGCCAGTTTGGGTCAGCTGTCCTGGCTGTGTCCCCTTTGAGCTCCTTGGGCACCCCCTGCCTTCTCCTTGGCAGGACAGTATGAGAAGCTGAAAAGTCCTTGACTGCTTGGCAACAACTAAAATATTAGAGGGCTATCAACCTTATTCTCATTCTAAATCCAAAACACAGCATTATACCAGCTGCTAGGAAGAAGATTAACTCTATCCCAGCTGAAAATAGGACACTGCCAAAAGGCCATTCCTTTACCTTTTTTCAGCAGGGAAAGACATTTGGTTGAAACGTCTGTGTAAGGAGCTGGCTGTGCTTTGCAAGCGGCATAGTGTGGAAATGTGTGTGTGATTTCCCACACACGTCAGAGTAACAGCCTCAGAGTAATGCGCTATCCACACCCTGCCCATAACCCGCTGCGACATGCTCGCCATCAGCCCCGTCCTTCTTCTGGCTGTGACCACAGGAGGCGGCTTTGGGTAATCATCCATGTATGATCCTGTGGGCTTCCAGAGGCTTCCTTCACATTAAATGTTTTCCAGTAAGCAATTGCCAGGCAGACACCTGACCTCAAACTCTTATATCTCATCCACTAATATGCATAGCTTCAATGCTAAGTATCTTTTTTTAGTTAACTCATGATTTCCATTAAAATATCAAGGATAGGAACAGCTTAGAAAAACTAGAAGATGATTCTCAATAAACATTTGCAAGTTTTTGTACTTCCATGTGAATTATATTGACTTATTCTTAAAAAGTCCTTTAAAAAGAAGCCTTCGTGAACATCTGCTGTGGTCAAAATTGTCTTAGTCTGGTTTTGACTATCTGTGTGGCTTTTAATTTGTCTTCCTTTATGGAGATATTTTTCTCTTAGCAATCCATAACTCAAGCCTCTCAAGTCTGGAAGGAAAAACAGAAAGGTTATCAGAATTCCTAAGTGGCGATCTTGATGTCATTTAGGAGTCTTTTTTTTTTTTTTTTTTTTTTATGATCACAGATCAGTTTTATGCTCTCCATCAAATCCTTTACCTGCATAATGCTGCATAGTCCAAAGCAGTTAATATGTTGTGGCTTGTAAGCTGATCTAACTGGTCTGAATGCTCCATTTAACTTAATACACCATGCTGCTAAGCTGTTTATCCCTGCTCTGGCCTGCCTATTTACAGAAAAAGTGGCTTTGTTTTTGAAAACTCTTCTTGCGTTTTTAAAATGAGCTTTTGGGTTTGTATCTGTGGTCTAATTTAAAAAAACAAACAACAAAAAAACAAACAAAAAAACACACACACACACAAAAAAACAAAAAACAAACAAAACCAACCAAACAAAAAAAACCCCAAAAAGCTCTACCAATAAATCAGAGGCAGTTTTGCTGGTCTTACAGTTGGTGGCATAGTGCTGGCATAATGCTGGCACAGGGCAGCCCCGGAGAGCCGAGAAGCTCTCAGGGCTGAGACCAGCGTGGGGTTATTGCTGGCTGGGGGTAATGCAGTTTGGTGCCTGGGGATGTAAAGCTGCTCGAGAAGCAGAGTGGCTGATGGCATGAATTCGTGTCCTCTTAAACTCTTCTAAACTGTGGCAGTGATTTTAAAGGCAACATCGGTACAATGGGAGGGTGTTACTGAGGATATTTTCAGATATGCAGATATTTCTGCTAGTTTTCTGTGGGTACTGACATCTGTGCTGCTATCTAATGCACGTACAGTACGTTACCTGTGTCCAAAAGAGCAACAGTGTATGTATTGGAAGTTGCAGTTTTGTCCTTGCAGACAACGGGAGTAAAAGTATTGATGCATGTTGGCTTGTACATGGCTGTTGGACAGTGGATGCTATTTAGAAATGTTGCCAGGGGTTTGCATCTTGAAAAATGCAGCTGAAGGAGTACGGGTGTACAGTTCTGCCTAAACAGAAGCTGGGAGGGCCGGTTAAAAATTTACGAGAAGTGAGTGTATATATCTGCTAGTCAGCACTTCTTGGTATATCATTCTGGAGATACTGCAAGCAAACATTACCCATGTAGGAATTAAGCTTTGGTGCAGATATATTTCCTGTGGTGTTTCCTTATTTCTGAAACAAGATTAGCTTGATATAGAGAACAGTTGCCTACCTTTTGTATAAATGGAGATTTTGGGGCTATTTTTGCATACTTAGCATTTGAAATTACGCATCTCTTCTCTGTCTTGAACAGTGGCTACTATAATGCTGTGTTCAAAAGTAGATAGTGACATATTTGTGGAAAAACCTGTGAAAGAAGCAGGCCAAAATAATAGTGAGTTACTATTAACTGAGCCATCATCTGAGTGCCCGAGTGAGTGCCTGCCAGGTAAAGAGACCTCCACCTCTCTGTTTGGAGCAGCAGCCAGGTGGTGACAGAGGCATCAGTGCAGCCCCTTGCCTCTCCTGACCTGCCTGTGAGCTGCGTTCACAAAGCTGGGTCATAAAATGCATGCTGAGTCCTTGTGATATCACCGATTCCCTCGAGCTCTGCTAAGCAAGCTGTGCAGGCGGAATTATCATCTCGTAAAAATCCTAAAGAAACAGCCTTTCCTACGGTTTTGTGGGAGAGGATGTTCCTGGTGCAGCCCAGCCATGCACCTACTTCTATACCAGGCGAGAGGATTTTCTTGCTCTGACTAATGAGGGGCTCTGAAAATTGTTTCCACTGTGCAAACTGGCAAGCTGTAGTACTTTTACATAAGAAAAGTTATTATAGTAATTTATGCTTATAGGGTTTTAAAGTAAAATGTCACCATATTTTTTTTTCCCCACCTTACAGATAGAGAAAGTTTGGGCAGTGAGAGGTGAAAAGACTTGCTGCAGGGTCAGAGTCAAATCTGCTTCTCTTGACTTCAAGTACTGCTCCAAAGCATGGCAGCCCCAGCAGTGAAGTGCTACGTCTGCAGTCCTGTGTTTCAGGGAGCAGGGAGGGGTTTAGAGCTCCTCCATTTTATATCTTACTCTGTGTTTCTGATTTCTGCAGGATTCACGTGCCTCAGTTTTGTGGAGGTTTACTTTTTCCTGAGATGCTAAATACCCTACAGGTTTTTCTGACAAAGGTGATAGTGCGTGTGTTGAAGCAGCATTCCCTGTATGTGCTAGTGTTTGACTGCAGCTTCAATTAAGTTTATCTAAACAAGTGCTCTACCAGATGGTCACTTGTAATTATTTTACATTATCACCGCTGAACTGCCCTATTCTCAGACCAGGCAACAAATCCTCCATCGTTTTTGTTTTATTTCTTTCTGGAAGTACACAAAGACAAAATGTTGAGTACAGTGTTAGTGGCACATGGGTATACAGTGGAAAGTCTTGTAGGTTGTTTTTTTCTTTATTCTCCCTTTATGACATGGATTCCAGGTGATTTTCCCAGAGGCCAGCTGTTTTCCTCTCAGGAAAGGAGAGGTTGGGATGGAAGGAGATACAGGTTGGAGCACTGCCCTTGTTCCAACTCTGTGTCACACTGAGAGTGAAATAAAATGACAAAAAGTGGCTCTAATGTATTTATACTGATCTGAATTAAGGGTAAATTTGGTATGGCTTAAGATTTGTTGCTCGTGGATTCAACTTTGATTATAAAGAACGGTGTGATAGGAACAAGGGATTGCATCATGCTAAAAACAAGAAGTGAGCTCTCCAGATGCTGAGAATTTAAGTACTTACATAGCATCAGATAGGTAAGGTCAAATATGTCCACAGTGAAGCTTTTCTGATTAATAATGGAGTAACACTAATTTATACCAGCTGCAGAATTCTACTAAAAAATTAAGCAAAGTGCTGGTTCATTGCTGTTGGCTACATATCAAAAATGAGGTTGAAAAGGAAACAGATCAGTAGCAGAAAATACAGATAACAATAATACTTTGTAATAGGGAAAAATACAAAAAGTAGGAAAAATAATAACAGAATGCAGTTCACAGCTCAGAAAATAGGACTAAGGAACTACTGTGTAATTAATAAAATTCACACAGTGTCAATCAAGTAAACAATCTGGTTTTGGGCAGATTGAAAATAGAGGGCCAAATTCTGTCTTCAGCTGCTTCTATGTGGTTTTGTCTCCAAGGCAGAATTTACTTTATAATCTATGAGTGGATAACAACACAAGACAAGAGAAAGGATGTTTTAGAGGTAGCCACAAATGACAGACACGAGGCAAATCTGCTAGATTTAACAGACCTTTAATTGAGAAGGTTGGTCTTGCATAACAGCAGCAGAGGAAGCTGCCAATCCTTGAACCTATCCTCTAATGAAATATCATTGTTAACTGTTAGCCCTTATGAATACATCATTGGTTTCCAGCCAGAGAATCATAAGCAGTTGATTGCCCAGACATAATCGTAACAATTTCCACCAATACCGTGTTGCAGCAGTTTAGAGGATGCAGCAGCATGAGAAAGAGATGCAACTGCTTTACGATGAAAATATTAACTTGCTGGTCTATTCCATAAGAAGCTTGAATGGCAAAGAAATGGTTAAAAATCATGAGGTTTTTGGAGTAGGCTAAGAAGGTAGATGAAGAAATATTTGTCTAGGTTCATCTGACCCTACAAAAGCCTAGAACGTGACTGGGTGGTCCAAACAGGAATAGTGGGTAAAAAGAGACTGTTGGTGAGGTGGGTAGCATGACCCTGCTTTTATAAGATCTTTGGTAAGATGAAAGTTGCACTTCTACTATGATAATTTTAGTAGTGGATGTGCTTAATGAAAAGGATGCGACTAAAAAAAAAAAGCCTACATGGAGATATTTTTCCTTAGAGCACAGCAGTGCAGTTATGCGTATGGCGTAGCTTTCATTTTGCATCATTTAGATATTTGAATTGTGGAGGCCACAGTAATTTAGCATGTCTTAACAATTCAGATTCATACTAGTGGTAGGATTGTCAAAGGACATCAGTGAGGCAAAATTTGTAGGAAGAAGCAATATCTTTTATTGAATGGAAAAATGAAACCAACCAAAAGCTTATACAATTTTGGAGGAAAACAAACAGCACATTTGCATCATGGGAATAGGATTTATGTTCCATAAGATATGTTATTATCCTTTTCTCTACTGACTTTGGTGGAGATCTTACAGGTTCCTAGTCACAGAAAACAGGATGTCTGCATATTGGAGATGAGAGGGTGCCCCAGGACTGTCATATATGGAGTCCTTGCCCATTCCAAGTACAAGCTTTATGGGAATTTGTGGTTCAGCCAACCAGAAATGGAAGGACTTCAGTGGCACATCTAGTCTATCCTCTGTCTAAATCTTCACTAGCAGGTGTTTCTTCAATCCACATTTAAAACTTTTCTGTGATAGATATTCTACAACCTCCCTACCTATAACCTGCTCTAATGCTTGTTTTGCATCATAATTACAAAGTGCTGCCTCATATCTAGCTTATTTTTTCTTCTTGCTAAAAATCCATACTTCACAGGTAAATGCAGAGAACAATAGATGTTTATATAGTGACTTCTTATAGCGAAGGAAATTAAGCAGGCTCTTTCTTAGTCTTCTCTATCAGTCCCTTTCACCTTGAGAAGTCATATTTTTAAATCTCATATTATTTTGCCCTCCCTTGGGATCTTTCCAGTTTGTTTACATCTTTCCTAAAGTGTAGAGGAGAACAGGACAAAGTACTTCAGTAAGACTGTGTCTGCAATGAGACAAGTCGAGTTGGAATAACGACTGACCTTGTTGTACTTGCAATGCTCCTGTTAGTACATCTCAGAAAGACGCTGTTTTTGGAGCACGTTCTTGACTCTCACTTAGCCCAGAGTCTGTTGCAGTCTTTGCCAGTTATTGCACATTTTGTGTTTGTGCATTCCTTCTTCCTTCCTTCATTTACTTTGCAGTCTGTATTGAATTTCATCGTATTCATTTCAAACCATTTCTCCGCTTGATCAGGATCATTACTGATCATTTCATCCAGAGTGCTTTCACCCAACTTGTTGTTGCCCTCAGATTTTGTAGCTGGATCCTCTATTCCATCATGCAAGTCTTTAGTGAGATGATTAAACAGAACTAAGACTCAGCTAGACCTTTACTGAAGTGCCCTCCCAAAGTGATAGCAAACTGTTGATAATTTTAAGTACAGAGGATAACACATCCGCCTTAGACTAATCTAATGACTCTGTTTTCCTCCTTCACATAGCAGAACGCTGTGATATGTCTCAAAAGCCTTACAAAAGTCAAAATCTATCACATCTACAGCTTCTCCACACTCTGCAAAGCCAGTTATACTGTCAGAGGAGTTAATGAGTTTGGTCTGATGTGATCTGCTCTTCACACATCTAAGTCGTCTGATTCTTTTCAGTTTATTATGCCTGAGGGGATTAAAACCAGATTATTAATAATTTTTTCCAGTATCGTTCCAGGTATCAGTGCAATGCTACCTTGTCTACAAATCCGCAGGTTCTTCTTTTCCACTTCTAAAAGCTGTTCACTTATTTGTCTTTCCTGAGGCCTCTGGGAACTCACCATTCTCCATGAGTTCTTGAAGGTAATCATTAATGGTTTGGAGATTGCTTTAGCTAGTCCTTGAGCACTCCAGGGTGAGTTTCATCAGGCCCTGCTGATTTGAATTCCTCTGACTTACTTAAATACCCTTCTCTATCCCTGCACTTGCCTGTGCTCCTCTCCTAATTGTGCTAAGCAATTTGAACATTTTCTGCAAAGACAGAAGTGCAGAAGATATTGAACACTTCAGCCTTCTCTGTGTCTGTCATTAGCTGTCTCTTCTTTCTTTCAGTCTTTATTATTATCATCTTTATCTAGAGCTTTTTCTTAGTGCCTTTAAGCTTGAACAGTCTGTGATTCATTTTGTGCTGTAGCTTCTCAAAGTTTATTCCAGGCCATCTCTTGGCTTGTTCTACACATCCACTGGTGCGTTTAGCCTACGTGCATTCAGAGTGCAGGCTGGCTTAAATTGTGCCTATGGTGCAAATGTACTCACTGAGTACTCAGTCTAGAGTTTCTCCCCTCTGCCAGTGTGTAATGTATATAGTTTGACATACTGGACTTGCTATGCCTATTCAGAAATTGTACCCAAGGCTGCTGGATTGTCTAAGATACTATTGGGTTTTCTGACTTGACCAGCTTATTTTCTTCCTGTGCACAAAGGCAGCAAGAGGGGAATATGGTGCGGGAATTCATACCTGAATACAGTGAAGTCTGTAGATTTCCGAAGTCTGTATTCAGGCGGCCATATAATTGGGATATTTGTGAATGGCATTATCTTCTCATCAGCCTGAAATCCAGAGAAGAGGATTGCTTCCATCTGCTACTGGGACAACTCTGTAGGACTCTATATAGGGGAAATACTTTTATAAAGAAAAGAAATGAGCATACTGCTTGTGGAATCCTAAATAGCAACATCTTTCAAAGTTAGCTCTTTTCAGGAAGATTTTCAGAGGTATTATTGGAATAGTTATTTTCTTTGCCTTGAAAAGACTGAGAGATAGCTTATAGGATAGCTTACAACATACTTCAAAAACCACTCTGGCTGTGCAGCAGAGCTCTGGGAAACAGCATCATAATAGTTACAGTTCTGCAAAAGGAAAGGTTTAGTTTGCAATTATTCACTAGAAAGGTGAGACGTTCAATGGCTGGTGGTGACTTCTGGAAGAACGTCAGCTAAGCTTCCGCATCAGGGTTTGCTTGGAGGACACGCTGTATTGGTGTCCGGGTCCCCACTGGGATTATCCTCAGCACTGAGAAGAGGGTTGCTGAGTGCAGTGGAGCTCACTGCTCAGCCTCCCTCTGCTCGGAACCCGTGGGAACCAGCGGAGAAGCTGCTACTCTGACACTGGTGTGTGACGGTGCTCTGGACTTGTCCTGACATGTTTGCCCTAGGCGATCTGAAATTCCTAGGGGACCTGTTTCTTTTCTAAACGTGAACAACTGTTCAGCAGATGAAATGAAATGCTAGTCAAATGACTGCATGTTAGGCATTTCCCTATTGCAGTAGGAAGCGTGCAGGAGCCTCTGATAACAGTAGCTTTGGGAGATTATTTTTTTCTCCCTGTGTGTCCTAAGCCACCACGCTTCCAGTGGGACCTGCAAGGACTTGGCACCTCTGGTTATTGGGCCTTTTGCTGTGTAAAATAGGTAAATATTAATTCAAGAGTTGATTCAAAAGATGATCTCTCAGGAAGGAGGCTTTACAGAGGTATTATTGCTTGGGGTTTTTTTGTCTGGTAGCATTGCCTGGAGGCCCGTATCGGTGCTCAGGATTCTGCATGCATAGGTAATAGCATGAGTTTACTGCAGCACAGGAGAGAGAATAAGGCTCATTAAATACAACATATTACTAACAGTGGTGTTATTCTGTATCTGAAGTGTTGACAGTAAAACAAAATAGAATCCACTTTTATTTTTAAACCTGTGACAGATTAGGAGACAAATGTATATGTAGCCGTATCAATTTGTTACCTCCATTTTGCTTGGTAAAGGCAATTTTGATTGCAGAGCTGTCCTGTGCCATGCTATAGACTCCACTGAGACTTCATGTTGCACTGAATCAGCAAACTGTCAAGCCTCAAGAATCACCCATTCAGACAAGGCTTTCACAAAGAGCTGACTATTTCCTAGCCAAGAAAATCCTGTTTCTTGGGAATCCGTAACAGTCACGCATTGAAACTGAGAAGGGGAATAGCATCTACATGTCTGTCTTACATCAGCATCACTTGTGTTGTCGCAAAATAAAAATGATTGGTTTAGTAATCCTTCTAAAATGTCTCTGTCTTACATCAAGTAGTTGGTGGTCACAAAGGGCTCAGGCATTAACTGGAAAATCTTATAAACTGGAGCTTTGCAGAAAGGTCTGCTCAGACTCTGGGTATTTTGCAGGGCACAGGTGTAACTTCCAGGCATCTTGCGTGTGACAAGACAAAAGGATACAGGGGAAGTCTAAGCTCAGGGAGTGACTCAAAACCCTAATTTAAATAACGATGTGTAGAGTTGAATGGCAGTGTGTGTAAAGGAAGGTGTGGAAGCCATGTGGGACCATGCACATCTGATTTGGCTTCTGCAAGGTCAGAAGCCGCTTAGATTATACTGAAGTCCAGCTGAAAAAATATGCAGGAACCTAACTTTTAAGTCAGGATTAAGGGTAAATGAAAAAGTTAGTATTGAATGCTACATCCATTGTGTGGTCTTGTCCAAAGGCTTTCGGCCTGAATTTATACCACACACAAAATCAACTTGAAACTAAATTTTATCGGCAGAACTCTTCAGATTTGCATTTGAAGCACTGTTTTCCATTGCCTTATGTCTTATGCAGCTTCAAAACAGATTTTGTATGCATCTGTGGTGGCTGAATTCTTAGTTGGAACTGTTCATATACATCAGCCTATATGACAGGCAGCAAACCACCTTTTCAGTCTTGCTACAATGGGGGGGATTTCTTAGGAGGAGGCGGTTTCAGTGAAATGGCCTGGGTATTATTTGGTTTAAAACGGTTATGGAGTCAATTGGGAGACCTGCTGTACTGAGCATGAATGGCACGTTGAACAGGAAAAATGCCCTAATCTGCAAAGGGACCTAAGATAGTATCGTCCCTTCCTTCTCTGGAAAACTTGCTGCTCTAACACGTGGTGGAGAGGGCTCTCTGCACCAGTCTGCAGAGGTCCTGCAGAGTCAGAAGGCATTTTAATATTCACTAAATGTTGAAGCATCTTGTCACTAAAGCATGAGTTTCTACTCCATAGCTGCACTCTTTGCATAGCATAGGTTGACTGGAGAAACAATCGTGGAGACCTGGCTCTGTCAGGATCTGTTTTTCTGAGTGAAATGAGCACAGAAACATGATGACGATTAGTCCTCCACGGAATTGCAACTTTTCCTCCTCCTCAATATGCTGTGGACCTTGACATTTGGACAGTTGTGGGTTTTGTTTTCTTTCAAGTCCTTGTCAGCAAAAAACAAGGACATAGCAAAATACGCAAGCACTCATATGTTTAAATACTTGATTAAGTCTGTGTAAACCTTTTGTCTTAGTTAAATATCCATTTGGAAGCTTTGATAGCTTACAATGTGAAAACATGAATTCAGGTCTGTGGATGAGCTTCTTAAAGTGACTGGGGAGATGCAAAGGCTGAGAGGCATATTTCAGACCAGTGGTGTGTCTTCCAGTGCCAGTCCCAAAGGCTGTCAGGTTAGCAAGCACTCAGAATTCGGGAGCATTGCTATGGCAGGTAAGTGTTTCCCAGCGGTGTTGAAATATGTTCAAGTATACAATATATAAATAATTTAAAGAAGGCTACTTTACAGCACCGGCGAAACTCTATGAATCACAAAGATATCTTCCCTCATATTTGTTAACATTTTATTTATTCTAAAAGCCCATACTTCTGTGAAAAAATATATTAATAAATACAATAGTACTGAAACACCTACTCATATACAATTATGCTAGCTGTGTTGGGTGGTCAGTATGGTTACAAAGCCCCTACAGAAAGTCTCTGCTAACAACTAGCAGTATTATCACTTTGTCCCAAGTACATAATAATTTCCAGTACTAGATTTACAGAGTGGATTATTCCAAGCCAGGAGAAAGTAGCCAGATGAATAAGACAATATGAAAATGTTGTGTTGTTCCCCATTGACCTGATACTGCAGAAACACGTGTCTGACATACAGCTGAAAGGAAAAAAAACCCTGCCACTTAAATGAATAGAAGAATTGTTATCGTTACATAGATTTTGGAGCCTTATAGACCCCTTTCTTATTATGATCCCTCAGCAATAAAGTCAGAACTGAAACTGCAGTGATTAGTGAACTCTAGATAATGAAAGAGATTATTGAAAGTTGCTTGTGTATGTGTGAAAATGTTTTATGTATTTTTCTACATAATTTGGTTATCTTAAATAGATTAAGAAGGATCCCTAGGAGTTGGGAGCCAGGTGCACTAGCTTTACTGTTCTGCCTAGAAGAGTGGCTGTAAATCTTATCTACCACTTTGTTATTATGGCATCAGGAGCTACACATCTATGTCTGCTTGCACTTCACTGAGCTGACTGCTATCACCTGTGTCATTTAATCTTTCTCTTGCTCTTTCATGTGTCTTACATAAGCACACACCGACCCACACACATACATACACAGAGTTTTCTGGGGTTTTTTATTCCTGTGGGCTGGCTTGTTAATTTGGATGTTAGTGAAGACTGAGTTTTGTTTGCAATGAAATGTGCAGTCACCAGTGCATGTGATCGAGGTTTGGTTGCCCAAACCTCTGCCCAAAGTGCAGAGCCAGGTAGGAAAGCTGTACCTTTCCCGTAAGTCCGCTCTCTTTAATGTGATCTCTCAATCTTGTCGGGTTCTGTCAACTTCACATCTCTTGCTGAGACAGAGTTTATGCTTACTGTGTACCCAAGAGGTTTTGCTACCATCATGGGTCCACACTGTTAGTTTCAACATCCTGTTGGATCAATCTGGGGAAGGTTTCCTACCTGACAAATCACTGAAGCAACAAACTTCTTTTGTGTGGTGTTATTCTAGGTTCACATCTAGAAATCTGATAGTTGATGGATTAAATGTTTGGCCATTATTTGATGTATTAATCTAATTTGAAGCTTCCTAAAAGTTTGTTTCACTTTTACACTTTAAAAGAGTTAAGAAATGTGTAATAGCAAGTTAGAATGGACAGTGTTTCAGTAGGTCGAATAATGCAGTCAGTATGAATTAATATGATTATCAATAAATTGCTGTTATTCATTCGGCTGTCTTTGGGGGGACTATTGATCTTTCCATACCTCAGAGAATGTATTGTTCCCAGGTGCATACACAGTTTCCCATGTCCTCATGGGTCACTGTGGCTCAGTGCAGAGCTAGTGCAGACATGGAACAAAACTGCTAACTATTTGCAAGGCTGGAGTGGATGCTCTGGGCTGTTTGTACTTCTAGCAGTTCAGCTTCAAAGAGGCAATTCTCTTGTGCAGTCAAGGTTAAAATGAAGGCTATTAATTTCTGCAAAGATCATGAGAACAGGACAAGGCACAAGAATTGTCAACTGAGGAGTCTATTTTTGTTTTAATAATGCTCTTTTGGAGCAATTTAAACTGAAATCTGAGCAGACTTGAGGTCTCCATTTTGTAATGGTGATGGCTAGTACAGTGCCCTTGAGCTCTTCTCAGCTGGCACCCTTTGTTTTCAATAGTTACTGCCCTTATGAAAGAGGTAACATGGCCTGTAATGAGTAAAACTGTCTACATTCTGCATGTGTCTCAAATAAATGTATACAGTGTTCTGGTAATGAGATCACAGAATCACAGGATGGCTGAGGTAGGAAAGCACCTCTGGAGATCATCTAGTCCAACCCTCAAAGCAGTTGGAGCCACTTGATTAGGACACTGTTCAGTTGGGCTTTGAGTATCTCCAAGGATGAAGACTCCACAGCCTCTCTGGGCAACCTGTGCCAGTGTTCAATCATACTCCTGGTAAAATAGCTTTTTCTTATTTCTTTAAATGTTCTTTCCTGTATTTCAGTTTCTGCCTGTTACCACTTTTACTGTCACTGGATATCACTGTGAAGAATCTGGCTTCATCTCCTTCCTCCATGAGGTATTTTTACACATTTATAAGATCTCCCCTGAGCCTTCTCCAGGCTGAACAGTCCCAGCTCTCTCTCAGCTTGTCTTTGTGTGAGAGATGCTTCTGTCCCTTCATCATTTTAATGGCCCTGTGCTGGACTGACTCCAGTATGTCCATGTCTCTCTTGTAGTGGGAAGCCCAGACCCTGCTTCCACACATTGTATGCTTCCTTTTTATGTTTGTTGGAACTTCCTTGTGCATCCACGCAGGCCTTCTGCGACCTCCTTTACTTGACTTACTGCAAGGGCCATCCTTGGCTTTGGAAAACATGATCTTTGAAAAGTCCCTCACCCCCAGCTAAGAAGCAGAATTTTCCTTAGCAGCTTAACTTATTTGCAAGATTACTATTTTCCTTTGTGTCGTATAGGAACTATCTGCATATTTTCCCTGGTCTGTTTCAAGAAACCTTAAGGAAACAAGGCACTCAACTGCATTGTATCTTAGCTGGTGAATGGGGCATCCTAAAGGGATAGAGTAAAGTAATATTGCAAAACACATGGCCTGTTCAATGTCATGATTTTTGACACAGCTTAAAAATATGTGATTAAGGGCCTGGCTTCTGCATTTTTTTTTTCCCTGTCAGATATTGGACCATTTTCTCCAATTTTCCCTCAGACCCTGTCTTTATGCTATATAGTCATTTTGGCACAGCAAGCCCCCATTTAAAATTCATAGTATGTCCTTTCCACTTAAGTCTTCTGTGGCACAGTTTGCATGAGTGAGATTCTTCGCAGCAACTGTACCTTTTCTAGAAACATAGAATAGTTTGGATTGGAAGGGACCTCTAGATCACTCCCCTCAGCAATGAGCAGGGGCATCTTCAACTAGATCAGGTTGCTCAGAGCCCTGTCCATTCTGACCTTGAATGTTTCCAGGGATGGGGCATCTACCACCTTTCTGGGCAACCTGTTCCAGTGCATTACCACCCTCATCATAAAAAATTTCTTCCTTATATCTAGTCTGAATATACTGTCTTTTAGTTTAAAACTGTTACCCCTTATCCTACTGCATCAGGCCTTACTAAAAAATTCATCCCCCTTTAAGTACTGAAAGGCCACAAATTTTAGCAACTATTGCTTACCTTTGAATATTCAGTCTATTTCCTTATGGATTAGATAGGGAGTTTCTAAGTTTGCACAGCGTGTACAACTGCCCTTTTCCCTGAGACTAATTGCAGCTGTGTCATCTGGATATTGAATTGTGTTATTATTTTAGTTAATTAAAATAGATTTGGATGGCAAGAAAGAAAGAAAAATTGAAACACCTCTTTGGGGTGTTTGAGTCTTTGAGGAGTTTATTGCAGGAGAAGAACTAAGTATGTCTGTTGTGCTCTCTCAGGGTCCCAACACAGCCAAAATGTTCTTGGAGACGGTATGGATAATGACTAATTATATTCTGCCACTCACATTTGAGTTGCCTCCTACCTAGAGAACTTTGAGAGTTTGTTTATGTATGTTATAATTTAACTGTTGGAAATGAACCCTAATAGGTGCTACTCAGTGCAGTAAAAGCCATTACACTTCATTTGTAATTAGTTATCTGTCAAACATTTGTTTATAAGAGCTTATAAATCTGGCTCTCCTGTAATGACTTTTACATTGGTAGATCCAGTTCTCCCCATCAGAGAGCAAGATAAAATGAAGAAAACTTCCACAATGCGAGGCTGGGGTATATGAGTAGAAAGCATAGATGAGTTTGCCCGTTAACAAAAAGAAATAGTATTTGGGAAAAGATTAGCCTTAGATTTATAAAATTTCAACAGAGGTGCAGGAAAAAGACTGTGAAATGAAAATCAGGATATAGGACAGAGATTAAATGTGTTGAATTCCCATTGGAAACTGTAGAATTTATGGACCACTTCAGTACTTACCTGAGTGGTGATACCAGCCTGCCTGAATCTGTATTGCAGAACTGGGCAGGTGTGTAAAGATTGCCTGAAAAAACTTTGCTTCCCTTCTTCTGCAGGGGCTTGAATTTGGAATACACACAAAGAAATAGTCTTTGCAATGCTTTTTTCAGTGTTGTGAAAACTGTAAAAAAGAAATCACCTTGAAACAAGTGGCAAGTTCTCTAAATTGCCAGTGCACAAACAGAAGACTTCCTAAATACACGTTACCAATTTTTTCTGAAACAGAAATGTATGTTAACAGACAAGAAGTTAATGTTCACCATAAGAATTGTAATATAAGCTAGAACTAGAGTAGAACTGCATGATCAGTCAGTTATATTGCCAAAACCCAGCCTTGATAATTTAGTGTAAGTGGGCAAAATGCGTTCAGGATTCAGTATGTGCATTAATGAGATAAGCAAATACGAATTTATTGCTCTTCGATTCATAAAATTTTAATACAAAAAAATAGTAATAAGGAAGACAAGTCAAAGCTAGTTAGGTATTCATCAAATTACCTTATAGAGAAGACAACAAAATTAGCTTCCTATTGATATGATGATAAGCAAACACAAATGCATAATTTTCCAGTTCACAAATCTTCTATATAAAATGCCATTAGAAAAGGAATGCAAAACTTAGTTTCAGGTGCATTAGTTTTCAGAGGCCTTAGAGGAAACTATAAGAAAAAACCCACAACAAACCAACCAAAAAACCACCTGCCGTATTGTAGCATTGACAAAACGTTAAAGGATTAGAGGAAAGGTTTAATCCACTGATTTTATTCAAAGACTTCATAGAATAACGATAGGAGAGGCTCTGGGTGAGTTGGGAAGATCACTGTTGACCAACCCTGGTCCTGCAGTGAAGAGCACCCAGGGTGAAGATCACCATGAGCTCTTGCAGCAGAACAGTGTAGCCATGGCCGCCCACCGGCTGTGGAGCTCCTCTGCAGCTTGGTCTGTGAGGCAGACCAATTCTTTGCACCCTTATCACCTAGCGAGCATGCAGGCTGGGGACTTGGTCTGATATGAGGATCTGATGCCAAGTGCAAGCTTTTAACCTTTTGAAATTTCAGTCTCAAATAGTCACAGAAAGCAACCGGGAGTGAAAATTATTTCATTACAGTTCTCGTCAGACTGAATCACTATCTAAATCACTCAGCTTTTCAGCACCATTCCTCTGTTATTTTCCTTGTTAGTGTGCTCCACTGTCAGAAAAGAGAGATTATTTAGTGCCCTTCAGAGCACAGCACTTAAGAAGAAAGTTAACTGCAGCAACACATCCTGGGAAAGGGATTGTTTATTGTGCCGTATATCTTGTCCATTGCAACATGTGGAAATCTTAGCGTAAATTTGTTCACTATGCAAGTATTTTAATCCTTTGGGTCTTTACAGAAGCTAGATTAGTTTGCCTCACGTTAGAGAAGATGAGCACACGGTTTACGGTGCAAGTAGGAGTGTAGCAGGGTACCTAAGTTTGTGATTGCAGTGTGATGTGGATATTGCTAAATGGACTTTAATCAAGTCTCCTGGTTTCAGCCTGCCCCTCAGAGCACAGGGCTGAGTGTACTGACCTTCCACGTATTTACTGTGCTGCTGAATTGGGTTTTGCAGCTTGTGGTAATGCTACGAGGGTGAGACTGCAGTCAGTACCTATTGCAGATGTATGGAGGGGGATTAAATCCAAGGATGTCCAGATTTGTGGGGCACCCACAGATATACAAACATCTAAAGAAATATTTCCTGGCTGTGTCTGTAGGTATATTTAGAGTTTATAACTCTAGTTAAGTATTATAACTCTAAATGAATATATCAACATAACCCTTAGAGTCCCTAAATCAGCTCCCTCTGTATAGACTCAAAACCAAAAAATGTTTTTGCTACCATCTTCCTTGGAAATATTTCTTAGAATTGCTACTTTTTCACTCAACCATAATGTGTTAGTTCTGCTAGCAGTGTTGACTCCCATTAAAAGCCAGACTGTGTTACAGAGGTGCTAAGACTGTTGCTGACACTAAAGCAATGAACCTGGAAGGGCTCAGCTTTTAGGTTCAGCAAGCCTCCCCCTTCTCATGGACTGGAGATTATTGCAAAGGTCATAAGGCTCACCTTTTCAGTTGTTTCATACCACTTTTACTGACATCAATTTAAGCAGGGCAGCCAGGATGCTGGACAGGAACGCAGGGTGCATTGGATATGCTCTTAGCTGTGTCACCAACTATACCTGATAAACTGGGTAAGCCGTTACACGTCTCCATGCCCCATTTTCCCCACCAGTAAAACCACTTTTACAAAGCTGAACTCTGTGACACTGCTAAATGTGTTTTGAAACAGATGAGGAAAACACATAAAACCCTGCTCTGTAAAGTGGGAGACGTGTTAAGCAGCATCTAGACTCTATTATATTTGCTCCTGTGGCTTCCAAAAACTCTTACTGGATTCTGATTTTCAACCCTTTTTTCTTCTTCCCTGACTACCTCTCCTTTTGAAATGAGTTGTTGTGCTTGTCACCTTGGGAATGACTTGCTGATAAAACAATAGACGAAGGCGATGACCCCGTACAGTTAGGTGTCTCATACATGTGCAATAAACTGTGCTGATGCTGAGCGTGTCTGGAAGAAGCGCTCCCTCATTCTAGCACTCCGCTCTAAGGATCTCTGGAGTTTTTCTGTAGCTTAGAAAGACTAGAAAGCCCTTGAGGTCATGGTGCTGTACTGTCTTTGGTAGATACACTGTAAAGTTAAAGAAAATCAGTTACATTAAACTTGGTAAATAGTCCAAGGTGAGCGCACAGAACTACTTTGCAAAGTGATGAGGTCTAGAGTAGAAAATGCGGACTGTTTGCAGGGCTTTAAATCTCTCAGTCCATCATATTTTCTGATGAATGAGTTTGACAGAATTGGAGTTGGGCAGTGAAGGAATCAAAAGGGTAAGGCTTCATCCAGGGCTGTGAGATGCAGATCTAGTCAGTAGAATATGTTTACATTGATTTTATTTTTACCAACTTTCTCTTTAAAAAAATAAAAATTTGAAAGCTGTGTTTTCTTAAATTCAAAAGGTGTGACCAATAAAGAAATAGATCATAAAGCCCAGTGACAAGGCATTCGTTTGGGAACCATAAGTTTCTTTTTCCATTCCCTGCTCCAGTAGATACAGGTACCTGTGACGCCACATCGTGATGGTGATGGCAGTCTTGTTGGAGCTGGTGTTGAGATTCGGATGTCATGAGGCGCAAAGAGGTTTTGAATCTGAATCTGCCTCGTTCTGGCCAATTACAACAAATTATTACCCCCTCCAATCCCTCCCAAGACCTCTTTCTCATTCTCCTTTCATTCGTCTTCCCCTCCTCTTAAAATCATTTGATAAATGCAAACCAAACTTCACAAATACCTCTTGGTGCCTTGAAGCAGCATTGATGAAGAAAAAAAGGTTCACAAAAAAAAAAAAAAATTCATTGAATGAAGTGTCAGATTTCGCAGGGCTAATAGGGCAGAGATGATACACATTTGGAGTCAGCAGTGGCAGCCGCTAAAGAAAAGGCAAAGTTATAAATGCTCTTGACATAATTCTGGGGACAGGTCAAAATGGTTCAGGCCAAGTTTTGCAGGAGGAGAGAGGACTTTTCACTTGCCGTAGAGTGATGCCACAGTGGATGCAGGTTCTGCACAGCCTGCTCCTGCCCGCTTCTCTAACTCTTTTCCTACCACTTCGGCAAACCGTAACTGGTGTCATGGCTGGGCTGCTTGGTGCACTCAGAGCTGCAAGGTTGGGGCAGAGCTGCCAGGAGAGCAGTGGGATTCGTAGTCACTGCTGGTGTTAGATGTTATTCTGGTGCTGGGAGCAGCTGCAGCATTTTCTGGATGAGAAAACCTCCATGTTTGCCTTTTTGTAAATGAATGCCAGCAAGTCCCCATGCTTGGCATTCAGGGCTGTTCTGCTGAAAACACTCGGCATCAACTAACAGCGGAGGAGGGCTGGAAGGTCTGAGAGCAGCTAAATTCACAGCAGGTCACCGCTTTCATTTCTGATGACAGTATGCAAGGAGTCCACTGAGATGGCTTACAAAGCTGCATTTACTTAAAAAAAAGGAAAAAAAAAAAAAAGAGGGGGGAGAAAGCCTAGGTAATTCTAATTTACTTCTCTAAGGGATAATTGATGTTGTTTAGCTGTTCTTTTTTTTTTTTTAGAAAATAAAGAGGAGAAAGTTTTAGAATGTAGATCCTGGAAGCAGTCTGAAGCAGGAAGATTCAAAACTACCCACCTGAAGAGGCAACAGTGTTTTGGTGGGGCTTTTTGTTGTTGTTTGGTTGGTTTTTTCCTTTGGTTGAATCTGAATCTACTTCATTCTGGACAAATATAGTTTTTGAGAACCCCCCATGCCCCCCAGCTCCTCTTCCTCCTTCCCTCCTTCAGTCATTTGCGTTTTTTTTAAAATTTTGTCATTGAAACAATTTGACAAGTGAGAATCAGAATTCATAAATATCTCCTCATGCCTTTGATGTAGAGAGCTTTAAAAATATTCTGATTGGGAAGGAATAACTGTATGTGCATTTAGAGTTTGCTGCCTGCAGAACTTCAGGGAGGCAGAGTGGAGATGAGGAAGGATCTGTTGGCAGCTTGACGAACCCCCATATTTCATAAGAAGAAATATTGGGAATGTGGTAAGGTATATGGAGACATCAGCAATGGAAAAGTGTGTACTTCAGCTCAAGCTGGCACCTGAGGTACCTGTGGGTGTTCCTGCTGTGTAATCATTATTTTTTATGCTGTGTGGGAGCTCTCTAACTGATCTACTTAATAAAGTCTTTCTAGCTTGCTCTTCTTCAGTGGGATGTTCAAGAGAAAGAGCATAACATATTGACTGCCACTGCAAACTGAATTAATCTTTATTAAGTAGATTTCAGACAGGGTTGTCCAGATCTGAATGAAAGAATATGTTGATTTAAAAAATGTGAGTGAATTTTAGACACACGCACCAGTCCATAAATATTCTATACTATTTCTCAGTTAATGTAGTCAAAATGTGTATGTCAAAGCAAAGAGAGGAATCTTGGCCTGAAAGCTGTACTGAAATCAGGTTGTAATATATAGATAGCCCAGCAAAAAGGAATAATTTACTATGAAGATTTTGTCCTTTAAATGTATGAATATATTTCTAATTCAAGTTTTCTTCCTATTAATCTTTCACCAAGAGCTTGATATTCAGCAACATTTCAGAGAGTTCATGATTGGCTTCCTCTTTCCTTTTTCCAGACTATGTCGGATCATGCTATTTCTGTTGCTTTTGTTTTTCTCTTTACTTAATGGAGAAGTCATTTTACCTGCATAACAGCATAGCAGTGAAGTACTGCTTTGATGTGTAGTTTGTGCTTTAGAAAGGGTTGATATAAAGATGTTCCTAAACAGTTTGAACGCTACAGTCTGATGTTAGCAGTTCCTTCTGTTCACATACTTGGAGTTGGGAAGAGTGTGCCTTTTTTGGTAGACCATATGTTTAATAAGTAAATGACCTTGATCTCTTGATTGGAAGAACATCGTTCGAGCTTGTGAACAGCATGTGATTCATGAGCTGTTTAAGGCTTTCTCTTCTGCGTTTGACTACTGGCAAACACATTGCCGAAGGTCTCCTTGCAATGTCAGACCTCTCCTACGAAACGCCACACACGTTGTAACAGTCACTGAACAATGATGCGCTCCGAGGTGCACTTCTCCATCTGAAGTGGTACCATAATGTTGCCTGAGGTTGCCATCAACAGTTTGTTCTGTATGCTGTTTTTGATTCGTTTGATGATATATAAAAATAGCTCATAATCAGAACAAGCCATGCAATACTGTGTTAACATACGTCCTGCAACGTAGTTGCTTAGCATGAACAGGTTTACATATGTATAATTCTCCAGAAACACTCCTTTCTGAATCATAATAGGTCTTATGATCTGCATGGGTGCTAAGAAACAGATGAGTCCCTATTCTTTTGTCATCTGTATGATAACATGTGTTTCTTACCAGTTTCTTAACATTCTTAGAAACGAGATAACGTATCTACTATACAAAATACAGATTCTTGAAGTCTGAGGATTTCATTGCGCTGCTAGGAATTAATATTTGTAGTACTTTGATTTAATGGCTGCAAAGCTTTTTTCTTACACATATTATGTCAATGACAATATTCATGTTTTTTCTGAAATTTTAAAAATTGTTTGCATGAGATGAACATACATTAGGAAACAATAAACCATAACCTGTTGTAATATTGCATAAGGAGAAATCAGGTTTCATGTTTTGTTGTAGTCTAGTGAAAAGACAATTTTATATATATATATTTTTTTTTTTTTTTCAAATGTGTTCCTTCAGTAAACTGAATAATAGGGAAAGCAATCCATAGGAGTTCATACGAATCCAGGCTGTGGAAAGATTCTTGCCAGGAAACTATTATATTGTTCAGAACTTTTCTTACACTTGTGCCATTTTTACAGATAATCTATTTTTTTCAAAAACCTCTCAGAATTTTACTGTCAGCATCCAATCCTTACAACAAAAATACTAATGAAAAATTCAGACTTAATCTGTTGATGAAATATGTCAAATGAAGAACCTCAGAGAGTGAATGACTCAATTTATTAAATATTCACTGGACATCTACCTTAATCTTGAGAATTCATGCATGATGCACAAATGTAATTAGATAATGCGCTTTTTGTTTATATGTGAAAATATCTATTTTTTTTCTAAAAGTACCGAGTTGAAAATTGAATGACTAACAGCTGTAATATTGTTTTGAAAACAGGAGTTTTGAATGGGAGGCTCTTTAGTTAAACATGGGCTATTGAAAGCTTTAGATTTCTAAAAAGTATGTGAATAGGTTAAAGATTTTCCCCTATCTTTTCTTAAAATGAGCTTCCTAACTGTAGAGCAGGGTACCTTTTCTCTCCACCTTGTTATTCACAGTTACAGACATTCTTGCCCAATACTCTCTTTTTTTTTTAGGTTTTCAAAAGTAGTTTTCCAGAGTTCCCCTTGATTCTCCCAAGAGTACCGCTGCAAGAGTCTGATAATCCAACTGTTTCAGTCAGGTACGCAGACTAGAGCTGCTGAGGGCTGAAAATCTACCCTAAAAAAGCACTAAAACCCCTTTGCATTGTAAATGATTCTGCAGACTTCTTTGAAACCCAGTCTGGGACCATGAAACTGAAAGACTGGCCTTTGCTATGTGATACCTTAGTAGGTGTTATAAAATTATGATCTCATATTTTAAAAAGTGATAATAAGTATTTAGGGATCTGTAGTTCCCTCTCAAGATTAGGAGGTATTCAACTGTAAGAATTGCACAGCATTTTTAGTTCAAATTCATTGGGATACACAATTACCTTTTCCTTTGTTATGAAAAATATTATGAACAAGAGTTGTTTTTTATTTTTTTTTTTTTAAAGCAATGTTCATTCAGTGTTCCCATTTTTCATTCACTTTCATCTTGACTCTGAGCATTACATGGTTTTGACAAAAAAACCCTATGTTTTTTAAAACTGACCTTCGGTTTGCCAGAAAGTTTCAAATACTTTATGGGCTGAATTTTGAGAATGTAGAGGAGCATTAAGACAAGATAATTTCTCTGGCTACAATTTGTCAGTACAAATGTGTCACGCTGCTCCAGGATAGTGCTTAATACAGTGTAGGTAACATAATTTCTGCACTCTCAATTGTGTCTTTTTTCATTATTAGGAAATTACAGGTAACAATTTCTACAAATACTAAAGCCTGTCAAATCCAAGAAAAGTCTTCAAAATGAACATTTGGGGATGTTTTAGTGATTAGAAATTTGTGTGGAGCTTCAGGTCTACCCACTGCTTGGTTTGTGTGGATTCTTACAGTGGTCTGCATAGAGTGGTATGGTATTTCTTCATTTTGCAACCTATCGTTGCATAAAAATATGTAAGCTAATTTTGAATGATGCAGCCTGAGTACTAGAAACAATCTAGTTGCCTTAATGCTGCTTTCTTCCCGGGCTTTACTAAGTTTCGTATTGCTTTTGTCACGTGAGAATATTCATGATGTATCCAGTGGTGTAACTTACTGATTGTATGCAAATTGATGTGATTAGGTTTTTAAAGGACAGGGTTTTTTTCTTCTACTTATCCCTCTTCTCTCCCCTTTTTATTTTAAGCCATCCACGCTAGCTTTTTAATAACAGGGAAGGTGAACAAGCCATAATCTTTCCAGTCTCCTGTGAATAACATCACAGTTGAGCTACACAAGGAGCTTAAAGAAAAGTCCAGTACCAATTAATTCCAGTTGTCTTAGCATTTAATACAGTGTCTATGTGCACTGGGTGGTGCACAGCTGTTTGTATTCCAGTCTTGGAGGCAGGAACACTGTGCCAGCTAGAAAACAGGATAAGGGAAGTTGAATGCATTATTTCTTATACCTATTTACAATTTTGTCACACATAGCAAGTTGCCTTTCCTGACACTAAATGCCTTCAAAATGTGAATAATCCAGTAAAGTACATTTGTCTGCCATTGTTCGAAACACATCTTTTACGAGATGGTCATTTTAAGACTGTCAGGTCTGGCATCAGCTCAGCTGGTATTACTCTTGTCACTGTGTGCTATTTCCTCCTCTGCTGTGCTCCAAACTGTTTGGAGCCTCATGTCTGGCTAGTCAATATTTATGAGGTTGGGGAAACAAAATTGTGAGTAACTTAGTGTGCGAATATTGAAAAGTCTGCAGTAGAAATCATTTTAGGAAAGGGTAGCAATTGTAGAAATTGTTTTGACTGCTTAAGTAGCTCTACATATTATTTAAAGATACTGTTTTAAAATTACTCAAATCTCCCCCCCACACTTTGTTTTTTTAAAAATGAATACACAGTTGTTTATGAATCTTGTTCCCTTGGCTAATAAACACTTTCTTCTGAGCTGAAGGAGCATGAATGGTATTTAAAGATTCAGTTCTTTACTTTCACTAGCTTCTGAGTAATAGCTCAAGTCTTGTGTGCTTGGGACAGATTCTTATCCAGCTTACGTTGCCATGGTCCATTATACATTAAAATTAATTTCCTCCCTGCTTCACCATGCAATTCCCATTACATTGGATGAGAGGGATGGAATGGTGTAAATAAATCTGGTTTAGAGAAGTGCATTTCAGCTCAGAATAGGTTGGCAGTTTGCAAATACCCTAGCAGGGCACCCGTGCTAGTAGTGAGCCCCATCTATATTAAGGCAGCTTAATGATTGTGTAAGTCCAATCAAAGGCAGAGGAAGAGCTTATGAAGTGTGCCAGGATGGTCAGCATTCCGGCATGGCTTCATGTAAATGTGGTGAAAAGTGGGGAAAGGAAAGAGGGAAGACACTTGAGCCCGAGTAGTGCACACAGATAGATCTGGGTTCTAGAGCAGAACGCGTTCCCTTCATGGCATATGCTGTCCCATGGAAACATTGCACAAACGTAAGATTGCATCTTTGGTCTGGCACTATGAGATATCTAGATCCATATGGGATAACATAAACCTGGCTCCATTTGCATACTGTCTTCAAGAAGCTTCCAGGATTTATTTGCATACCTATAGCTCTGTAAACCTTTGTCTGCTTTACATTTTATACATGACTATTTGCTTTAATGTTTTGCTCTCATTTGAGTTTAAAATGATTTTGTGGTAATGGGCAAACACAAAAGCAAGCACCCCTTTGAGTAATTGTGATCCTTACAGCTGAGATGTCTGAACATTTGTTCTGTTCTAGGGCTTGCTCTAGTGTATTCAGAATAACTGACAAAACTGATATTCTTTCCAGGCTTGCTTAGGAGATGGTTGCATGGGGGTCTGTAGTCAAGAGGACAGTGACTAGCACTGGCACTGGAGATAATGCCTCTGGAACAGTGCCTTCAGTGTGAGAGAGGCGTTAATGAATGAGAGGACTATGTAAGGGAAAGCAGAAGATGGTGGGGGGATGGCATTATAAATGAGGAATGCTAAGGGGGAGTTGAGGAAAGGCAGCCAGACATCTCTCGGGTGCAGTATAGAAAAGAAGGCATCACAAGTCACAAGTTGAAACAAGGGAAATTCCAGTTTCACATAAAGGAAAAATAAACTTTGCCATGAGAGTCGTTCAGTATTGGAACGGATTACCCAGAGAGGTTGTGAGATCTCCACATTTGGAGGACTTCCAAACTCAGCTGGAGAAGGTCCTGAGCAATCTGCTCTAACTTAGAAGTCAATTCTGTTTTGGACATGGGGTTGCTCTAGGTGACCTGGTCCTGGCCAGCCTGAAATGACTCTGATGTTCCCTACAGTGTCCAGCCCTATTCAGCAAATCTTCTCTGCAGTTTGGTCCAGGGGCAATGCTAGTCCTGATGTGCAGATGAATTCAGGATTTGTTACAAACAGTTCTGAGGGTCTAAGGCATCTCTGTGATTTATGTTACTTCTCTCAACTTCTGAAAGGACACAAGAAAAGGAAGGTGTGTAACCAGCTATGGCCTTCCTCATTTCCACAGGGAAAGGATAGCATATCCTGAGCTCCTTCTACATCCTGCCTGCTAGGCTCAGTTTTTCTTTAGGTTAAGTTGATAATATTTCACAAAGGCAAAAACCGCTCAGTGGATGGTATCGTTATGAGGCACTTCGAGCTTCTCAGTGCCCTTCCTTGCCGGGACACCATTAAGCGGCTGAAAGCCAGCTCAATTTTGTTCTTTCAGTGCCTATCATCTGTGTGCTGAAAAAGCTACATGCAGGCTGATTCAGGAGGATTAAAGGACAAAAACTGAGAGAGCAGGAAGATCTCTAATATAATAAGGAAACGGATTTTTCAGTTCTTGCTGTTCTTTCTTATTACTCTTTTTTCCAGTGTATTCACTTAACCTGCTGCCCTAATTTTGACATTTTAAATTTTTCCATTAGCTGTGATTAAGATCATACTATGTTCATGAGGAGTGACTTTGCTTACCAAGAAGCTTTCCTGAGGTATCACAGCTCTAGCAAGGGGCCGTACCTCACTGTAGTCAAGTTTAATCACTTCTAAAACATTCATTTAGAAAAACCTGCAAGTTTAATTCCATCTCTTTCCTTACTAATTAAATGGTATTTGTTATGTGTATAGTCATGCAATGTAATTATTTCATTACTAGAAACATGATGCACTGTCTTGCAGTAGAACAACCCAGTAGGGCAGATTTGATGAACGGTTTCCCATGTAGTTCTTGCTTTCATCATAAAGAAAACTTTACACTTTATTTGAAAAGCATGTGATACAAAGGTTTTATGAGACAGTTAAGATTTGCACGGTGTAAAAGGAAGGGTAGTAGTGGGTTATACATGGTCCTCTCCCTGGCTACCACTGATAGGACACAAGAAAATGGAATGAAGCTGCATCAGGGGAAGTTCAGATCAGACATTAGGAAGACGATGTTTGCTGAGAGGGTGTTCCGTCACTGGAACAGGCTGCCCAGGGAAGGGATCACGGCACCAAGCCTGGCAGAGTCCAAGGAGTGTCTGGATGACTCTTTTAGTCATATGGTGTAGGTTTAGGTAGTCCTGCGAGGAGCAGGGAGTTAGACTCGTAATACTTATGTTTCCCTTCAACTTGAGATATTCTGTGATTTTGTGGTAAGTGTGTATATATATATATAAAAATACAAAAGCATAACAGGAAAAACCTTAAAAAGGTTATGCACCATATATATGGAGCAAAGAATTTATTCATGCTACAATTAATGCTCTAACATACTCCAAGTCATCAAATGAATATAGAAAAGCCTCATTAATAACACAGTTAAAATTGTTACACAAAGACCTCCTTTCTCTCTACTCCTTTTCTCTAGTGTTTTGCTCTACTCCCCAGCTCTGGGTCCTGTGGTCGGCAGCCACAGGCTGTGCCAGGCTGTGGCAAGTCTTGGGCCGCTTCGAGGTCTTCACCAGCAGCTGTATGATGTTCATCATGGAATTTCTGCCTCCTTGGTCTTTGGTCTGGGTTTATTTTAATATGTTTCTCATTATAGTTTGCTTCCTTTTCATTGGTTTCCTGCTCAAATTTGCAAGCTGTGCTCACAGCGTCAACTAACATAAAGGACTATTGCTTTTATGCAGCCACTACCTGGGTTTGTCAGACCTTTACCACATATTATTATATTTGCAGAATTTAAGATAAAACAGATCAGGGAATTATCACTCGATCCACTAGACAACTGCTAACACATGCTAATACCAGCTGAGGCCAAGGCAATCCCAGATGACTACAGAGACCATGCACTGTCAAATCAATGTAAAACCTATGGCCTTTTATTATTTATGGCAAAATTCACATTTACTGGGTTATAAGTGAGGGGACAGTGCTTTTATGGTTGGCCATATGCTGTTACGCAGTGAAGGCTGATTTATTGCTCCATGTGGAGAAAGGAGGCCATGAATACAGCTGCTCCAGGAGCAGAATGTTACCGATACGCATAAGTGCGATAGCACGAGCTGTGCTGCCTTAAATAACACAATAGACACTTGAGATGTAATACTCTTAGTGCCAGAAAATGCCTCCTGCTAACTTCAGTGGGGCTGATGAACAAGGGTGAAAAAGGAGGTGGAATCTTTATTATGTAGGCTTGAAATTCTTAATTAGGTTACTTTCTGAACTTGAAATTGTTGCAGCATTTCTGAGAAATTTTATTCATACCATGTCACACAATGCAACTAAATTCAATTTCCTAGTGTTGTCCTTGGGGTTTTTTGGTTTGTTTTTTTTTTAACACATTTTAAAAGCAGGATAGTGCCTGACTGTATTTGTGCCATGAGTGGGAAGAAAGGATACAGAGATTGTCTTATCACTTGTACCGCTACATAATAGCCAAATGTATTATGGCATTTACTCTCTTGGACAAAAAATTTGCTGATAACTTACCTGAGACTCTGACTGTGGTCAGAGCTGTCCTGGCTGGCTAAAAGTATTTCTTAAGCTGGTGGGGACAGACAGTATCGTGACGCCAGATCGCTCTTTGCCCTTGTCTGCTTTGCACCAGCAAAGTGCTGTTATATCACCATCTGACACAACGGCAGGCCATCTGCATGCTTCTTCTGACACTGAGAGTCATTTTTTGATGTTGTATACAAGATCTTGCATCATTATAGTCACAGAAGCATGGTTCTTGAAATTGTCTATTTGTTATGTACTTATGTTGATTATGTCCTGAACTTAGACACGTTTTTCTTTATCTGATCTGGGGAGTTTGAATTCACATCTGCTATCAAACACTTAATGAATGATAGCTGACCAAGCTGAAATGATCAGATCTTCTTGCAGGCACTTTCAAGATACACTAATGGGTTTTCTTCTGTCATCAAGGGCATGCTCAAGAGCTTATTTTCTAGGCATCTAGCTGAACTTCAGCTGTCTGTGGAGTTTAGAATGCAAATGCCCTCATCTGCTGTTTCTGTTTGTTGTTTTTTAGGGCAGAAAGTAAATGAACATTATGTATCTAGAGATCTTTCATCAGAAATCTTAGCAATATTTTTTGGCTATATGTTTGTTATATTGAACACTGAAAATGATTAAGAGCTACTGTCTATAGTGTTACTTATATGTACACATTAGGTAAATGCTGAATGAAAGTATATAATGTATGCAAGGCAAATCAAATGGGAACGAAGGTAGAGTTAACTTTTCACCTTGCTATAGCTCTGCAACTGTATGGTTTAATCTTTCCCTCCCACGTAATTTCTATGTTCTTTGCAAAAAGATGAAGTTTGCAGCATGCCCCACAATGATCAGATTCATGCTGTTTCAGGAAAGTGTTTGGGAGTAAATATTTCTGGAATTTGAAAGAATTTCTTTACAACTATCTAGGTAAATTACTGTGTTCACGTTGGGTCTCAGGCTAACAACACAAGTACACAACAACAACAGTGCAAGTTGTCCTGATACGGTGTGCTAATGCGCCTTCAGGAAAGATGGCATGGGGATTTAAAATTAAGTTAAATTCATTCTTTGGCTCTGTCACCAAGAGGAGCAAAAATGACGTGGAAAACGTGGTGGTTAAATTAGGAAAACATAGTAGATAATGCTTTTATATACCTTAAAGATGTAGCGCTGGATGAAGAGGAAGGGGTCTGAAGAAGGAAATAATGAGAGGAAATCATTAAGAAGCAAAATTTAGATAGAATATCAGGGAACTTGTCGAGACAAGGAAATCTGTTACAACCTGGAATTGTCTCCCAAAGGAAGACATTGAAACTTAATTGCTTTGGGCATTTTTAACAGGTCTTGTCAAGCTGCGTGGAAGAAATGTAGAGAACAATCACGGACTTGCAGAGGGATACACTAGGTGATGTGCTCGGCTTTGCCACCTGTTAGTGCTCTGATTCTTTAACTGCCAGCAGGAGTGACAGTAATTACTGTGGCAATTTTTACTGGGGGGGGGAGACCTGTTGTTGAAGAGCTGAAGTGTATTTCTGCGTCAGTCTAATCTAGCCTTCAGGCATGGAAGTTCAGAATGTGCTGTATTTGGGATGATACGCTGAAACCTGCAGTTAATTCACTTGTATGGCAAAACTTCTTTTAGGTGACCACAGAAGTGGTCAGGGAGAAACATTGATTGGACTGGAAAAAGTGGAAAGTAGTTGAACTGCAAGGTACAGGAGGTGTGTGCTGTTTGCCTGTAAGAGGAGAGGAGGATGTCCTCATTTGCCCTGAGGTCCAGGTGGAAGTCTGATCCCAAGTATTATCTTATAGCTTTTCTCCTTACAGCAGGCAACATCAGAGTACGTAAGCAATAAATTACAGCCATTCCAGATAAGATCATCTCTTCTCTCTATGGGACTGTTAAGTGAAATTAATAAACAAAAGTTGTTAAAGTTTAATTATGCCTGCCTTCTACACCAAGCCACAAAGACACTCAGGATACAGGACTATAAACACACAGAAAGTAAGCTTTGAGAACCTTATAATTAAACAAATTCATATTAGTTGCAGTGCAGATTTTTGCATGGTCGCATTTAAATCCTATTAGCTGAAAGACAATGTAAACTCATTGGTATTAATGTATGCCAGTGTACAGGCACATAAGCGTGCCAGAGAAACAGGTACTAAGAACATTGTAATTTCTTGTGGAAATATATGTCACAGACATCAAACAAAGAAGTCGAAGAGCACTGACCCAACATAGAGAGGAAAACAGTTCTTTTCCCAGGAAATGAATCCGCTGGGATTTCTGTAGCCAATAGTCCTGGTCTTCAACAGGTAAGTGACGGGAGCTCAGCTCTTCTCAAGGCTATTATCTTTCTTTGACTGAAAGGCCAGTGTTTCTTCTATTTGTTTGCTGGTGAAGACTGTGGATTTTTGATGAAAACAAGCATGGAAAGTGGGGGAAAGGAGAGGCAGCTGGGTCTGAATATAAATATCATGCCCCTGTATGTAATTCATCTGCAGATTTGATGGACAGGCAGAATAAAGTTTATTTATACTTGCTGTCCTCTGTTCTTGTGCATACAGCGTTTTGCTTGCACAAATCTGTCTGGACCCCAATTTCATGTTTAGGCGCCTCTGTTTTGGGTACAGTGGTGTCTCGCTGGGTACATGGCAGAAGTGTTTTTCCTTCTGTTGGGTGTAGCGGGGACATGCAGTGATTTGTCCTCACAGCATGCTCTGCAGGTAAGGAGCCTGTTTGCACGCTTCCACTTAAAGACTACCCACAGTATTTTACAGCAGTATACATTTACCTGTCATCCGATGCTCTCATCACTGCCATCTGTTTAGTAGATTAATTTGTGGTTTCTGTTTCTACAGTTACCATGAAAGGTCTTTGGATCAGGGAATCATAATTTTATTATGTGTTTGTAAAGCATCCAGCATGATGGGTGTCCTGTTCCATTTTGGGACCAAGAGCGAGTATTACATTTCCAGTTATGCCTGTTATCGTTATCCACTGTAAAGCAAATTCTTTTCCCACTCTGTGTAGTGGGCGAGATGTTTCTTGTTGTCTTGCACGGGAGTAGGATTTACTCAGAATATACAAAGTGCGTGTATTTTCATCAGATACACTACTGCATTTTTACTCTCTTAATGTGATGAAATTACAAAGCTCAAGCATTTGCTGAGTTTAATACCTGTTATAAACACCTACACATTGACCTGTGGAAAAATTTAGATGTGCCATAGGTCAGATAGATTTCAAAGAGCTCTTAAAAATGGTGACAGAAGGGCAGCAGTGTATGTGACAACAATACATCATGTAAATTACAACAATAAATTTTAATTAAAAGAGACTAAGATACATCTCCAGAGGGATAAAATGCTGCTCACAGAAAATGTGGCAATAAATGTAAATGGCTTACTGTGCCCCTGCCTTTGCTTTTGGAGAGGGTAAGAGGGGTGGTGGCATACTTCAAAGGTTCTGTATCAGTTCAGCTGCTCTATTGCAGATGTGCTGAGCAAAGAAATATTGATTCTAACAGTACAGTGAATTTAAGATAAGATCTGACAGTATTAACAAGAATAAGGCTTGATGGTCTTTTCTATCCTAGTAAATAGCATCTCAGGATACTCTAAAATAAAATCAGATAAATTTAGATTTCAACACCTGAAAAATCCAGACAGTGTCTGTGATGTACGGGCTTGTTTAAATTCCTACCTGTAAATTACTTATTTCAAGATAATTGTTTTGAATTTGCAGGGTGTGTTTTATATTCCATATTGCTGCAAAGCATTTTTCTCTAGTTAACAAACACACACAGTTGCAGATTACATAACTGATCTTTTCATTAAGCTTCAGCCACAATTGTGCAGCCATGGGCAAGGTGGTTTTTTAAAAATATGTACTTGAATATATCTATTACTTATGCAACTGTTTAAAATCGAATGCATGTCTCAGATTTAGGACAACAAGGAGCTTACCTTCTGAAAACATAAGGGAGAGTCATGGTAAAACATGGGAAGTGTCTATCACAGGAGGAGGCTTTTGAGAGACTGTTTCTGTGCCCGGAGTGGTGGCACGTAG
Source organism: Aramus guarauna (assembly GCA_013400195.1). Classification (NCBI taxonomy): domain Eukaryota; kingdom Metazoa; phylum Chordata; class Aves; order Gruiformes; family Aramidae; genus Aramus; species Aramus guarauna. The sequence goes on from VXBL01003294.1 coordinate 114,738, forward strand.
GTGCTGACTGACAGACGCCTGCTCAACCTTTGCCTGATAATCCAAGTGAAGCAGGTTTTATCACCTGGGCTGGCAGCCCGCTCCACTTCTCACACAGCTATGTAGAGTCGTGTGTTTAAATCGCACTCCTTCGCTCCCATCTCCCTGTGCACGTGGGGAACGATGGATTGATCGCCTCCTCAACGCCTTTTGCGAACCAAGACATCAGCATCGTGTACCTACCTAGCTGTCTCTTTTCTAGACCATTGGACCCAAGTCCTTCAATGCTTATTCATGGCTAGATGATGAAAAACCACTTTGTTCAAAGCAGCTTGTCAATTTTTGATCCTTCTCCTGGCCTCTTACCTATTTCTTCTCTTAGAATGGACTCTAGGGGAGGCCTCACTGACATTGGGAAAAGAATAATAACCAGCTCCTGTGTTTTGCAGAGTGCGTTACTGTCACTATAGAGTAGCGTAGGATTTGTCTTGGGTTTTTTTTTGCTTTTTCAGCATGGGTTGTGTTGGCTTGAACCTTTGGAAAAGGGGATTTGGTTACGATCTGGGAATAGCAGCTTGCTCCTGTGACTGCGCCTGGGTCCTCAGTTGTGTCACTGCTGAAAATATGGCACTTCTGGCCTGCTGCTCCTGTGGCACACTCTGCTAACACTTTTTAGACTTTGGGGTGCATTAGGGATGTTTCTTATCCAGTCTAAGAAATGCGATCTTTAATAGTTTTGGAAGCTGTCCTAGTGAAATCACCAGAAAGAGCTGCTCTCACATCTGGCCTTTGTCAAGTTTCTGTTATCTGGAGTAGCCATGAACTGCTTTGAGTCAGGGATTTTAAATAATTGTGGCCCTTTTGATACATCTGTAAGTAGCTTAGCCAAGGAAGAATTTTCTTAACATTGATTTAGAAGTTCAACACTTGCATTCTGGAAGCCGTCATAGCAAGAGAAAGTAGAAGCAAAGTCTCATAAAAGAAACAAGCAATGATATTATTGATTAATTTGAACAAAAGAGGAAATTCATGTTGCATCCCGAGTCTTGATGAAATGCGGATCCTCTGGAACTTTTGAAACAAGAGGTAGCCTCAAGCAAAGGCAATTGCTCAGAGTCAGGTCAGCTGAGACAAAATAGAGGTCAGATAATGGCATCAGACTTAATGGTAGATGTTTTCTATTCCACAGAAAACCTCTTAAGCCAAGAAATGAGTTGCCAGAGGAACAAGACATCTGAGCAAATTTAAACTCTAATTCTAAAAGACCAACTTCTTAATAATATATATGCTTAGGGACAGCTATGGAGAAATTAAGTTATATAATTTTGTGTTTGCCAATCTGCTGGATTAAAAGCCGAATTAGCATATATTTATCTGAAAGATTCATATACATTTTTGCCTAGTTGAGAAAAATCACAATAGCCATTCTCTCATCCAAAGTGGTCAACAACTCTGTTTTAAAGATAGGAAAAGGAATGTACCTAACTGCTAACAGTGATGAAGATTTCAAGGCCGGTGTAATTGAGTGAATATTTTGGAAGTCATTACTCTTGTGACTAATTTATATGTATGATGGTATTGAAGCCAAGGACTAACTATTGCAAAATTGTGACTTACTATATGAGACCTACAAAAGACATATCTTTTTAAAGCGTTTGTTTTAACTTTACTCTTCTCAGCTTTACTGCTATTTTCTGTGGTATATAATTATACTGTTGAACCTACAGAAGCTAGAAACATTATCTGTGGCTTTAGAGATGATACATACACTTTCAAATTACACTTTATGACCCAATGTCCAAAATCTAATTTTAGCCTGTCTGAAGTAGTGAGCACTTTGAGTAGCCACTGGTTGATGTGACAGAGTCCCCTAGAAAACTGATAGCAGCAGGGTCTGCACTTCAGTTCCCTGTTTTCAAAACCAGCTTCTGATGTGCCTGTATGTCATGGTTATTTTCTGTGGGGAGCTGGGAAGAAACAGTGAGTAGGTGGCTGAGAGATGCCGGCACCGTAAGCGTGATGATTTAGTCTAACTACTGAGGTTAGGGCAGAGAGCTTTCTTGCCCCGGTGACATTGTTGGGGGAGTAAAAATGTAGTGACCAAATGGGAATGTGAACCTGATGCTGCTTGATTTGAATTTTCCCTGGCCACAGTCTCTAATGCCATGATATAATTTGAATTTGTAGAAGAAAGAGGGAAAAAAATGTTAATGTGTGTGTATTTTTTCTCTAATTGAATAACGAGAGAAGCATCATCCCCAAGAGGGCCCTTTGGTACTCCCATTTGTATTGCAAGGAAACCTGATAGTTTCTGGAAATATATATAAAGCAGCAGTTCCCCCACCCGCGTTGCCTGCTGCTGGTGAGTCAGAGCGGTCTGGTCTGCTGTGAATCCTGCCGTCGGGGTAGTGCTGCCGCATCGTGCTCCAGTCTGCAAGAGCAGCCTGGCAGAGGGAGGCACACGCTCTGCGGTGCAATTTTCCTCTCTTTTCTTCGATGCCGATGCTCCTGTCAATCCCTAACCTGGTACTACATTTTTAAATCTCCCCTGTAATAAAACTTCTTCAGGCTGGTCTGAGGAATACCAGGTTTACCTCCTTTTCTCTTCAAGAGTGGAAAGCTCATGGACGGTGGTCACAACACTCAGGTTATCTCTGAGTAGTTATGGTTTACCAAACACTTTCTACCAAGCTGTTCTCAAAACTGAGGATGCCAGGTGCCAAGTTAGTGTGGAGTACCCTTGCAAATGAAAGCAGTGCTTGTGGCAACTGATAAATATTGAGCTGTTTTCTTCACTGAGAATATTTTATTATTTACAGTTGGCTAACCAACTTGCACAATTTACACAGTGATGAGGATATGTGCCCAAAATTTCACTGGAATGTGCTCAAAGGACCAAAAATGACTTAAATGATGGTTCTCTGAAGATCAGGTAAATTGTTAGATGTCAAGAAGGTCTTTTGATATTGTGCAGGGTGTCCATATGCTCCCAACTGCTGCAATGATAACCTCTGTATAGACTTAGATGCCCAGTTTTAGAGATTTGTCCTTTATTTTTCTAAAACAAGGTGGGAGTGGCAAGAGGGGCATGGGGAAGTAGAGGAAATGATGATGAATCATGCGATACTTTGAATTTCTCCTAAAGCTAATTTCAGGATATAGCTGCTGTTAAAAGAAAATAAGCACCTCACAGTGTGTTAAGATGTCTTTTAGGAAAATCTGTTGTTCAAGAATTGGAACTGATACTGTCTTATTGGGAAAACATGCTGCTGATGTATGTGATTTTTAACATGCTGTTTGTTCTGGAGCGTTCCCATATGGTCTTTTGCATTTAACTCAGCAATCCCTTGCTGATTCTTTTGTCTTTACTGTCTCTCCATCTTCCGATTTTCATCTTTTTTTCTCTCATTCGGTGTATGAACCATTTACTTGTGCATCTTACAGGCATCTCTCTTTCATCTACCTTGGTGTTCACTTGTGCAGGGGGAAGGGGGTGGTTGCCAGCTGCCTCGAGAAGATATATTCTTATGGAGTAACTGGCTTCGGTTCCCTGTGACACCCCAATAAGCATTCCTGTCTGTGTCTGTTTGGCAGAGTGACTCACAGGCAGTAAATGCTAGCAGAGGAAACATATTTCCAAAGCTATATCATGTCTATAAGAGTTGATTTTAAAGGCTGGGGAGTTTCATTCTCCAGTTTACATACTGCCAGTCTGATTTGAATGAGATTTATATTTTCTAAAGGAGGGATTGCAGCCCAAACCAAAGCCCATTGAAAACAGTGGGAATCTTTCCATTGGCTTTGCTGGGCACTGGATCTGGTCTGGGCAACCATGAAAAAGTAAGAGGCAGAGGAGTATTGAGTCCACAGGCTCTTAGCCAGTAGCTCTTCTATAACTGCACAGAAAATGTCCTGAGAATGAGCAATTCTGCATGTATATATTTAAGCATCCAGTGAGAGGAAATTATAAATAAAGATATCCTATACAGACACGGGGCAGATTTATTTAAATAGTTCTATCTTTTGAAATCTAAGAGCCATTTGTTGAGAAGATTGTGTGGGAATACACAGGCATATCTTAATATAAATATTTATTTAGGGAAGCAGCTATGGAAATGGATGAGCAGATTACTGCATTGCTGCACTAATTTTTATTTTTTTCCTAAGATTAATTACGTTTACAGTTTCACATCATAGTTCCACATTTCTGTGCATAGCTTGAATATCCCAAACTAATTTCTGATAACAGTTTTCACTGTCTGCTGAGATCATGGCTGGCAAAAGTTTGTCTCTCTGCTACCTTCTTTGGAGACCTTCTTACCAAACAATATGAAGATCCGTATTTCAGAAATACTGCCCTTTGCAGGTAGCAGCAGCTCCTACTGATGAAGCCCAAAGTGGCTTCATTTTAAAGGTGAGAGGATTAACATCAGTGCAGTGGCATCTGGTTCCTCCTGAAAGCCAACTGGAGACAAACTGTCTTACACATTCAAAATCCCCCTGTTGGCCTTTGTCTCTGGCCATGTGTCTTGCAGCCCTAGTTACGTTATAAAAGTCCTTTGGGAACAGTAAGTGCACATGCAGTCCACGCACGTGCAACAAAAAGAGAATTGCATTTGACATAGACAAGATCAAGTTAAAATGAAAGGCAATATAAATGTTTGCCTCAATTCAGAGCAAAACTCGGAGACAGGAATATGCGATTACGATGTGTGGGAAATGACGAAGGGACTAGCTACAGCAATGGCAATGCCAAAGGAGAGTGCCCAGAGTGCACTTGCTTGCAAATAAAAATTGGTCAACAATGTAATGGTAAGGTGAATGCTCCCTTCTTCTTGAGATAATGATCCCTTATGAGGCAGCTTGACATTCTTCTCTTCCCTTGGCAAAGCTTATTTACTGTTCTTTCCTTTTGGAAAACAACATTACGGATAAGCCTGAACATTGCTGGCAGTAGAGAGGGGAGGTAACAAGCTACAGGGGAAAGCAGAGGCAGCTTGGCAAGCTGCAGCTTCACCCCGTGGTGAATTACCCATAGCTCCAGGGGTTACTTAGACTTCCCCTGTAGCTTCATGTAAAAGTTACTGTTTAATGGGGAAAAAACCCACTGTGTCTTTATCCTAATTCTGAAAGCTAGGAAAGCATTTTATTTTACCTTCTCTGGAACAAGTAGACTGATACCTTATGAGCTAGCATATTGCTGGACAAGAGGTATCTCTGTGCTTCCACAGTTGCCCTTTATTCTTTTGCAGTTGAGCTGTGGCTCTAGAATTTCAGAGAAGCCGAGACCACCAAAATGTAAAGCAACAGGACAAAATTCACATCCATCAGGGTTTTGTCATGCACGCTCCTATCTGTCAAAGACGATGATATGTTGTGCATTTTGCAATTTAGATAGCGTGTACTGCTGTGCTGTACAGTTAAACGTTATTATTGTGTATTCCACAACTTGAGTTAAAATTGACTCGACTGCAGCTTAATAGGACTCGAGCAGACTGTATAAATGCAAGTCATTACTGCCTAAATGTTGTTGAGCGTTATGGTGAGCGAAGACAAGTGTCAAATAAACCCTTTTATCCAAAGACAGAATAATTCCCTGCTTTAATCCTAAAACAAATTGAATTTGTGAAAAGTCAGACTTGAGACTTGTATTTTGATAGGCTGTATAAGCAGATACTGGGGTAAATGTGATATTCAGAGACATGTCATGCCTGTGGGTTAGAACAAATTTTGTTAATAATTAGTGGGGTAAAGCTCTGACAAATAAATGGTAGGTGCTTATTTTGGGCTCTGCCTTTGCCTTTGTGGGTTGTGATTAGACTATCAGTGCTGTATCAATGATATGTTTTTGTTTTGATGTAATACTGCATCATTTCTATCCCCAATCTGGTGATCTGATAAACATAGCTTGAGTTTGGGAAAAGAAACAGCATTCTCACATTTTAGTTTATCCTTCCTGACATTAAATACATTCCAGACACACTTTTCTTTTATATTGCAGCATCTGAATTTCAGTGGATGTATTTGTAATAGGAATTTTAACAGATACATGCTTATTTTGACATCTAGTGTTAAATGTCTTCAATATGTACTATGACATTAAATTCCAGCTTGTATTTGCTACTGGGTTTGACTTTGAGATTGCAAACAATATTCCAGTAGAGATTGAAAGCTTACACATTAACAGCTTGTTTCAGATATCTCAAAGGTATTGCATAGCCTTTCTTTTCATAGGAAATATAGTGGCAGATGCTATCACTAATAGTGCTAAAAAAGCCTCACTTTGTGTCTCTCAGTGGACTAAATTCAAGTCCCATTAAAATCAGTGGGAAGGTTCTGCCTGCCTGCAAGGAAAGCAGAGCAGTCCTCACATCTTTGAACTACACTGACTGCAAATGTCTTCAGCACACAAAACATCTTAGTCAACAGTTTGGAAGAAACTGATGCTGACAGCAACTGGGATTATTTTCATTTTCCCATAAATACTGCCTTAAAAATAACTCGTGAATGTGCGCTTAGTTGAAAACACATTTTAGAGCATTGCTAATTCAGAAAGTGTTGAGGTGTTTCAGAAGTTTGTTGGTTTTCTTTTTATAAGTTGCAAGAGACAGTATTAGTAATAGTGAATTTGTAACGGAGACATACATTGCTGCTGTGCCAAATATCTTTGGGAGCATTGGGACTAATGTTATGATTGGGCCTAATTAAAAAAAATATGTGGTTTTATATCCTGGTTTTTTTTTTCCTATCTTGAGCAAAGTTCTGACATCTTGTGTTTCCATTATATGTCATGATAACGTCTAATTAATGTCTTTTTTGCTTGCCTGGAAATTACCACAGGAAATCCTTCCAAACATCAGCTGCCAATATCTGTTTGATAGTCCAAATCAAGGGCCAGCTTTGATAAAAAGCTAACTGTGCAGTTAGTTCTGGGAATTTCAGTACAGTTAACTGTAGCGAGGATGCTAGATGTATATGTGTGTGTGCCTGCAGCGATGCAAGCCCAGGACGTGGGGTGCCTGGGAACAGACCTGGAGGTGCGATTGTGACTGACTGCGCAACCATCAGGAATGGAAAGATTTCTATGAAATTCATTCTCCGTGGATTTATGGTCACCTGACTTTTATGAACTCATTGCTTGGCTCCTGCATGATGATTTACCTTGCTGTGTTATTGGGCCTGATGTAATTCTCTCGTCTTTAGCTGAAGTCTGGAGTAATGGCGAAGCTCGAAACCCAGGGAAGGTGGTGCCTGCTTTGGCATTTCAGTGCTCTCTGTACTGTCCCTCATAACTCCTGGGCTTGCTCAGCGGATCGTTTCTGCCAAGCAGCAGATAGTCTTTCTCCCTTCCAGTTGCTTATGTTGAGGCCATTGCTCTGCTGTTTTATCTTACGTTTGCTGTTCAATTAGCATTAAAACAGGTACTGCTTTGACTTCATAGAGGCTGTTAGTGTCAAGTGGCACATCTTGGGTGGTTGTCAGTGGTGGTCAGAGGTTATAAAAACACCCTCCCCACCACCGCATTGCCCTCACGCTATAGGAGTTCTGTTAAAATCTCAAGCCGTTTTAATTTTCTTGTGTCCATTTTCTGCTTCCCCCAGGAACCGGTGGTGGTGGAGGCAATCCGCGAGAGCAGGGGATGTGCTTGCATTGCCCTCTGCGCCCAAGGGCTCCTTCACACCCCTCTTTGGAGCAGGAGGCTGCTGTGCTAAGGCAGAAAGGGCTGCTCTCCTGCATGAGGTGAGAGTAGGACTGCCTTCCCCACTGCCAGCCTCGTATGCCACCTTTTGGGGGGCTTTGAGGGCTTTTTGGCTGATCCTTTCACTCACTGAAAGATGAAGAGTGAGCAGTAACAGATGAGTTATTGCCAGCTTGTTTCCTGCATTTGTTGAGTGAATAGATTTAGGACCTGATTAAACCACAGTCTCTGTCACCTTGTTCCTCCTTCTGCAGTGTCGGGGCCGATGGATGACAGCTTTGCCAGAGAAAAATCCCTTGTCGTGACCTATGTAGGATTTTCAAATTCGGGAAATGATTGCATCATCTTTTCTTCACACAGCAATTTCCTTTTAAATTGTATAGAAATGCAGTGGACAGCCTTGTATTCTGTTTATAAAAATACATTTCCTTCATTAATATAGTTTTATTGTTACCATTAGGAAAGAGAAGAATATGCGTATATCCAGATAGATATATGTTCAGATGCAAGTAGTCCATGAACACCAAAGGCAGTTTTTAAACAGCTCTAGAATTGCAAGCCGTATTAATGCTTTCTAATATGTGTGCATATAGTTGTTCACTTTTCTGCTGACATATTTTCCCAGAGGAAATAAACACATTTTACCAGTTTGCCCATAGCGTTCACTCCCTGGCTTTAATTTCATAACAACAGAGCAAAAAGCCACATAAGGGTTTGCCTGGTTTTACGAGATGTTTCTTTCGTTATCTAGCTATTATGAGGCAGTCATCAAAATTAAGTTAGGAATGAAAGGAAATAAAATAAATGATAATGAAGCAAATGTTCTAATACATGGTTAGCATTTTACTAAATGACAATGGTGTTAGCTCTTAGCAAGATGTTGTTTTGTTCTGGACTTATGATGCCAAACCCCACTGCGTTAAAGTTATTAACACTCTATTCCAGCTTTGCTCCGCTGTAGAAAAGGTACCCATTCAGGTGTATGGGCACCCTTTTAAATTTAAAATATACGAGTTGTTATCTGAACCGTTATGGGATTTCTCTGGCCAATGTGAATTCTGCTGCAAAGGTGTGTGACCGTCAATCTGTAGGTATGGCCTACCAGCTAAAACGCTGTCCCAAAGCTCTGGAGCCTGGGTGCTACTCCTGTCTCTACTGCTGGCCTTTGGGTGATCTGCACAAATTACTTCCTCTGGGTTTTACATGCAAATTAGATACGATGATGCTGGCTTTCTTTTAAAACGCTTTGAAATAGCAAGATGCAAGGAGGTATTGTTTGTTAAAGCCCAGGACAGTAACAATGAATCAAAGGTGGTTTAATAAACTTAATATTGGCAAAAAGTTTTCTGATAATCTATATGTTTAATGGTACCAGTCTTTGAATGCTCTAAAAGCCTATACAGATACTCTTTGAGGTAACGCAATGAGTAAAGAAACAACAGATGAAAAGACTCCTCTCCAGTCAACTAAGAGGTGTTGCACACAATGCTAATAATAGGTTATTATCAAGATGATTTGCTTAAAACTGATACATTTATGCCAACAGCAAGGCATAAATTCCTGGCAACAAGAAGGAAAAAAATGGTTTGGAGTCATTAATGCTCACTTTACTCTCGTATTACATAGGTCTGTCCAGATTTTGAGATTTTTTTTTTTTATTTTTTTTTTTTTTACAAAAAAGAGACAGCTGATTCTTACTGTCCTGTTGTTGAAAATTCACATAGGATGCATGTTATAAATTGGTAGTCTATAGCTGTAGCCCCTTAGGGTTTAGAGCTAGAACATATTAGCTACCATGGAGGAAAGTGAACTTTGTTGTCAGATATTAGCTGTCCAGTCTCTTGAAAGCCTTGGGGTTTATGAGGCAGGATTTCAGTGTTTGTGGTCATGGCAAAAGCAGCAAGATAATCAAATGGCAAATAAAATGCTTAGGCTAGAATACAATCTAAAGGACAATAGTTGCAAAATGAAAAGCTTTGCAGAACCCAGAGGAAGAAGGAAGCAAATTAAAGATGTTGGGACTTATTACAGAGTCAGGCTTATTACAGATTCAGCCTTAAATGATCTGTGAATTCTGTTTATGAATCTGGAACGGTATTTATTCTGAGACATAAAGAAAACAAACAAAACACAATAGTAGGTTATCCGGAGCAGTTGGAGAGGAAATGAAATGAAACTGCAAATGGGGAGCTTTCTACATTTTCATTTCTGATGCAATTTCTCATGCTAAGGATCTTTTCCACACAGAGTCTCTCTTTAATAATGGCGCCTTTTCTTTGCCTCTGAAATAAAATGTAAGGCAAATGCAGTAGGTAGCTGTCTGCAAATTTATTTTTACCTTGCAGTGCAGTTACTTTTTAATGAGAACTATAGAAGCTGATGAACTGTGGCTTCTGCATCTATAATTTAGGCAGGACACATTTGCAAACAGACTGCCCATCAACCTGAACTCATCAGGAAAGCCTTCTGTTTACAGTAATAGAAGAGCATTTAAGCATTCCTCCCAGTACCAAGATTACAACACAGAGCCAAGGCTGTGTTGGAAGTGCTGAAAATTTGCACCTTCCATTAAAACCAAGGAGTTGGGGCTGTGTACCCTGTATTCACCATTAAGCGAGCATTTCTTTAGGCCAGTATTAGCAGAATTGAATAATACTGTTTTACCTAATACGTTATACTATTTATTAATCTGTTATTTATCTCAAATTAAGATTTTGTATTACTGATATGATTTATAATTATGAATTATAATTCATATCTATCTACAGTGAAAAATTTACATATCAAGTCTCTGAATTAAGGTCTCTCTAACAGTCTAATGTGTCCTCTGTAGCAATCGTGTTTGTAGCATGCTTGCAAGAGGGAGCTGTCATAATCTTATGAGCAAATACTGTATTTAGATTCAGTTTTCATCTAAATTGGAGGGTAAATATAGTTTCTTAAGTGAAAGGATTGGCACTGAACACATAGCCCCAGTTCTGGAGGTTTTCCACTGCCAAAATACATGGGAACATGCAAGAAAATAATTCATTCACCCTAAATGGCTTGTGTTCAGTCATTTATTTTATAGGATTTTTTTCCGTGCCGCAGAAATTGTAACCCATGTTCAGTTTTCCTTTTGGCTTAGTTTGCTGACTGTGTGGGGTTGCATTAATACTGCAAGCCAGCGTGGCTCGGTAATGTCCTTCCTCTGGAAGGGAGGTGTGGTGCCAGATTGTCAACTAGAACAGGGAAGGTCACGCTCTGCAAGGAGATGGCTCTTCTCTCTTCCAGCTGACTAGCAGAAAGAGTTTAGCACATTGTAGCATCAGGGTGGAAGGTGGGTTTTGATCTGCTTTGTTTTATTATATCTAATTTAATGTTGAGCTCCCCAAGAACAAAAGCTGTTTGCCCTAAGATGTCTTATTTGGGTTAGACAAAAAAAAAAAAAGCAAAAATATGAAAACAGTTAATCTATAATGATGATAATTTGACTCATGGCATATGCTTTTTGGTTCAGTGGGTTTCCTGTATTGATTTTTGAGCTTGAGCATTAATGAATTCCATTTTCAAGCAACATGCACCCTTTGGGATGTGCAGGCTTTCTGAGTATTATTGAATTAAGGCTGTGGGATGCTCACACGACGTATTTTTTCCTTGGCTGCTGATGGGGGTTCCAGCTGAGTTTTTGTTCTGCTACACTGTTTCTGCTTCATGGTTGTTGTCTCTTTTGATTTCTTTTGGAATGTAATCTTAACAGCTTGATAATTTTAATTAAAACATTTGATAAATATTCATACTAATTTGTATATGATTTGCAACATTTTCACTAGAGATCAGCCACTGCACTGGGTATTCTCACATGTAGGTTGAACCAGTAGTTCAGTTTTTCCATGTGTTTGCAACCATAGCTTTCTGGGTTTTATTTAATCATGTATGCAATATTCTTTACAACTTTCAGTTCTTTTGAATAATTCACAATTCATTTTCTTGTATTAGCACTCATCAGCATCACCAGAAAACCATCAGGCACTGCTTGCTTTAAAGAAGAATACTTGGTGGTATTTCCCTCTGAACTTGCATTGTATTTTGAACATTACTCTGGTATGCCCTCAGCCATCTTCCTAGCTGAAGAAGACTGAATTTATATCTTGTGCTTCCCTAAAACAATGATATAGCATTAAATTACATTTAGGAGGAGCACATTTTTCTTTTATTTGAGTATTGGGTTCCATATATGGTGGCATTTTAAGTGGAGATGAGCTACTCTGGTGCAGCAGGTACTTTTAGTTATTGTTTGTGCTCGTATCCCTCAATTAGGTAGTTCGATCCACCAATTTGTGGTTAAAAAGTGGTACAAAAATAGACAGTATTCTTGTGATAGCTCTTCATACGTTTCATGACAGCAGTGCTTGTGGAAACGATTCTGACGTACTGTCTACAGTAATGAAATTAAAAAGTGAGAGCTCCAAGGTTTATCTTGTCTATAGCAGACAAATTTACAGAAGCAAAACAATCTTTGAAGAATAATATGATCAGGAATATGACCTGTGTGTGGACGCTGACTGTATCGATGTACACACACTTAAGAGCTCCACAGAGTGCATACAGCATCACTCTGTGGTGATGGCAGGGTCTATTTTTATATTGCTTGAAAGAACTGATGTGCAAGTCGGTCCTTTCCCGGGCTATGAGAGACAGGAGAGCTGGCCGTTTTTCAAAGATGACTTGCAGATACAAAATAATAGTTTCTTCTGTTTAGAATCATGACAGAGTGCTTGCTGACTTTTTGAGAATGGTGTCACAGTGGATGCGAAAGCAGCAGGCTACATTTCTGTGGCACTAGAAGAAATCTCCCTGCAGAAAAAAGAAAAAAAATTCCTGCTGCTAGATTCCATAGCAGTTCTGTTGGGAAAATGGACGTGGAGACTGCATCATTTTGTATGTCCTTATGATTGGCATCGATAGCATAGATATTACTAAGCTGTGCCAGTTTGCTGTTGACCTCTGCTTGCTTTCTTTGTCATAAAATAAGCTGGTCCTATGCCCACTCTACTTCATTGCCCAGGGACTTGGAGACAGAGGCAAGGTTCAAGATTCCCCATCCTTCTTGTCCACTTGTTTGCCCATAGCATTGCAGCAGCACCCCGGGGCCCAAGGGGCTTCCCAATATCCCTTCAAAGCAAGGAACTGAAATTTCAACTCCTCTAAAAACCTTCTCCTAATTCTGCTACTGTCGTGCCAGGAACAAGAGAATATTTTCATCCAGGCCTGCTCTGCATGTCTGCGAGTCTAAGTACATACCCTCTGTCCAGTTCTGCTTTTATTCTAAAGGCATGAATTGGGAAAGGTCAAATTCGTGGCCAGACCATATTTCCCATGAAATACATCTTTTTCTGTTTCCTGACTGAAAAGTCACAAAGTACGAAGTTGGGCTGTGTTTATAAGCGATGAAGATTTTATACACACTTTCTGTTATCACCCACAACTAAGTGAAGTCTTAAAAATAAAACAACTTGCTAAAGCAGAGGGCAAAATACAGAAAACAGTCTCAGATCATCAACTTTTTTATTTATTTTTAAACTTTTATCTCTTATGGTGTTTACAATGATTAATGGCAAACAAATCATCCTTGTTATCAGCCTCCTCGTCTCTCTGACGACACTCAGAAATATATTCCAGGATATGTTCTCGGTAACAAATGCTTGTTTATTTTTATGAATGTCACTCTATCAGCTTTTCAGCTAGAAAACCAAGCTCATCTATCATTTGTGAAATGCAAGGTATTGAATTATATCCAGGGCCTAATTTGCAGACCCAAACACCTACACTAAGCAGCCAGCTGGGCCTGGGGATGCCAGCACCCTTATGTAAACTGGGTTTGTATAGCCCCACAGGTCAGTCTGAGAGCTCATTTAACCGGCTGTCTTTTGAACTCCTTAATTTCCAAATGAGTTTGGCACCTTTGAAAAAGACACCCCAGGTCTTTGTCACAACTGAAAAATAGGGATGCGCGCTGGGAATTTAGATAGGCAGGATATGTTGCTCCAAGGGAATATACGGGAGCCATCTGTTATTGAGTCAAACAAAAGCATCACAACATTGTGTCAATAATGCTGTGTAATATCAACAATTAATCTGAGTCTTCTTTTGTTGCAATAAACCCTGTCTTAAAACTATGGTACCATGCATATATGTTCTTTAATGCGAGCCTTTATTAAGTTAATTGACAGTCACCAAGATATAAGTAGTTTATTCGATTCAAATTAAATTACTGGATAGAAATAGTCTCATGAAGAGAGAATACCTGAATTTGATAAGCCTATCCGGTAGGAGTTTTGGAAGGAACAGCCTTTTCTTCTGGCTGTACCATCTCTTCTGGGAAGAACATCATCTGCTGTGCAAGCGTATGCCTCTTAGAGGCAATTTATAATTAATATAATTGCTTAATGGGATATTTCCCTTGACCAGAGCATGCCATGCTGCCCAAATATCCTCTTAGTGTCCAGTGCCTTGCTGAAAGGGTAGCGGCATTTTTCAAACACAAGAGAGTAAAACTACTTCCAACAAATACTTCATCTAGTATCTCTACAAAAGGACAGTGAGAGCATCATGAGACCCCAAATATCATATCCCGTATATGTCTGAATTGGTAACATATGGGCTACTCTGTCCACAAATTGTCTCTGTTCAGAATCTATACCTTTAATGACAGGAACTGCAAGGACTGCTTTTAATTTATGGTGAACTGCAAACAGTTCACTGCCAGTCTTTAGGCTGCCAAGGGATCAGTAAATAATATACATAACCTACTGTTACTATGCAAATTGTGTGTGCTAGCATAAAGGTCATTTTTCTGGAAAGAAATATTTACTATGTTTGGGGTGACGTCCCTTTCAAAGACAAGAGGACCCAAAGGAATTGGAAAACTAGTGAAATCTCTTCATTAGAAATTGAGCACAGTTGTTGTTTTGTTTATAAAATAATCATGTTTCAATTTGCTCACCTCTCCTCTGTTTTGCCCAGTTGTAATTAAAAGGCTGTGAAAGAGCTTCATAAAGCTTTTTTTCCCCAGTAAATTATTTATAGCTTTTAGATTATATGAAACTATCTGCAAATTATGCTGAGTTTAGTGGCCATTTCTGTCACACACACACACACAAGCTGTCAAAAAGGAAAGAGGGAGGACAAACACTAAGACTAAAAAAATGCAGGAAAATGAAAAATTTCATGTTAAAATATGAAGCATTTTTTTCATCACTGGAATTTGAGAAAAATTTTACTTTGACCTCATACAAATTACAAAGCAAAGCAATGTGAATTATTTCATGTAGCTCAAAATACTTGGAAGTATCAAGGAGGGGGTAGTACCAGGAGGGAGAAGCATTCCCATTTCCAGTTGACCAGAAGGTGTGACTTAATTTGCTAAGCTAGCAAACTGAAAGATCAATTATTGACATAACTGTAACTTCATTTACTAAATCAGGGGTATTCTTTCAATAATTCCAAGCTGAAAAGAGAAGTGTTAGAAATATTACTGGAAAAAAAGACTGAATGTTATTAATCTGAAGGCCTTGATTAGACTAAATATTGGTAGAGTTTTACGTTAGGAATAAAGGCAGAAACCTAGCCAAAACTTTTGAAGGTCTGCTGCCATCTTTGAGATGGGAAGCAAGGAAATTCGCATTATGATGGCATTGTTTCTTATATGTGTATGAGAGAATGATTATATCAGAGATTACTGGGATGATATCTGTTCTTACTTTTCTGAAGTTATTATGCATTATTTATAATTTTTCCTGCTAGGACCTCTTCCTTTTGACAATACAGAATGCTTTAGATCAAAAACTAAACAACAAAGCTTAATTCACTGCCTTTTTTTGCATGCAATTAGCAAATTTTGTTCTTAACATTGTAGGTAAATAAAGCTTGAAAGCTGCAGAAGCCACAATTCTTTTCATCTTGAAGCAGACATATGCAAAACAAAACCACTCTAGGTTTTGAAATCTCATTTTTAGAAATTTTGCTACTGGAGAGTGTCAATGCAACTGAGGTCACTATTATATTTCACTGCTCCTTGAAGTTTGCAAATAAATAAATGCCTTTGTACACTAGCTACCTTCCACTGTTTTTCTCCTAAACAAGCATTACAGCACCAAAACGACTAAGTCCGTCAGTATTGTGTTCTGGGTTTTGCTACTATGTCTGGGTATACAGTATGCTAGGTGACTGGGACCACTAGTGTTTTCATTCACACCAGTGGAATCCCGCTAATGGATTTTCAAGTGAGCAAGTATCAGTAGCAATATATAATAAAAAGAAACATCCGGTGCAATCCATTTGAGTCTTTAGTCCCATAAATAGTAACAAGTGTTGTTGCCTGTTACAGAATCTGCTAACCCCCACTTTGAAAAATAAGAACTAGTAGTAATCATTATTTGAACAGCTTTCAGTGATGGAGTTATTCTGTGCATTACATTGGATTGAGCTGGAAAATATATTTATTCATACTTTCTAAAGGTATTCAATGGAACAATAAGCTGGACAAATACTTTTTGGTGAATATATGATTCAACTCTAATAGGTTCACATATAAATATATCTTAATGTCATTTTTTGGTAACATTATCTCTAGTGGAAAGCAGAGCAGCCGAGCTAAAATAAAATTAATAGCAGCAACAGTGAAAAAGTTTACGATGTAACTGTATCTTAACATGCAGAAAAAATTAAAGGTCGTGCAATTGATGACCGTGTTCACAGCAGTTAGGATGGCTAACAGAAAGTTGCCATGAAGTGTTTTCAGTATTTGCTCTGTGGTTCGGCTGGTCCTCGCGGAGGAAAGTGGGTTGTTTGGTGAATGCCTGACCCCTGGGGGAGGTGAACAGGGGGGTGCAGTTCTGATGAGCAGTACCTCAAAAGCCCAAAACTAAATTTGATCGATGGGATTGCTCTGTTGTCCAGCAAACACTTTTTTACACAAATGACACCTGAGAACATAATAGCCACTGAATACTTCTAAGTAAACACTATTCTACCAGTAGGCTGGTAGGTTTTTGGCTTTTTTCTTCTAAACCATTTGTGATTGTCCCAGGCATGAAAGAGGCAATACTGCAAAACAATTGTTGTTCTATTTAACCTCTCTGTTTTCACTGATTACAGAATGAATATATGTAACTATACAAAATACAGGGGAAAAGCATATAGCAATGATTGAGTTTTCCTTAGAATTAATTTCCTTTCTATTGCCCTGTATATTTGGGAAGCAATCACAGCAGAACTGTAGTCACAGTGCTTCTTACTTGGTCAAAAACAAGACACTTAAAGGAAAATCATGCTTAGAGGTCTAGGATATCGAAAATATCCATTAATTCCTTTTGAACTGTAACAAAGATAGCGTGTTGCTAACAGAAATTAAGGACCTTTGGTATAATAGTCCATTTATTTGATCAATCCTGTTACCATTTCTATTTAAAAAAATTACTGTTACTAGTGGAGTTTGTTGTTTTGTTTTTTTTTTTTTAATTGCCTGTTTCAGCATTAACATGGTGTCCTTTATCTGAATCTGTACCTCTGATCAAGCTGGGTGTATTTCCTTTATCATACATCATACTTACCAAAAGAAAGACTGTGTCCGATGTGATGTGATGGATGGGCTTCTGCTCTTGGCTGCCCTTTGCCTTTTCCTTATCCTTGCATTTAATTCAAGATTTGCTGGGGGCAGGGGGAGCAGACAGATGTCAATATTTATTAAAAATTAACTAAAAATTTGTTTTTGAGTACCTAAAACCCTCAGTTGGCTTCTGTGGTATTTAATCAGTTAAAGGTAGCTCTATAGGATTATTTCTTGGTCAACTGGTTCCTACAGCCACCTGTACTCTGTTACCCTTCAGTAACCTTTCTGCAGTGCTTGGGATTGAAACCCTGACTGTGAATTCCCATTCCTCTACATGCAGACAGCACAGGCAGTGAATCTAGCAGTCCCAGGTAAGGCTTTAATGTCTCCATGAAT
Source organism: Aramus guarauna (assembly GCA_013400195.1). Classification (NCBI taxonomy): domain Eukaryota; kingdom Metazoa; phylum Chordata; class Aves; order Gruiformes; family Aramidae; genus Aramus; species Aramus guarauna. Next base: position 132,404 of record VXBL01003294.1, read on the forward strand.
GGTATTTAAACAGCTGTTTGTGAACTGTGAGGGATGCCTTAGATCTGTGGTGTTGACAAAGGGTAAAATACATCATCTTGGGTAGCTTGAATGAGGATGAAGAGGTGATATTCAAGATGTAAACCTGGAGTAAAACATACTATGGCACCTGTGGACATGTAAACAGGCTACCCATTGAAAAGTGATGTTTGCAAAGTAAATTGAGCTATGATTTGTTTGGGAGTTGATTTGCCACGTTTGGGATGGGGCTAAATCACCTTTAATTTTGCATTACATGTTCACAGGATGGAACCAAATGATTTTCAGCTGCTGTTGTGATGTATTCATAGGATGTAGCTAAGTCAGTTTCAGGGATGGTGTTATCTTTTATAGCTCTTTAAAATGGACCAGGTTATCTTGCTAAGACTTCATTCTTCGTGTATGGTTGAGTTAATTGGCTTAAAATCAAAAGGCAATTCAATGTTAACCTCTACAGCAGTGCAGAATAGCCAAAGTACTTCTGGGATTTCAATATATTCTTAAGGTGTTTTAAGTGCTTCAGCTTTTACATTAGAGGCAGGGGGAAACAAGATTGTGCATCAGCCAAAAATGGTAGTTTTCTCATACTTCTCAGTTCATTGAAATAAGTATGTAGTAAAAATCCATCATGATCAGCACTTTCCAGTTACGTTTTTAAGCTAAGAGACTAGATAAAATGCAGACATATTTTTGTATATTCTATAAATTGAAATAATGGACTTAGTATAGTTTTACTTATCAATAGCATAAGAGCCAGCAAAAATGTTTACTGTATTTTATCTCCCTAATGCTGTTGTCACTAATTCTTTTCAAATGACATACTATTCTAACCCTTGCTGTAGTCTGCATAAGGCTTATTTTCTTCTGCTAGTTTCTAAGCTTTCCTGTAATATTGTGAAATCAGTTTAACATCTGACCTTTTAGCCAGCAGACTGAAGAGCAGCCCTGCTGAGTTCATGCAGAAGGACTTGATTGCTCTGTTGGATAGTACAGTATTTTGGATATGCAGATGTTAGTGACTGAAGTGTATTATCCATCTTGAACACCACTTGAATTTATGCTGAAGCTTTCAAGTTCTGTTCTTTGAATAGGTCCCACAGTAATTGAATTCTCATATTGTGCACAAAAAAAAAAAGTCTTACCTTATGTGCAGAACTGAGAACTCCCAATTGTTAAAAACTGGCATGAGAGGGCTTTCGAAAAAAAGGACATCCAACACCTGCAGCAATATTCTAGCTTTCCAGGTTCTGATGGTTTCATATAGAAATTGATTTCTATTACTGACCTAGGAATGACAGACAAGATGACAATGTGCTGTGAGCATTCAGTGTTATTGCAGCTCCTGGAGATTTGTTGAAATTTCCAGTCCTTCATTCCTCTTACCTGCCAGAGCTGTCTTCCAGTGCTCAACTCTTTTTATGGAGCTGGTTAAGTTCCTATGAGCATACTGCTAAATGAAAGGAGGCTCACAGAGGAAAGACATGGCATCAAAGAGTCAGACAAGGTTACCTCGTATGAGAACAAAGTGAATAAAAATGTCTTCAGATGTTAGTTCAGACCATCCCTGAGAAAGATCTTCAACCTTCAAATACCGAGTCTGGAGATTCCAGTGGACTTCACTATACACTTTGCTATCACTTCTGTAGGGAAGGCAGGAATACCCAATTTACTGTGAGTTTACTGGGGGAAATAGCCACTGTGTCCTGGCAAAATGCAGACAACTATTGATTTTTCCCACACTAGGAAAGAGAGGCCTCAGACATAAACTGAGATTGAAGAATACGAGCTTACAAAAGTGGAGGTGAAGTAACAAGCATTCATTTAAAGAAAGCATGGTCTTGCAGAATAGTAATAATAACCGTGCTCTGTCTAACAGCTTAAAGAAAACAGTGATTTGAAATAAGGTCTTATTTTGCTGAATCTCATTCAGCCAAGGAGGACCGGTGAGAGAATTTCGGTTTTTCCATTTTAGTTGAACAGCCATGGGAGTTGTCTGTCCCCTTTCACAGTGCAGTAATCGGCTCAAATGCTGCTGCCAGTTAAGCAGCTGCTGATGACTTAATGGGAATCTATATTGTGCTCACAAGATTAAAGCGTGGGTCAAGGTCAAAGCAGTCACCATTATGGCAGTACTGGGGACTGATTAAAAATATTAAAAGAGTGGAAGGAAAAAGCATTGCTTGACGATGAACCCCATTTTCTATGGTCCATGTTTGATAGAAAACCCAAAATAAAATCCTTGAGGGTCGTGCTGTCTGAAGCAAAGAGACACAACACCACGTGAAGGCAGTAAGACCTGTAGTTGCTTGGGACTTCTGTAGACCTGTCTCTGTGTTGTACAATGAGTATACTGTTTTTGAAGAAGTTGTCTAGATTCTTTATTAGTTCTAATAATGGTTGGAAAGTTCTTCACCAATAAACCACTGATCCACCTAACATATTGAAAGGAATGGGGCCAATCCTGTGTTCTTGATAGGAAGCCATGAAATCTTCTTAACCACAATGTTTTGCAAGGGTGTAAATTTCGAACTGCTACTGATGCTCAGTTTACATCCTCTGCATATGCCCCCCTATCCATAGTTAAAAGACTGTTTTATTCCTTTGTATTTCTTTTACTGAACTTTTGATCTTTGTTAGGGTTTTTAACTTCAGGAAATGTTCTACAGAAGTTTTGGAGTTGTGCAGAATTTACCCTACAAAAACGATCCTGTCATCAGGGAGCACTCACACCTCCTAAGGTCTGACTGGCAGAAACATGTTTTCCAATTGAGTTCTGCCAGCGGTATTTGTGTATGACAAATAGGACCTCGAAAGAGAAGAGATTCAGGCAAGACAGTGTGATAAATCCTTCTGCACAAACTTAAATGATTTATTATATTATTATGAATTATTAATAATGTTTCATCAGATGGACTTGAAAAGCTTCAGCACATTATTGTAAACACTGCACCATTTTGAGTGACTCCAGGTATGATTAAAGGAAAAAGCAAGGTAGAAAACAGAGCTGACTAAAAGTCTCTGAGGGTCACAGAGGGAAAGAGCTTTGATCAGTGTTACCAGATGAGCAAAAAAAACCCCATCAGTAATTTTTTGCAAGCATGAAGTGTTGTAAAAGTACACATGATAGAAAATAAGTGTTTTCACCAGAAGAAAAGTTAGCGGTTATAATACGAGATATAAGAAATGTTTCACAGTGAGTCGGTCACCGTAAACTAAGAACAGACTTGCAGCCCTCTGCTTGAGTGGTTTGTCTGAATCACTGCAGTGGTTTGAATTCAAAGCACCCTTTTCCTGTTCAAAACCTCAGTGGGAATCTCCCACTTTGAAGCTATGGGAGTTCACATCACATACTGCATAAAATCTTAGCTATTGTTTAAATTTTTTATCTTTGCTTTTGAGACAAAGGCCAAAACACTCTGAAAGGAGTTACCCCAATTTGGCCAAGCAGGGCAGGGGCCTCTGGCTGCCTGGGAAGGATGGTCTTGACCCTTCTGTAGGGTGGCTGCGACTTCCCACTCTGTGTCCAGAGTTTATAACAAGCTTCATTTCATTGCTCTGTGTAAGGTCAGCATTGGACTGTCTTCAGTTGGTACCTTTGTCTAAAATGTGACACAAAATTTAATAATTTTTATTATATGGGTTGGTCATCAGCTTGGGGAGAAGTTTCCCCAGTGACTTGCATTTTCTGGAGTGTTCTTGGCATCATTCAGGCCACACATGGCATCTTCCACGTGTATGTTGGAGTACATGTGTATGTGCACATGCAGAGCTCAGCTACTCTTAGATAACGTTTCCCAAACTTCTGAACTGAAAAAAAAATGTTTATTTTGTGACTTCCCTTCAGCTTCACTTCATGTTGATAACATCTTCTCTCCCTGCTTGCCTGACCCTCTGTGTCATTTTCTTCTAACCTTTCTCAAGCCTACTGCTTTGATATAATTCATCTTTTCCTTTCTTTCATGCCTTGAATAAACAGTTAATGTTTCCAAGATGCACGGGGCAGCCTATTGTGAAGATAAATATTTCAAGGTCTTTGGGGACTGGAAAGCACTTCTGCATTACAGATAACAGTTTGGTTTCCTTAGAGAAGGTTTTCCCAAGTCCAAACTAGTTTTTCTTCTCTGATGAAAGCTGATATTCTTGAGGACAGCTTAAAAGTTTTTCCTTCCCCTCTCATGCTAATTCTTTGTATTTTCTTCCTAAGGCAAAAGCCTCCTGCTTTCTAAAAGAGATTGATATAAATAATGTATCAGATACATATCTTGGCTGGAGCATGGATCCAATATTCTGCTAGGTTTTTTGATGACCTCCTGATGGTCAAGTGTCATGTAAAATGTCAGGGTTTCAATTTAAACTTATGGCACTTGTTTTTTTTTCCTTCTATATATCTCTGGTCAACCGAGGTGCTGAGTCTGGATTCCCCATGGTAGAAGAATAATGTGGGGTATAAAAACTCTCATGGAGTTTTCTGTCATGAACTTTAAAATACAGTTTTATTCTTTGAACTATTTTTTTCTATAATTTTTAGCTTTTGGAGTAGAGCACGATGCAAGACCCAGCTCCTTTGGGGAGCTACAGAATAGGGAAAGGCACTACAGGAATTGGTACTTGTTGAGGAAGCATAATGGTGTGAGTCATTAGTACCCTGGGGAATTTTTGTGTGTTGACAAAGATGCATTGGCTTAGATGCTTTCTGTGTAAAATCTCTAAAGCCCTGGGTGAAACAGGTATTTTTTATGCAGATTCTAAATAGATTGTGTTGTGTTTTTTTTAAAAAAAGGAAAATATAATGAAGGAAAGTGACAGATATTTACAAACAAAGAGCATTTAATTCTACATGTCAGTTTGCAGAAAATTTGGAAGAAAGGAATATACATCCTTGATTAATTATTTGCATTTGGGTAAGGTGGTGTGTGTGTGTCACACTTTGTGTTTTGACCTCTTAGGGAGTACAAACTTAGCAGCTAAAGAATTATATATCTCTGTCTCTTCTAAAAAAATGAATAATTCTTTTACTATAGCTTGGAACAAATATGTGGAAGGTGTCTGTCACAACCTACACAAATGTGTGCATGAGCTAGCTGACAGTCAGTCAACCTGAGATTTAAAAAATGCGAAGGGTTTGAGGGGAGGGACCCAGTGTTGATGCTCCAGAGCTACTACCTAGTGAAATTTCTTTTTATCTGAAAGGTCAGTAACCTTATCCACATTTTAAAAGCAGAAAAATAAATGGCAGAGACACAGATAACTTTTGCAAGCACACAAATATATTATTCTTCAGCTGAACATTTAAACTCCTTTTACTTAATAAAACACCAACTTTTTGGTATTGCCAGCAAACTTAGAATTGTCTCAATGAATTTTTGCACAATATGAACTCTGTAGGAGCAAAAAGGATAAAAGAAACAATAAAAAGTTTCCTACTGCAGAAGGCTTTGTGGGTGAGTACGTTAGGCTAGACTTAATGGATCAAGATAAAAACAAAAGCAACAATTCTCTCTGAAGTAGTATACCTTAAAAGAAATAATTTCAAATTAGAATTTATTATAAAAGTTTTCTTTTTTTTTAATGTTCAGGTAGCAGTCATACCTATTTTCAATGTTACTTTTGTCCATACTTTTGCATTCATATAATGCATTATTTAGCCAGAAATAAAGTTTTTCCATCACTTAAGAATTTTATTTTAAGCAAAGGAATAAATCCAGAAGGCAAAAAATAGTGTTCTTAAAAATATCACCCCAAAATATCTGAAAGCTCAAAGAACGTGGACATTATAGCTCAGCTGTAAACCAAAACAATTTCAAATAATCTAAATGGACTAGAAAATATTCTTTTTGTTGTGGACTGATATTTACATACATTCAAACAAAGTGAATATTTTTCTTCCTCTTTATTTAAGTCCAATTTATGTATTTTAAAACTGTAGATAGACTTCAGACTGAGACTGTTTTGGAATAATAGGTGAAAAGTTCCCTTCAAATATAACTATAAAACACTGAGAATTCTTAAAGATGAAAATCAGGAAACTTTTCTAAAATCCCCTTCCCTTTTTCACACTATTTCATGAATTGCAAGCAGATAGGTGAGCAGTTTAATTTCTTCCAAGTCATACTTCCATTTTCTCCAAACCTGTAGGTTTTGGTGAATTTCTTACTTGTGAAGTAGTTTTGCCCAGCTCTACTTCCTAATGAGGATGGTGATGATTTTATCATGGATGGAATGAGAGTTGACTTAGGTTCCAGCGCTGTAACCATTGCATAACAATTTTTAAAATTTTGTAGCACTTTGTTTCCCAGTAAACGAAGTTATTTTAGATATACAGGCCAAGAGAAATAAGGCATATTTCAAATATCAAATCAGAACTACTTCCTTAGGTATTCAGTGGTTTTTAGTATATTTTAGGTAACCAGCTCAGCAAAAGTCTGGGAAGAGAATAATACACATTATCTATTTTCTGCCCTATTAGGCTTTTTGTTGATGCATCATACTAATGTATTTGAATGTCAAACTAGAGCTCAACTATTAAAATTTGTTTAGTATTTATATTTGATTATTATTATTAGGCTGTTCTACTAGCCCTTAAGGCTGTAATGGCTTCTCAACCAAATTTTAGAGCAAATTAAAACCAAGATGCAATCTACCAATGTTCTTTTCAGTGCTCTTAAAAAAGAGCATTTGTGGGTTGGTCCATGTTGATTGTTCAAGGCGACACTGTCTTTACATGGGCAGTTTCTTCTGGTTTTTATGATCACCATTGAATAATAAATGTAATCTGCTGTTAATGTAAGTTTATACACTGGGCCTGATTTTACGCTCCTACAAGTTTATACCTTTTATAAAACAAATTTTTTATTATTATTTTATAACTTTATAAATTATTTAACTATCTTTTACTCTTTTTGCTTGTTTTGGGGAACAGAAATAATACATAAAAACTCAGATAACTGTAAAATAGTAGAGACATTTGTACACTTTTGAGTACTGCTGTTTCTTAAAAGCTTTTTTCTTTTAAACATTATGAGACACTACACCCACTAGGGACAGAGGTTAAAAGAAAGCTGGCGTTGTGCATGAAGAGTACTACATAATTTAATATAGACCCATTTCAGCTGGTATATGTTTATGGTCAAATTAACCAAAATGTTCTTTCACGATGTGTTGAGAGCTTGAGCTGTACTCAAATCCTGAATATGATCAGAAGTAAGTTCTTGAAATGAGGTAGGATCAAAATGTGTTGCAGGTGGCAATTTCTCCTACGGATGTCTTGACAAAAATCTTGGATGTAAATTTATTTAAAAGTTAGGATTCTTGTCTCTGTGTGTGTTCTTCCATTGTTTTGTATACAAATATTCATAATAATATCCTAGAAGTAGAAAGCTCCCATCTTTCATTCCAGAAGAACAGAGCAACCTGAGTTATTTCAATGAAGTTACCTGTTTAACTCTTTGCAAGGATCCACCAGTATCTTCTATATTTTCTTGTATATACCTTTTACAAATTTTTCATTGTGATCTCCTTTTACTATTCCTTTTGAAAATGTCTAGATTTTTAATGGAGTGTTTTTATAAAGGTGAGGGAACTCAGATGTGGAGCATTGATTTCAACTGCACCTTCCTGCCAAAAGCAGGGAGTATTGGGCCTGACTCTTCCACTCACTCTGTCTTAAAAAAGCCCTGGACATCTGTGTGAAACGTGTCCACCCCCGTGTCAGACCAGCGAACGCCATCTGGATGGAAGGCACTAAGGCTTTCTCTGAGTAATGAGGTCATGCCTCAGGAGTGAGATGTGGCAAAAGCATGCCACTTCATAAATTACTGTTTTCTAGACTCATTGAAACTGGCAACAAAAAAAACCCCACAACAAACAAAAAACCCCCAACCAACCAACAACAACAACAAAAAACCAAAAACCTAACAACCAAAACAGGAAAGTGTAAGAAATACGGAAAATATCTACTGACATACAGAGAACTTTTCTTTGTAGCTTAATTGTTCATAGCAAATATGCTCTCTGTGTAGGCTCTTTGTGCCCACCATTATCATCGTAAAATAAGTTGGGCTGCACTAAAATCCCCATGATCCATGGATGTTAGAGGCTGTATTTGTGAGTTAGATGGTGAAGCTGCATTGCGAGCCTGTACAGTGAGTCTGTGACACTGGAAGTTCTGTCTGTCCTATTGGTATAGGAAAGCTCACGTGGTTTGGTGGCATTTTTAAAAACAAAAGAGCCTAACTGTGCTTGCTGAGATTGCCTAAATTATAAGAAAAATACTATGGAAATAGCATTGCAGCTAGGGCAAAGAAAGTACTATTTCTAGGAAAAAGGTAACACATAAGTAATGTTATTACAATATCCAGATGAATAGTAGAAGCGGATGAACTGAGTAATAAATTTGTTGAAGTTCTGTGCTATTTCCTCAGCAATATTCATCTCTTGGGAGACATTAGCAGACGCCAGGCTGGCCCGCAATCCTCTAGTTCCTCCAGAGGCAATAGACCAAGCAGACATGAGAAGTCTCAGTCTGTTCCAGAGCCCATCTGCTATTTCAGAGCTCGCTGCTTACCTATCCATCCTTCCAAAGCAGTGGAGAGACAGAAAACACTGCGCAGCAAGGAGCGGGCTGCAAATCTTCCCATGCTTTTATATACCATGTGCTGGAGAGATAAAGATTTCTTGCTGCCCTTCCTCCTGCTGTAAACCAGAGAAGAACTTCTCTTTCATCCTTATGTAGTCATAAAACATTTCACAGGATCACACCCCACAGAGAGATTAAAAGCACTTTGGTCAGTCTAAATCAAGAACAAGTGAAGTGAAAATGTTGCATTTGAGCAAAGGTGTGGAAGCAACCAGATGAAGCTTGCAGTGGAGGACCAGTGAAGGGTCTCCATCCCCGGACAATGAAATTTTTATTTTTCCGTTATGTTTTGCTAATGGAACTGAGAAGGTGCCAGACCTAGGGACTGGTTGGATGTATAATTAAGAGACAATACCATCTATAATGAAATAATACAATTTATTAAATTTTATTATTTTATTAAATTACTTTTTTAAATTACTTTAGGATCAGCTTAGTACTTGATATCCCACAGAGATGTGTCTGAAATATTGATAAGTGAGCTTGCCACAGAGAATAGATGCAAACTATATCTATGATAAGTATACCCAGAACCACCTCAGATGTAGTTATTTTCTATAGAGAGGGAAAGGGACTCTTCTGCTGCCAGCAATTTGACTCAAATACCTACTTTAACCTGGTGGCTAGATTCCTGAACTGGGTTACAGCTTTGCCAGCTCTCCAGCAATTATCAGAATGAAACAATTCACAGGAATTTAAGGAAAACAGGAATCATTTCATGAGGTGGTGTTCTTGTTTTCCTGCCCTCTCAACCTACCCACAAGGCAGTTCAGCAAACAGGGCGGCATCCATTTAAGAGTAAAAACAGGATGAAACATTACCTGGTGGCATGAGCTGAGTATCTGGGCTTGGTGAGTCCCTTCTCCGAGAAGAGGCCGTTGCTGTCCCTCTGTCTGGTGCTGGCAGCGTGTGGAGCAGGATGTGTGGTCTCACAGGAGAGGGATGGGCATGATCTCTGTTGGCATCCTTGCGGCAGGTCTCAGAGCAGCTTCCCGCAGAGCTTCATGCCCACTCCAAAGGGATGGCTGCTTGTATTGCAAATCCTCCACCTGCAGCATTTTTGGCCTCTACCCCACCAGCCCCTGGCTTTAGCTGACATTTTGACTAGCACTTACCATGTTGTCCCTGTGCGGCACGTGGCTGTCGAGCAGCAAGCCCTCCTTGGAGCACAGGAGAATTAATACCAGTTTGCTTTGGAGGCTTTATTCCTGCCCTATGCCTGCACTTGGCAGACAAAAGGCCATTTTCCCCAGCCCCATTATACCCGTATCTTGCTTTCAGCTTTGTGGTATGGTATCTGTGGCTTGCCCGCTCTGCTTCCCCTCTTCTTTACTTTCCCTCGTGCAAATCCCCTCATCTTCAGGTCTGTTTTGGATCTCTTATGGCCACTGAGACCCATGGCATTTCATTTCATAAACAAGGGGATTTTCTTGTCCTGTGTATTGTGATGTTTCAGGGACCAATCCTACTTTAAAAAAAACCAAAACAATTAGTGAAAGGTTTTCCTTTTACATCTGTGGGAAAAGGCTAACCCCCTCACTGATTATGTCTTACAACATAATATAATCTGGTTATGGCACCATGACGTCTCAGTAAATTCTTCCTGTTGTGCTAATCCAAACAGCATGTGCTATATATGTGAATGCACCTTAGAGTATAATCCTTTCTGTCTATAGTTTTGGATGTAGCTGGTTACTGCATAGTTTTCAAAAAATCTCATTAGCTTGCTCTAGATAGAAAGCTTAATAGATCACAGATGATGAATGTATTTTTTAAAATATGCTGTGTGCAATCCCCAACTGTGAATTGTGTGAGAGAGAAAGAGATACACTAGTTACTGCAGTACATAATACTGCTTTTGCTTTAGTGTTTCTGGGACGTTTTAAGACAAAAACACATTTCAGTGGTTCTGTGGACCAAACTATTCACAGAGCATATGAGAAACAACTCTTGAAAGCATAAAGTCTGGTTCCAGCCCTCCCTCCCCCTTTAATCTAACTTGCTCCAGTCCTTCCCTAAAGGTACTCATTCCCAAAATGATGCCTTCATTTTCTTTCTCAGATCTAACAGACTTTCCCGCTCCCATAATTGTTCTTCTCAAGACAGTTTCTCCCAACAGAGTGTCACTTTGTTCCACCTCTCTCCAAGAAGCTCCTCCACTTCTGTTAGAAATGTCTCCGGGCAGAGTTTCCCCATCTGCTTCTTCCTCCCCATAAAGGGTTGCTGGAGGTTATCGAGGAGGTGCCGGAGAGCAGTTGCAAACCCAGGCTGGACAGCAGAGCCCTGTGCAGTGTTTCCCAACAGGAGCAGACTGACCGTAACTGGGGATTATTCCGTTCCATCTCACAGGAGGAACAGGTGGTTTTTTACAGCTCGGTTACACTGTAATATGATGATTACCGAGAATAGCTATCCTCCCATTGTATCGGAAATAAGAAGTCACGCACAGATCTGTTTAGCACCAACCAACTGGCAATAAAGCCAGGGCAAACAGATGGAGAAGTGTTTTATGAAGTTTTGAAAGTACGGAGGTACACTTTGAAGAGGGATATTTGTCTGTTTGCCTTTAATGCAGGATGCAAACTGTCCAGCAGCATAAACCTTCATTTTTTAGTTTATAACTTGACCAGGGTGCCTGTTGATCAGTGGCAAACCAGCTATCTAGTCAGCGGTGGGAAGCGATGGATCCTGTTATACCTGGGGCAGAAATGCACTGTACCAGGGAAATGTGAAGTGGCAAAGCTTTTAGGGCATGACAAAAAATCCCACGGCTCTCCTGCCCCTCTGAGGGATCTGGCTGTGTTCCCCAGTGCTAGCAGAGAGGGCAGTGCCACTTGCCATCTTCCTCTTGCTGTTTCTCCTGTGTCTGAACAAGGCGCATAGGGACAGTTGCACTCAAAGGACTTACTGCAGAGAAGGTGATGCTCACATCTCTGTTGCAGACCTTAGATTAATTGCATCATCTTTCTTTTGCTATAGGCACATTGGGGTTTCTGCTTCCTTTTCACAATACAGCATGAGGTCTAGTTAGCATATATGTAAAATTGCCATTCTTCATAACCCCAAACCAACCAAGTTATGGAAATAGAAATATTTGGAAGGAGAAGACTATGGATAGACTTTTTTGACCCTACAATTCATTTTTTGCATTTTGGTTTTGTAAAAGAATGTGTGCAGCTTTTAGCTTGCTTTGATCCTTCCTGAAAGCCATCAGTTTGGTCACGGATCCCATTCCAGATCTGGGACCAGTAGGTACAATGGCAGATTTTAGGGCTCTAAGCATACTTGGATGCTGTTTGTAATTTTTCATGTTTTCTTTTTCATATAAAAACCCTTTTAGGGTTGTCTCAGTGTAGCCCTCTTCTCAGAATTTGAAACAGAAGGCTTTTTTTATCTTGTATTTCAAAAACTAGCCTAGGACTGCTTGAGGGGTGGAAAAGTTTTTAACGGTGCTATGTTAAATCTGATTTTTCTATTAAATAAGATATATACAGGACATATTGAACGTTAACAATGTTTAACATTAATTCTTCATCAATTTTGGGTTTATCTACTAAGATAGCATGTACTGTGTAGCAGCCTTGTCAATAATTGAAGTGAATCAAGTTTAAGTAGTGGGAAAAGCACTTGCAGATTTAGTTTGGTTTTAGATTGTTTGTCTAAGCAGGTCAGTACTCTCCACGTTTTCAGTGCCAGGAAGAATTATATATTGTAAGCTTTAAAGGACTCGTCAACTCAAGGTTAGGTAAGAGGCTGTTTATCATGTTTTATCAGGAACAGAAAAGGTACCCAGGGGATGGGGAAACTGAACATGTTACACGATTTCAGCATAAAAGGTGAGGAAAACACTAGTCTGTCATGATTTAGGAGTGAATGAACTGGTATGGAATAAATTTTCCAGCTGTTGCAACTGACTGGATAGCTTCTAAATCCTGTGATCAAGCATATTTAACCCTAATGATCCTGGCTGATAGCTAGCAATAAGTTAGCTGTTCCTGATGTATGAAGGTGGCTTTTGAGAGCACCGTGGCAGAAAGGTCAGATCACAACTGATCCTAAGTCCTCCTACTCTGTAGCCCGGTTCTGAGCCCCTTCCCTCCAGCATGCCGAACCTGGTGTGGGACAGAAACACAGGATCTTGTCTTGTTGTGGGAGTTAGCCCTGGCCAACACAAGGATTTTAATGTCATCTCAATTGAATGTGTCCTCAGTGAGAGAAAAACTAATGTTTTTTGTCAGTCTGAATACAACACTGGAAGGCATGTTAAAGAGAAGTTACTATCTTGGCGAAAAATAAACCTGAAAGTTTAAAGTTTGTTAGGTTCATATTTAATCTTTGTTGTTAAGCAAGAGGAGAAGAATCAGCTAACTGAAAAATAGAAATAAAAGAATTATTCAAACATTTCTTCTCTTGGACCTCTGAAAAAAAATCCTTATCTTTTCATTAAGTATGTCCTTCAGCAATGCTTTGGCATTGCCATATTAAAAACATATAGGTACCTGCTCATTCATTAACACTTGGAAATATTCTTTATGTGAATCATAACTCAGAGCATTGTGGGAAATAAATTCTTAACATCTTCTAGATTTTAATTTTATGATAATGTGCCCTTAGCAATTTGGGTAAGAATATGGAGTCACCTCTCACATTTTCTAGATGGATCTTTTTATAGGGAGAAGGTTACTAAGTTCTCCTATGTGTTGTTTGAAATCTCAGGCTAACAGCCCCTGTACTGTGAAGGACCACAGCAAACCAAACAGAGACTTTGTAGTGGTAATTTGTAGTGTCTACGAAATTGAAGTCTGATTCACCACTTACTGATGTCAAGGGTTCTCATCAGTTCCAGCAGACCAGGGTAGGCATTTTTCTCACCAAGGGTGAATTTTCAGTTTTTTTCTTTTTCTTATTATTCTGTTAATCATAGGACATGATGTTTGGGAGGTTAAAAAAAGGTATCCTGTGAGTTTTGCTCTTTTAGGAGAGCTATGGATTGTCTTTCATAATGAATTCAGCAAGTGCTTGGAAACTTGTCCATGCCTCTAGCTCTCACACATTTCCTTAAAATACTCGTATGTGTAAGATACCTTGAGATAGGCCAATAACACTCAGAGCAGCTGAGAGTCTCACCTGCTCCTTAGTCTCAAGAGGGCTTAATAGTCCTTTTCTCAGGGAAACCCATGGCTGCTCAGGTGCACTACAGCACTGAAATCACCCTTGGTTACTATGACTGACACAGAGTTAAGCTGAAAAAATGCAGTCGATGCAAATGAAAAGAATCTCTTTCCATTATTAACTTGGGAAATGACTCCTTTTCCAGTAGGCAACTAGTGTTTAGTGAACAAGGAAGAATGTGATGAGCAGGACGAAACACAATCTTTTCTTTCATCTTTATCTCCTTTAGAAAGTGCAAAAGCTATTGAGATTTGTTGCTCTGGATACGCTCCAAGTTTTTCAGAATGATTTAAAGCAGCAAACAAAGTATGAGTTGAATGTAAATATGTTCTGACTGTAATTGTGAGACAGAACCTGCCTCAGATGTAAGCAGGCTTTGTCTCCTCTTGCATCTTAGCCATCATCTGCTTCAAGACAGCAAACAAACAAATGTCTAGTAAAGCCTTTAATAAGATCACAAACCCGCACTGAAAGTGCAGGATCTCCTGAGCCACTGGAGAAACAGTAATGATAATAATAATAAAAAAATAAACCCCCTCTACCTCCGTTCCTGATGAGGTGACTTCAGCAAGGCTCATAATCCTTATCTGTGCGTTCGGCTTTGGGCATGTAAATAGTTTCACTGAGGCTTAAGCCCTTTGCGTGCCAGTCAGTGACTCGTTGGTTCAGGTACTGGACGACTGAGGTGTTCATTCACCATAGAGCCTCATGAGAGAAATTATGGGACGAGCCGTGCAGGCAGCGGGCCAGCTCTTTCAAGGTCTGAAACGTCTCTTTCCCCAGCAGCCCCCAGGAGGGGCCGGATCAGTATCCCCAGGCAGCAGCAAGTCTCTCCCTCTTCATGCGCAGGGAAGAGAGGTATGAACTGCAGTGCTCCTGCCTGTGATGGAAGGAACTGGTGAGCAACACATGAACCCTGAGACTGCACTGAATCTTTCTATTTTTTCAAGCTTTCATAAAAAAACAGTCATTGAAATACCTAGTAAGACTCTCACAAACTTCATCAGGTCTTAGATTGGGACCCTATTTTTCTTCTTTCTTTTCTTTTTCTAATCCTGTAATATTTATTCCAAAGAGGTTCAACCAAACCACCAAAGTTTAATAGCAACATTTTATTTCGTTCAGGCATTTCTACCTGGAACTTGGTAAAACTGATTATTACCTGCAGCAAGAGACAAAAAGGAAGGGACTTGCTGACTTTTCTGCATCTCAGTGCTTTAAAAAAATGAGTATTTTCTGCTTCACAAACATGCTGAATGAAATGCATGTCTCATTTATCACTTAAATAGTAATAACAGTATCTGCTGCGTGCTGCAGGCTGGATTCTGACATAGGTGGATTGACAGTGTTCGCTCAGTGGAAGCAATAAACAGATCAATAACAAAATGTAGCCTGGGGGGCTAGAGGTGTGACAAGTCAAGCATGATTTCAGAGTCTTGCTGAGACCCTTATTAAACTCATTTGTACATCTGAAAACAACTGATGCCTCATTGGGTCAAAGGTAGCTGCAAGTATTGGTCTGAAGAAGACTTGAATCCTATCTGCACCCCAGATGAACACGGCTGCTCAAGAGCAGCCTGATGCTCTTTGGGAAGAGCAAGCAGCAGTGAAATCTAAAATGTAATTAATTAAAAATCCAACTGTTTGATTTTGTTTCCTTCCCCATAGCTGTTTGTCAGTGATGGTCTGGCCCGAGCTCTTTTCTTACATGAGGGAGGAAGGAAAATCCGATGTTCACCTGTCGTCTTCTTCTCCTCTCCCCTTACTCCCCACTAAGTGATGGCCACGGACTCCTGGGTGAAGGAAATAGCTTGCTCCTTCCAATTACTTTGCTGGAGGAAGTGATAATGAGAGAGTGCCGTGCCTTCTCTCCTGCTGAACCTGGGAGCTGGCTGTCTGCAAGGCTGTCGGAGGAAAAAGTTTGCTTTCTTAGGGCAGCGCTGGCTCAGGTTTCCACTTCCCACCCCCCCCTTAGGGCTGCGTCTCAGGTACCCTGCTGTGGAGGGGACTGTGCTCCGGCCGTGGTTGCTGCCTTTTGCCAAAAGTTCTCCCTAAAATCACAAGCAGGTCTTATAAATGTTTTGCTCATTTTTCAAGCTAGAAAAGGAGGAGTATTGCTCATCTGAAGATCAGCCAAGGTGACAAACTTCTAGTCTTGAACATCAGGTGTGTGTTTTTATCACTTTTGCAGGCAGGGATGCGGTCTCCAGCAGGAGAAAGCGCAGCGTTTCAGAGGAGCTTGGGTAGCTTCTGAGGTGCTGGCCACAGGCACTTGTGTGGGCAGAGTGCGGCCATGTCTTGCGCTTTTTGGATGAAAGTGCCTCGTCCTTCAGGAAACACTGCTGTAGTGTCTGACGCTCAGCATGCTAAAATGAAACACTCTCCGCTCTGAAATGTCTCTCTCCAGCAGGTTGATCAGAAAGGGTGATGACCTCACTGTCACATGCTTCTTTTTGGAACTTTTATTAATTTTAAAATAAATAAAAGTAACAAGAGATTCTCTAAGGAAAGAATTTGCTAATACTCTGTATTAGCTCCTTGCTTTGTCTCTAGTTTAGCAGCATTTCAGTAAGGATTGTTATAGATAGGGTGGAGACTCACGGGGAGTAAAGTGTTTAGTATACGTCTTTCAATTCAAGAGCTGATAATGCCTGTTTCTACCTAAGAAAGGGTAACTCAGAAATTGAAACAGTCTTGGCAAAGTGGCTTCCACTGCTTATTATCTTCAGAAGTATGGGGTGAGAGACGTTGATCAGTCAGAAGGAAAGTCAACCCAGTTTGAATAGCAGGGTATATATCTCTAAAAGAAGCTGGCAAGAACATCTCTGGGATGGATCTCTCTCTGAAAGAAGCCTCTGCACTGTGGGAAACTGTCTCATCTTTTGGGATGCCTCCTGCACTCAAGCAGTGAGGATCCCATGAGCTCTTGCAAAACAGCATGGTTGTTCTCTGCTAGCTGGAACCATAGTGCCTCAGTTATTGGCTTGCCATCTGTAACGTCTGTGACTCAAGATGAGCTAGACTGCATAGAAACCCACGGTGCCAGTTAAGGACTTAGTGATTAAAGGGAAATGAGAAGGATCTGGCTGCAAATTTTGCAAAGATTTTTTTTTTTATTTTTTACTGAATCCACTTCATAGTGCACGCAGATATTCTGTCATAAAAGGTTACATTTGCAAAAGCACTTAATTCCATAGGGTTTAGATATTGATTTAAATTAGTCACACACCACAAACTTTGAAAGTATAGGGGGGGAAAAATAGACTAGGAGTCAGACCTCAAAGAAAAATAAATCAAATACAGGGTAGCTTGAAGATGACCCAGAAAAGAGCACAGCTGGTTTTGGTTTAAATGAAGAAATCTTTTTTAAAAGAAAAAAGAAAAAAGCCTTAAAAAACTTCTACACTTAAAGTTTATGTTCAGTGATGCATCACTCTGTGTAAATATATACATAGTTTATCCACAGCATTTAATTGAGTGAGATGGAAACTAAAAGGGAGGAAATGGTGTGGAGACACAGAGGATTCAGACTAGTGGTGAAGTCATCAAATTCATCCTGGATGCAGTGACGAAATAGCACAAAATGGCCTACTCCTAGGGTTTGGTGACTATCTGAACAGGTTTGAATTGGCACGTTTAAGAGGTCCCATTGATTGTTTTGGAACTCGCAACCAATTACAGGTAAGTAAGTATATATGCAGATCTGTATCTTCATCTCTGTATACATAGAAACAGGATGATCATATACTGTATCCAAAATCGTATTATGTCTTACTGATAATCACGTCCTTAATTAATGTAAAAGCGTAGTTTAGCATAGTGCATAGAAAGTCATGAAATTTCAAAAGAAAAATAAAATGAAGCTTTGTGTTCTAGGTAATACATTTTCACTCTTCATTTTATAACGGCAGAACTTATAGTTCTTCACCAAACAAACATATGCAAAAAGGTTAAAGTTTCATTTGTGAGCAGAAAGTTCCATTTTCCTAATCATGATCAAGGTGGATGGCACAAATCAATGCGGCATATACACAGCTGGGAAGGAACACTTTTTATACAGAAGTCTTCAGAGGTGCACAGTTATTAATGCAATCAATGCTGCAGCTTTATTACATACGATTCTGTATATTTGTATGACTATTGATTTCTAGTAAGTGAATGTTTCGGACTTTATTACAAATGTAAAAAGCTCACAAAACTTTGCAAAGTTGTTCTCTATTATCTTAACCCTTCTTTTGCTAAATTTCAGTAATGAAATATTTTTTCCTATAGGATTTCCAAGTATTTTGTATGCAAGAATTTGCACGATGGCATTTGCATTATCTTGTTTAGATATATAATGTGCTTCCTAAATTATTTGACTTTTTCTTTTACAGTGCTATCCTAGATGCTTCTTTCTGTTCTCTTTCAGCATACCGAAGGACAGTTACAAAGAAGAAATAAACTTATTTAATTAGATTTAGAAAGAAAAAAAATCTTATTTCTCTACAGAAATAATCTTAAGCATTCTAGCAATCCAAGGAGTCCAAGAAAATGGAATATTTTGAGAACTCTGGACTGTTTCACAGAATAGGTAGGTGATACCACATACAAACCTTAGGTATAGACAAATGAAAGAAGTGAATGTATTGGGCTTTCCCAGGTGTCATCTGGAAAGATATTACAAGGAGTAATCACCAAATCACTGAGTAATCACAAAGAAATTATCATTTTACTTCCAGAGTAATGCCTTGGTACTGTTTAGAGGTTAGTGCATACAGGGACCAATGAATGCTCATAAAGAACAGTGCTGAACTGCATTTACTTATTATTTTCCTCTCCAGAGAATTAAGATTTGCTCATCTTGTAGGATATTGCCTGATTCTGGTACTTTATCACCAGCCTTATTTTCCTAAATCATGTTTTCTAGGGTTCTTCAGCTAGTAAGGTATTTTTATCTTGATTATTTAAAATGGTCACAAACCAGTGAAAACATTATATTATGGAAAAAGATTTTAGTGGAAGAGGAAAAATAATTTGCTGTTTAAATAGAATGTCTATGCATTGAATAATAATTTGCTTTAGTAATTAGCTTTCAAAATAGAGCTAGTAAGATGGATAAACTAACAAAGAAAAATAATTTGTTCTGCCATCCTTCATGTGATTTTAATTTATGGTAAGTTATTGGAAGGAATATTTGGTGAGATGGAATTTCTGAAGGATAATTCAACAGGCCACGTATAAGACAGAAGAAAGAACTAAAATTTCATCCTCTAAAATTGGCAAATTGCATGGGGAAGGTTGCCTTATTTTTTTTCCGTCTACTCAGTATAAACTAGAGATTTTCTTTCTGTCTTAGTGGAGTGAGAGAAGCATCTATTGCTAAGATTACTTGGCAGAGATTATAAATCTCTTTCTATTTCAACTTTGCCAAACTTCAGAGTCATGAGGGTGAAATTTACTGTGCCTAAGGTCTGCTGAAGGCTGTTCCCAACATTAGTTGCTAATAGGTGAAAAGGAGGCCATCAAATGTGTTGGCTCGTGCCTTCACATCATCATACTAAAGACAATCCTTGCTTTTATGTCATCTTATATCTAAATTTTGGCATGAGAAATCATCAGTTTTAGTTCAAAGTATACTAAACCATTAACCTTTACAAAGATATTTTTCTCTTTTTATGGAAAGAGTAAGTTGCGATCTACCCCATGTAAATCACCATGATTCCAGTGATTTCAATAATTAAAACAAGCAAAGCTACTTCCCTACCTTAATTATTTATCCTGCATTATCCATTATAGCTATGAATATTGTGGAATTAATGATGCTTTTCTAATTTATACCAGCAAAGACATAATATACTGCCTAATATATGTAACTTAATTGGTATGGAGTGAATGTTACTCCCTTTAAACAAAGGTAGAGTTCTTCCTGTGCAATTCATTAAAATACATGGCATGACTGCTGATTTTATGTAGGACCTCACTGAGTAAGCATTGTTTAACAAGAAGCCCCACACATGTGGTTTTAACTCAAAAGAGGAACTTGTTCTCTGCCTGAAATAATTCTGACCTTATCCTTCCAGTCTGCCCAGGACGTCCACTAAGCAAAACACACAGCCAGCTAGAGAAAGTGCACGTGTGTGCGCACGTGTGCATAAGTGTGTGCAGGGGAGGAGAAGTGAAAGAGAGAGGATTATGATTAATTTGAACACAGGTGTTACAGGACATGAAATTACTCCTTTTCCTCAACAAACAAAAATTCAAGAGGCAAATTATTCCAAAACCCCCAGTATTAATTACAAAGTGAGCTAAACTGAATGCAAGCCTCCGACCTTCTCAGTGCCTCTATTGCGATAAATATTTTATGACTGTGAATAGCTTTAATAAGATCTAAACCCCACACATGTGGTCACACTCACACAGGCACACAAGCACGCCCAGAGGGAAGGAGCACTTGAGCGTACCAGACACCGGAGGCAATATTCCTGTGGAGGAAGCTGCCGAGCTGATACCAGCCTGTGTGTTTATCGGTGTGTGCTAAGCAGTTCTCAAATCGGAGGAAGGGCTGTTGATAACCTCCCTGCGTTTGAAGAAGATGGGCATCTCATTGGAGAGTCTGGGCTAATTCAGATCTGTGCCAAGATGTTAGCAGTGCTGGGTTTTAATGCCCTGACCATGATGAATAATTGCATTAATCAAGCACTGGCTATTTACTTTCCTTAAGCAATTAGGGACTCCGAGAGCAGATTTTAGTTGTGAATTAGTCTGCCTTTTTTTATTCCCATAGACCTTGGCCTGATATAAAAATCGAGGTCAGTTGAAAGACGTCCACTGATTTCCATAGACTTTGAATGGGGCTCTGTAGGGACTGAACTGAATTACGGATACAATGATGAGGAGTCTTGAATCCCTTTCACATGTCCCTGACCTGTGTACGAGATATTTCACTTCTCTCCCTCAGAACAGAATCCAGCTCCATATATTATGTTCATTAGCCATCCTGAACCCCTGCAGTAAATCTCATGGACTGAGAGGAAATACGACATCAGTTTAGGAAATGTGTGGGGCCAGGCAAGAAAAGTTCTGTTAGGTAGAGGGAATCTGCTCACTTTTGTAAGACATTCATAATTATTTGCCTTGTAGAACAATTTCTTTACAGATTCATTTAAATGGTTAATTAATTAAACTGTAAATTAAAACACTTACCTTCTACTATTTATTAGTACAATTAATATTATGGAGGGGATAGCACAGAAAAAAAAAGAGAAATAATGTAATTAAGAACAACTTTATGAGAAAGGATGGTTTTGTGATTAAAGGCGACAGGAACCTCAGTTCTGTTTTTGGTCTGCTACAGATGCTCCAGATACACTGAGTACCCCAGTTTTCCCGCTTTTAGGTGGGTGTAGTAATCTTTGCTTTTCAGCTATTGCCTATTTGAATTACAAGTGTTGTAGGGCACATTTGGCTTTGGATGAATGCTCGTAAAACCCAAGACAATTGAGAAACCAGCCATAGTTTTTTCATTTCCCTCTTCTCTATTTAGGGGATCTTGAAGACCCCTTTTTTTTTTTTTTTCAAAATTTATATGGTCAGGAATAAGAGACAGGAATCAGGAAGATTTATACAGTCTCTTGTTTAAAAGAAAAAAAGAAAACTATTCATCTGTTGCCTTTTACTCCTCCCTTGATGTGGTGTCAGTACAGACCAGGGCAGTCAGAGAGGCTGGACGTGCCCCGGCTTTCTGTCTGCTCTCTAGACCAGGTTGGAGTTGATTATTTCCATTTTCACTTCCTTTTGCCAATTTAACGGCTATTTGCCATAGCCAGCACTACTCCTTTGGAGTTATCTCACCTTCTAGATGTTTTTTGCCACCTATTATGCTGCTTGTCTGTTTTTGATTTAGGACTGATATGATGTTAGGAATGAAAAAGAAGTGTCAAGCTACCAGAAGGAGATAGACACCTGAAAACCTCAGTAGTTTTTCTACATCTTATGGGAAATATCTCTTCTCTTACTTTTCTTTTATGATGCACATGAGTAAAACTTAGATTATTCGTGTCAGAGTTTTTTGAGGCTTGGGAGTTTTGGTTTCTTTTTTTTTAAATAGTTTGCAAATAATTGTGTCATTTGTACAGTGTTCATATATGAAGTTGGAACTCATTGTGTAGCACTGATTGCTGCATTGTCTTGGCTCTGGCATTTTTAACAAGCTTTAACTTTTCAAGTTTCCATTCCATGAGGTCCATACTTTAAGGCAAGTCAGCCATGTAGAAGGGAGCTAGATGGCTTTTTGCTAGCCTTGAAGGGCAGGAGGAGGGAAATTTGCAGAATTCTGACATTTCTCTGTTATCTGTAAGGCTTCTGAGACTACTTCAAAGTTTTCTGGAATTTTCTTTAAAAGCTGTGGAGGGAGAAATAAAGAGTATCAGCAAATGCTGGGGGTTTTTTTTGTTTTTGTTTTTTGTTTTTTAATGCTGGCGACCCTAAAAAGATGTTTTTGCAGTTGTGAGACAGAATAAGGAACTCAAGTGCTTGTTGAAATGCTTGATTGAAAGCTTTTTTGGTTTATGTATTTAGGTTAAATGAAAGTAGCAGCATTCGGCTACAGCCTTGGCCATGTTAAAATCTCTTTTGGCAGTCTCTCTGCCAGCGCCACAGGGCAGCTGGGTAAGGAATCACTTATGGTTTGCACTGCTGCTTCAGTGTCTGCCGTGCCGTGCCAGCAGCTTCACCACCAAAGCAGGCACAGCCCAGATACCGCTTTCTCCAGTTATCTTCAGGCCTTTCCAATGTGTGCAATGGCTTTGTGCTTCGTGAGCTTCGTGGTGGGGCCCAGGTAAGATATATTGAATCACTTATTAAGACCTGCTGAGTACTTGGTTCCTATGGCTCAAAATCTGGAAAATATCTTGCAAGCGTATTAGTTTAAATGGTTTAACACCCGTAAACAGTGAATGAGGAATAGAGCCTGAGTTTAAATGCAGACATTGTATGATAATGGAGTGGTGGAGAGGAATAAGCCATGGAGGGGGACCTTGTCTCAGGGCACCCCAGGCCTTGCAATGAACTAAATACCACACCATGCCACGGGGGGCAGCTGTTGCATCTCAGCAACCTTCTGCAATCCTGTCCTCTCTCCCCCACTCTGGCAAGTCCCCTGTTCTGAAAAACCATGAGGTTGTGGGTCCCCTTTCATCCAACACAGACCGACAAGGGCAGGACCATTTCTTTGCCTAATTGCGAGAGTCTTTACCCCATCTTATTTAAAGACTAATATGGTTGCCCTTATTTTCCTATATATTTGTTAGTTTGGTTCGGTTTGGAAGGATTACAGAAATATCTGTGACTTGCCAGCTCTGCGTGATCGTACATAGGGCCCAATAGTTGTTGTTACTGATTAGATGAAGTGCTGCCTATTCCGGCAGTTGGGAATTATATAGGGTAAAAAGGATGGAGGAGGAAATCTAAAACACCCTGGTACTAACTTATAATAATTAGGGCCCAGACTACACAAGTGAACGTAGAGACAGTTTGCTGAATTTACACCAATCTCCATTAAACTCAGAGTGGCTCCAGGCTGGAGGCTGCTTGCAAAGAAAGGTATTTCCAGGAATGAGGATATATGCTGTGACTTGCGACTGTAGCTGATTAATTTACTTTTTTTTTTAGTTAATTTTGTTTGATTTTGTTTTGTTTTTTATTTTCAAGAATAGTTGAATTTTAAGAATTGATCTGTTAGGCTGTTTACTTTCCTGGCTCCGTAAACAGTGTCCACAACAAATGTGCCAATAGCCTGTGCAACTGAACTGGAAAATGGGAATTAAGGACCCATAACGGTATCTTCAGATCCAACCTCCTGACCAGAAGTGCAGGGCATCTACACGAGCGGCATGTGACAGGGTGGGAAAAAGAATGAGAATGCGAGTAAGAGAATTTCGAAGCTGTGAAAAGGGACATCAGCGTAACTGAAGATGAGTAAAAGGTTCAGAGCAGCTTTGGCTGCTCAGTGTTTGCCCATGTCTGCCAGACTTGTATTACACATGATTACAATGTAATAACTAGACCAAATGCTTGGAGAACCAAAATTAATCCTGTATGGCTCAAAGTAAGTGATAATACCTTGACTGATTTCAGGAGAAGCAGTAGTAAGTCCCAGACACTTGTCTCCTTTATTGACTTGAGCATTAATTAATTTATGAGCGGGTTTCACATTTCCACATGGTGTTGCAAAATTAGAGTAGAATTAATTATTTGGTAATCGGTGAATCCCATTAGATGAAACAATATGGACTTGTTCAGTAGCTTAAACATTATTCAGCATTAACGCAGCAGTTGTATACTCATTACAATGATGATGCTTTTATTAAATATACCTTCAATTAGTTCTGGTTCATTTTAATTTCTATCTCCTGAAAAAACATTCAATCAAGTGTCGTGGCAAGAGCAGAATGATGAATATGCCAGGGCCAGCGCTGCTTAGTCCTTCAAGGGTACTGCACAGGCTACATTAAGGTGATCTTCAGGAATGTTTGCCTTCGGTACTTCTCTTCCTTGAAACATCACCTAAAAAGCATTAGCATGTTATCCTTCTTTTATGCTTTGAAATAAAGAACATTCATGATTTGACCATTTACAACATCATGTTTGGACCCACAGCAGATAATTGGGGGCAAACAGGGTATGCAAAGTTTTTCCTACTTGCCTCCTTGTTGCCTGACATCATACTCAAAGGAGTTTGCCCTTGTTCTAGGAGAAGACCTCTTTCCTTGCAACTGGTTTCCACCTCTCCAGGTTTTGCTCCTTTCGGCAGCCCTGATGGGTGCAGGTGGGATGCCACAGGGGCAGGGAGCTCCCAGCCATGGAGCAGCCCTAGGAGGTCTAGCATCCCAGGGGCATAGTGCTGGGGAAAGGGGTTTTCTGGGACATGGGGAGCTTCACCTGGGAGGGAAACAAAGCCCATCCTCTTAGCCAGGGTTGCCCACAGGGAAGGAGCAGGGGACATGCCCCTCTTTCTGCCCCAACCAGAGACTTCTCTGTAAAGGCATGCACCACAGCAGCTAGCCTAATAAAATGGCTCCTGTGTGGGTCACTGGGAGGTTTGGGGTCCCCTCAGAGCAGCATTGCACTGCCAGTTCCCTTGTAATCACTTCTACTGTACTGGTACTGCTTTGCTGCTTCTCTTGCCCGTATTTAAATCAAAACTATCATTATTAATCAGAGAATTAAAATAGCTAACAAAGGAGACAATTCTTTTCCCCTGGAGGATATGATTTTCAGGGAGCCAGTAATGGATACAGAGCCTTTCCCCTTTCAAATCCCAGCAAGGGCAGCCATGACTGAAAATCATTACTATATGCTATTTGGTCTGTCGTCTTTGTGAAATGAGTAAGTAGACTGGACAGGTTCCATATTACATAAAATAATATTACAAGAGGCATCTTCGGAGCCTCTGTGTGCTAGCTGAAGTTAGCAGAGAGGAACATGGGGGAAGTGAGAACTCCTGAGAAAAATTCAGTCCTACGCTAAACGCTTTTTTGTGTGGTGATGTTTTTGAATGCCCAGCCTAGAAAGCTGCACTTCATATTCATAGCCTGTGAATCTGAACTCTTTAATATAGTTTCTTCTGAGCTCTCAGAACTGATGCAAATGATGCGTTCCTGATTAATAGCACTCTGAAAAACTTGGATCTGAATTTCTTGTACCCACTCGACTTGCACAGTGACAGTGTGAACTTCGCAGTGACCTGCCACAGCACCTTTCAGAAGTGCCGCCCACTAATCCGACGACTGTTAACCCATCTGAGCATAATATTAATGAATTTATTCTCTGTTCATTTCAGTTCTGCTACTGAAACACATAGATGAAGAGTTTCTTCATACACTTCATGTGCACTTGTCCTAGGAGATTGTGCGAGTACTGTGTACTTCAAATTCATTTGCTGTTTTGGTTTCTCTGGCAACTAGAAGGTGCCTTTGATCCCTCTACCATCTCTTTGTTTTTGCATTTTGATGATTTTATCATGAATTCATGTTTAATTCATGCTGAAGTGATGCAGTAAGTGGCAACACTCAAAGAAAAGATACTTTTTGCAAAATCAAACCATATTCATTTGAACTCTGTATGAACTACTCCATTCCTTTGAAGTAGAATATATTAATAAGAACAGATATTAAGAAAAAAGATACTTATACTAAGTCACATTTATTTCCTCATCTGAGGTTACAGTGGAGGTAGATCTATCCGATAAGAAATGAGTGTGCTTTGAGTAAACCTTTAGTTGAAATGCACTGACAAGTGACTAATTGTTTTGTGTTAGCTTTTTGATTTTTTTTTTTCATTTTTTTCTCTGTTTCTGCTTCTACATTACATACTCACTGATATATGTGAATTTTATGGACAAAACAATATGCATAATTAGCATGATGTGCACAAACGCAAAGTATGTTCAATAGGTTGGTGGTTTTCCTCTGGAAAAACAAAGGGCAAAGAAGCTTCATATAGCATCTTCTTTTTACAGGCCGTTTTCATCTTTTTAATAAAAGACTTCTTGTGAAAATATTGGGGTATTTTGTTTTGCTTTTCAGTGACTCAGACTGTGATTGAAAGACAGGAACTGCATGGATTTCTGTCAAAGGAAACCCCAACGACGTGACGTTGAAGGTGCCATTAGCTCTGAGGCACGAGGTGCGTGTAGCCTCCTGCGAGATGGGCTGTGCACAGCCCAGGACTGCAGACTGGGTAAATGTCATCGTACGGCACTGTGCACGGCCTAGAGCCCCGCGTGATACCGCCTTGCGTGGGCGCTACAGGTTTACAGCCACTGGGCAGTGCAGTTAAACATTTCTCCAACTGGTGGGCCTTCTGCAGTATTAATATTTGAACTATTTTTTTATAGCAACGAAGTATCTTGAGCATTTGAGTTTTGATGTAGTGGGAGAAGGCTGTAGACCAAGCACGCAGTGTTAAAGAAATAAATGCATCTTAAATGGCTTTGTTGGTTTTTAATGGTTTTGACGTTAACTTTGAAGCACAATATCTCGAATCCCGTTAGTTGTGAGGCAGCAGCTTACCTTACGAGTGGGTGTGCTCTGCTCGGGTGCTGGCACGCTCCCCCTGCTCACCAGGCCAGAGCAGAGGAGATGCAATGGGACAAGTGACAAACGGGATGATTTAAAAAGCAGATCATCAAAGAGCAATTATGGCCTGAGAGGAGACAATAATTGCAAGTACATAAAGCTAAATTGGATTATATTTAAATATATGTAAATTTGATTGAACTTGAAATTTAATCTCTAGGACAGCATTTTAATTAATAGTTGCAACAATTTATGCTTTTGAGCAGAAATGAGCTTATTTGAGGATTTCAGGTCATTGCCTTTTTTCCAGGGTTTCGGTAGTTGTTGACATTGTAGTTCGCCGAGCCTGGACTGTTTCATGGTTTCTTTAGCACTTTAGCTTGCATCTAAACAAAGACCTCGGGTGCAGTTTACAAAATTATTTGTAACGTTGTAATTGTTACTCATAACAATGGTAGCCATTTGAATCTATATGAAATTTGCTTCTGAAAGGAGGTGCTGTAATGAAACAAGAGAAGAGTTAAGAAAAAAATTAACCATGTGAAGCTCAGAGTGGACTCCAACACATTTGGGCTTTCACAAAGAGCACCTTGATTGACGTGGGGGGGTGATGACAGAGGGGAAATGTTTTGCATGTGAATATAAGGCATCAAATTAGATGTAAGCAAAGCTGTTTTCAAATTCTACTGTATATAATAAAAATGATAAACTGATATTTGTCAATTTTTCTATAGTTACTTTCTGATCAAACTTACCTCCTGCCAAGGCATATCAGTTGGATTGCTACCTCCTACCCCTTGGTTATGGATTAGATATCCTGTGAAAGCGTGTCTCCTGTTACGCAGCATCAGCTCTGACGGACAAGTGTGGCGCCTGTGCAAAAGAGAAGGGAAGAAAGTGGAAGAGGGAGAAAATAAAAACAGGTGGCAAGGGGCCCAGAAACAATAAAAGTCTGAATGAGAACACCTTTATCACTTTTGCAACAGCAGCTTAAAGGCCCAAGGAGAGAAATAGATTTTGTAAATCAGGCTAAATATTTTTTACGGGGTGCAGTGTGCAGCTTAAGAACCCAGATGGGAAAAATAGCTTTTGCAAATCAGTGAGAAAAATATAATTTACTGGCTTCTGTTTAGGAGCAGGGTGAGATAGGATAGGGGAAGACCTTTTACAGAGCAAAGAATAAATATATGGGGTATTTTTTTTATTTTTTTTTTATTTGAGGTTTTGGGGTGGGGGTTTTTTGGGTGTCCATAAAAAGCTACATAAAGGAAGCCACAAACATTGTGTAGCCATGTTTGCTGGTTCCTATAAAACCTGTAAGCCTTCCTTATATTTTTAAACATTATTTATTGAAGTATGGTTTTTTATTAACTAGCAATTCCTGCATACAAAAGCATCTCTTTTGTAGAGCAATCCTGATACTGATTCTCTCATGTGGTGACTTATAACAGAAAATGAGTAAATATGTCGGATGGCAACTATCGTTTTGAAATGAGAAACAGAAGGATTGAGCAAGAAATCATTACTGATGACCCTCCCAAAGCTGAATGAGTATGTATCTTATCAAGGTAATTATGTTAAAAGGAGATCATAATTATGTGGGGGCTTCAAACAGCAGAGGTTGGAGCCATAAATAAGATTTAGCAGTTCTACTGCCGAGTTATGTGGCCCTTTCACGAGGCACGATGCCTGCCATCACCGGTCCAGGGAAGGTCCTGCCCTGAGAAGGATGACACAGGTAGTGGAAGAGCATCTTTAGCAGATAAGAGGGTTTTTTATTACTAGTAAAGGGAGTTGGTTAATAGGTCTTAAGGCGTTCTGAAATCGGAAGGAGGCACTTACAAATCTGTAGCATTTTTTGTTTTGTTTTTGTTTTTCCTGTCTGATCCATCTTTCTTCAAGATGGACAGAAACTGTGTACAGACTGGGAACAGAATAGACTGGCAAAGAACATACTGAATCTGCCCACTCATTTTTTACGTCAATAAGAAGCTGAATAGAAAAGATCAGAACACTGAAACATTTTTCATCTTTTTCAAAAAATTTGACAAAATACTCTTTTTAGGGTTTGTTTGGTTGCTTTTTTTTTTTGGCAAAAGTGCATGTTGGGATTTTCAAGCTTCTCTAAATTAGTCTGCCTTGGAACAGACTCTCTTGTGCTTACTTGAAAACTGGGGCAATTTTTGAAAGAGGGGAATTGTCTTACTTCTGCTCCCTGCAACGTAAGTACTGCAGGAACAGTCACCGTAACAAATAAAATGATGTATTACCACTGTCAAAGGAAAGTGTTATATTGGCCAAGATGTTTCCTCCTTCTTTGGGACATGTTATTGTTATTGATGGGAGCTTCAGGTGTCTGTTGCCAGGGAGTAGGCTGGGAAGCCATGTATATTCCTCCTCCTTGCAAAAGTACACCTTTTATGCTTTGATTTCTGTTGTCCTGGGTTATGTACATTTTTCTTTTGATCAGACTGCTTCTAAGTGTCACCCTAGTGTTTCCAGGCTGATTGGTATGGCTGCTTTTAAAGAAAAGTTTCCTCTAAACAGTGGGATTTTTTTGATAACTAGTGGCTATAGCTGTTAGCTTCCTAATGAGGCACTCCTACTCAAGTATAAGAGCAGAAATAGTTAAAACTGTGCACTCCAATGGGCTGTAGTTTCTTAAATTTTGGAATGTACTCTATGAAATATTGCACTTAACTCCTTAAAAAAAACCCTGTACATGGTCATATATCTCCTTTTCCAGCAAAACAGCCCATTTATGGTTTCAAAACCACCCTTTAATCAAAAATTAAGATAGCCACATTGTGATAAGGAAGTTGTTACCAAGTTTGTTTAGGAGACAATGGACATATTCTGTGCACCTGCAACAGCTTTGCCTATGTGTTAAGTTGAGCTGCAACTGTATGCCAAGTGGATAATAGAAATGTTAGAACTGTTCAAATTGTCTTTTCCTTGGACATCTGGTGATCTTGTACTGTGAGCGTTCTCCCCTGTCCTCAAGGATTGCTGCTCTGGACTGTGAGGAATATGTGTAAAATCACTGTGCTCAGCCAGTAAAACAGAAAGCTGTTCGTTCAAGTGATTTGATCCAACAGTCTGCTGGGATTCAGCGGGGAATAGGGATACACACAGTTAATTCTGCAGGCAAGAGAATGCAGTAGCTCATAGGAAGACATGGAGCTGTTGGAGTGAGTGCAGAGCAGGGCCATGAAGTTGATCAGAGGGCTGGAGCACCTCTCCTATGAAGACAAGCTGAGAGAGCTGGGGATGTTCAGCCTGGAGAAGAGAAGGCTCCAGGGAAACCTTCTAGCAGCCTTCCAGTACCTGAAGAGGGCCTACAGGAAATCTGGAGAGGGACTTCTTACAAGGACATGTAGTGATAGGACAAGGGGTAATGGCTTTAAGCTGAAAGAGGGTAGGTTTACATTAGATACTGGGAAGAACTTCCCTGTGAGAGGGGGTGAGGCACTGGAACAGGTTGCCCAGAGAGGTTGTGGAGGCCCCCTCCTTGGAAGTGTTCAAGGCCAGGTTGGATGGGGCTTTGGGCAAGCTGGTCTAGTGGAGGGTGTCCCTGCCCATGGCAGGGGGGTTGGAACTAGATGATCTTTGAGGTGCCTTCCAACCCAAACCATTCTAGGATTCTATGATATATTGATTCAGAGAGTCCAGGGATTGTCAGGATGGTAGGTTAATCGAAAGAGGACATACCTATTAAAATTAAACCATTTTTGTAATGCTGGAAGTAGATTCTGAGCCTATTTTCATTATGTATTTTAAAAACACGTTTGTAAGCCAAACCCAAGTTTATATTGCATATGAATCTGTGGTTCCCAGATGGAGTTTCCAGATCTTGATTTCATGTTGTCCGGAGATAGCCTTAAAAAAGTAAACACTGACTGGGTTGCAGGGTTTCACTCAGGGAATCACTGCCAGCTAGGGCCTGAGTTCTGGCCATCATCTCAAAAGGAATATATCTAATACTTAGGAGCACCAAGGCAAGGCAGTGTTGAGATAAGTGGCAAGAAGTAGGAGTTCAGGAACACAGGAAAACCATAGTTACTTCCTTGTTTAGTTTGCAGTGTGGTGGTTGTCGAGTATCTTGTTTATTAAACTACCTTTGGAAGGATCAGCTTGTGTTTTTTTTAATATAAAATCTATGTTGGTGACAATCTGAGCTGAGCCAGAATCCTGAAATAAACCCTTTGTTGAAAAGGTGACTTGCCATCCTCTTGAATCTCCGGATAAACTTTCCCTTTGGTTGTTCTGCCTCCGGCTCAGTTATTTCTTTGTAGGGCCTGACATTTCCAACAAAGGTAACCTTGGAGTTACAGTTAAGATTTACAGTGACTCATTAGTGGTAAATATTAGACTGATGGGTATATTGTGGAAAAATAATAATAATGAGGGATTGATGTAACAAGCATAGTGATGATGAGGTTGTGATTTTTCTGCAGCTGAAGAATGCAAAATGTTAAATTGTATGTAATCAGGAGCAAGGTGAAAACTTCAGTTATTTCAGTCCATTCTTCAGTTTTTGCTGACTGCTATGTGCAAGTGGGCTGCCAGTTTATTCCTCCTCTCCACCACTGTTGGGACCCCTCTGCGGTCCCTGGGCTGGGGCAGGATACAGCAGGAGCAGTTCAAAGGAGGTGCCCTGAGATCTGAAACAAAGAGCTGTTTGAGAAGCAGAGCTGAGCAGGGGACCCAGCTGGCCAGGAGTGGGGGTTTTGACAAGGGGAGTTGTGAGCCCGTGTTTGCTCTGGAGAGGGGTCACAAGAAGAATTACGTGCGAAGCAGGGGAATGGCAAGAGACTTGTGGAGCCATTCACCCAGCACTGTGAAAACTAGAAATCATTTTCCTGTGAAGAAACAGCATTATGCGTTTTATCTTCTACTTCATGTAGGATATGGAAGGGTCTGTATCAATGGATGCTCCTGTTTTCTTCCTTTTTGTTTTGTTTAACTATTATGCTTAAATAGTTTTACTGCATTTCCCCAGGAGCCCTGTTGCAAACTATCGTATTAGCACAGAAGTTAACTAATCAAGGGACACCATTCCTGTGTTTTCCAAGCTGTGGGAAACCATTATTTCATTTGAACTGTCTTGCTGAGCACTTAAGCAGTAGTATGTCTTCTAGGACAGGTTTTGTTTTCTGTTGGTTTTGATGTTGAGGTGCAAAATGTGTAAAGAAAAAGAAAAAAAAAAATCCAGACTCTACTGCTACTAATCCCAGGCTTAGTGGTTTACTGGACCCTGACAGTGTCAGTAAAAAAAACCCACAAAACCCACAAGTCTGGTGGTTCTGCCTCTGCTGGGCCACCAAAGAAAATAACAGTTTGACACAGAGCTAATATTTCTGCTTTATTCTCAGAGCGGAGGGAGAGGTATATGGAGGGAGAAGTTACTGTTTAGAAGAGACAGTAATTGGTTTGCCTCTCCTTTTATCCATTATTGATCAGGGAGGCTCCACTTCTACAGTTTTATAATAGTAAAATGAGTATTATGTGAATGTTTCATAATTATTTATTGGGTTGACTTTTTAGTACTATTGAAAAAATGTTATGAAATGGCAGAGAATATCCATTACTGTAACTTCTAAAACTGTGTAAACAAGCATAAGCTTTTACCTATAGCAAAACTGTTATTGAAATAAAGGGATCCTTGCTTGAGTATAAACATAGTAAGGCCTGCAGAAGTACAGTGCAGCCATCAGGTGCTGGGTAGTGCATGATGCAGTGTAGTAGGTTGTACAGCTGGAAACTTATATCCCAGGAAAGTGCTGTATGAATGGAGAGCCCTTCCTGCAAGGGATGACCAGCCTGGGTGAAGAACCAGGCTTCTGCGACTCTTCTTCCACTTCCAGCATGAGAAGAGGCAGAGCTTGGCTTAAAACCATGTGAATATCAGATTAATTTCCATGTTTCTTAGGCATCTTTTACATCAATGTATATTATAAATAGTGCTTTAATTTCATTTTTCTGTTGGAGCTTAAAATTGTGTACAAGGTTATACTGAACCAATTATTTATATAACCCTTATGTTATTAAAATTGATAGTTGACTCAAGTGTAAAAAAGAAACTCGTAGCAAGCGTGAGTTGACTTATCACTTACTGCATTACAAGTGCCTTTTTCAGAATTGGATGGAAACAGGAAGGTACATTTCATTTATTTGCTTGTGGCTAGTTGCCAGCTTGTCAATGAGGTGCTCCAAAAGGACATTGAATCATGACAAGAGCTGTCAGTACAGCAGTGTTTTTCCATCAAAATTGCATGAAACAATAAGCTTCATGTGGTTTTGACGCAAAACTGTATTCAAGGTCTTGCTTGCTTGAATTGATGCCCAGGTTTGTTCACAAAGTTCTGGAAACCTTTTAACTAATGTCCAAGTTAATAGTTTGCTGGAATCATGGAGCCTGATTGCCTTTGTATGGTTCGGATACTGATTACTGAGGTTTGACCCAAACTACTCGTATGCTCTTCCATGCATGTGGTCCTTATGTCATGTTGGACCATAGCATTGGGAGCTAAGAGGAAGGCTGTAGGCTACTTCATGTACAGCTATTTAAGGCGGGGTTTTTGTTTTGGTGTTTTTTTTTTCTTCCCTTCCTTCCTTCTCTTCAACACAGAAATGGAACTTCAGGATTGCCTTGTCTGCAGAGCTAGAT
Organism: Aramus guarauna; assembly: GCA_013400195.1. Classification (NCBI taxonomy): domain Eukaryota; kingdom Metazoa; phylum Chordata; class Aves; order Gruiformes; family Aramidae; genus Aramus; species Aramus guarauna. Next base: position 165,957 of record VXBL01003294.1, read on the forward strand.
AAATATCACTTCTTTCAGCATGTGGTAGCTCACGCTGAAGGTAGATTTACATGAGTGGAGGCAACTTGATTTATCTTCATAAATGATGACTTTTTAGAGATGTTCTCTCCTGTTGTGTGGTGCTCATGCCCAATTTATTTGGAGATTGCAATGCTTTGACCCATGGACAGAAAATGATACTAGCCTGAAAGTCACGTAATTCAATCAGCTATAGTCTGTGGCAAGGCAAGATACTTCACATTTGTCAGCAAATGTCTGCTCATCATTGGCACCACTATAATATAAATGGCAGTAGCAGTTACAGCCGAAGAATTCTGTAGAAAAACTAGACAATGATTTCATTTCTCTTTTTGTCAGGGTACAGCAGGGTTCAAAGAGATGTAGGGAACATTTATCCTTCACATGTTAAAATTTTCTCCACTTCTTCAGCACGTTGTCAGCAAAGCAGGGGATGTGAAAGTTGCGATGTATTCAGGTGTGGCTATGTTCTGAGGATAGGGCAGCTTCAGAGAGAATATTAAACAGCTCGTCTTCTGGTACTGTCAGTCATGCAACCCACCGTTTTGTAAGCTGGTCACATACCACTGGTGATGCGTGTTAATCCACTTTCTGCCTCTAGCATCACCTGTTTTATTTTCTATCCCAGTTTCATACCTTTTTTGGCAAAACCACAGGGGAAATATATTTCAGTGACAGTATATGGTAATTTTGCTCTATGCACTCTAGCTCATTACACAATCCTTGTCTTTCTAAAATAGAGAAAGGCTTTACGTCTCCTACTATCATTTCTGCCACACACTGATTCAGTGAAAGAGCTTTGGGGTGGTTGGGAGTAAATTTAATTTTCCCTGCTGTTTCATGAAGTGTGAATCACTTTCTAGCAGATGATGTCACTGCCAATTTACAAGTTTTTCTTCCTGTACTCCTGTGTAGGAGGAATCATAAGGACTCTTTTTGTCATGGTAATGCAGTTAGGTGTAGAGGACTATGAGATGAAGGAGGCAGTGTTAAAGCATTTTTGGTTTTGCCAGCACAGATAAACTGGGTTTGAAAGGTGGGGCACAAAGTGCCACATTTAGTCTCTGGCTAATGGAGAGTGGAGGGTTTTGTCCAGGTTTGTTTCTTGGATGCTGTGAAGACTTTTTTTTCTGTGGGGTCTACAACTGTAGCTTGAACAGTGAAAAATTTTGTTTGTTTTGCTTTTCATTTTTGAAACAGAAGTTGAATTATACACTGTGAACCTCTTCTCCAAAGAAGAGAACTTTCTCTTCTGTTTAAAAAAAGAAATGTTTTTTACTGTTAAGAACATTTAATACACATACATTTTGAACTGTGGGTTCCTGTGAATGGTTCTTGACTCCTTGCTCTTGATGTTTTATTGGGAAGATGCATGCGATTGTTTCTGCTTTCACTAGCTTCCTCAGCTTTTCAGTAGGAGGAAAATAGCTGGTGAATAATGCCTATTCTTCCCCTACAACTGATCTTGTGGAAAGAACAGTTGCTCTTCAAATCAGTTTTGAGTGACAAAGGTAATTTTATGTAGATATATATAAATGTGAAACCAAAGTATGCAATCCTAAAAATATTAATGCATAGCATATTCTCTTAGATGGTTTTAGTGCTTTAGTAACCCCAACAAACAGAACCATAGAGCGCTCTGAGTTTAACTCTGTCTCTGTTTTATAGGTGAGGATACTGAAGCACAGTTTACTGGAGAGCAAAATGTCATCGTAGCCATGGTCTCCTTCCTAACCAAGGACCTGTCACTGCAGGGACCATCAAATAACAAACTGAGATGTAGCAGGAGGGACAAGCTATCAAAACTAAGGAGCAGGACAGAAAAATCAGCATGTATGGGAAAGTTGGCAATCTGAACGGAGTGTGTTAGGTGAGAGGTAAGAACATTGTGTTATTAATGCAATGAGAACAGAGGTCATTCACAGATTATCAGTGTTTATTAGCCTTCAGAGGCAGATATTAGTCCTTTCTGTAATTTGGACATTGTTATATAATTCTTCTGTACATATATTCCATGTACGCATCCTTCCTCAGACGCTTGTGGTGCCTTCATGTTAAGTTTGGCATCTAGTTCTAGTCTGCTCTTTGTATATCCCTCGTTTGGGGGTTCAGTGTGGAAGCAGGTAAAAATTGTAGTTTGGGAGGTACAGGTAGAAATTATTCCTTAAAAACCTGAAATAGGAGCAGGTCCCAGTTGATCTTTTCTTTTACAGAGGTCTCAGTCTTAAGAACTGTATTTATGTACCATCCAGGTTTGGATGGTGGGCTCTTAAAGACAAGCGTAAGCTCCTGTTGAGCATTTGGAAATGTATTTAAAACTCTCCATCGGGCTAGCAGAATAGCTTGAAGGATTAAGAAGAACACTTTGCAAAGTGTTCCTGTTAGGAAAAAAAAAAAAGAAAAAAAAGAAAGCCAATAAAAAAAAAGAAAGAAGCAAGTAAAATTCCTACTTGCATTGAATTATATTTACTTGGCTTTATGAGCATATTCAGTTCAGCTAAGTTTGTTTATTCTTGGCTAGCTCCTTTTCACGTTTGAGTCTGTGCATGTCTTGTAAATGCATCTGCTTATTCCCATGATGATGCCAAACATTAAAAGGGTCACGCTAACTTTGTGTCAGTGAATGCATCTTCTAATACTTGGTACTTCTCTAAATGCCTTTTAGGCAAGGATCTACAAAAATTGTGCTCAAAGTATTACTTATCTGTGAGCTAAAGCAATATTATTTTATAGGTAGGATAGTGTTGAATAGAGAGAGGCAAGTGTTGATTCAGTAATCTACTTAAGAAAAGCCTTCAGTTTTATTTGGGTGCAGTCCCCTTACAGTGAGTAAAATACGTCTGTCCCACCTACTCCAAGCCCTCCTCCTCACCCACGTCCAGTGCAGTCATTCTTGATAGAAGTAGTTGAGGAGCCCCGTCTTTTTGTATTCTTCCTCTCAAGTATTTAAGATCATCACTAAGGAAGATGTCTCTTTGTGTTAATGAATAATAACTTTAATACTGTTGTCAGCAAAATTAATATACTCTGCAGAGTGTGTGGGATTGCTGCATAATTGCTGTGACACACCATACCCAGGTACCTCATGTAAGCCAACGTGCTGATTGCGCCTGGGTTTGGGATCTGCATTTCTGAAGGTGGCTGGTTCACAAAGTGCTGTTTCCATGCACCTTGGGTTCCTTTTATTCAAAGGCGCTTCCTAATTGCAGATGCTCATCCCTTAGGTTTTTGCGTGCGTATTTGACTCACGAGCAGTGGGAGAGATTTCATGAGCTTTAAACATCCGCTGTACGCTGCTGATGCACTTTCAGTCACAAAAAAGTTGAGTTATTGGCTTTCTAAAGCCATGCGTTGGCTTCTGCTGGTTTGTAAGCCATATTTGGAAAAAAATACCAAAACCTCAGTTCTTTATATCCAACATTTTTCTACACTTTAGGTTGCAGCAAGCATCTGGATTTATTCTTAGTATGTTTTGTAAGTGTGTATTTCAGAAAATCTAGCCCAGTAGCTCCTGTAAATTATGTGCTTAGTTACATGACCAGGTCACCCACTGTAAGACTGTACTGTATGACATGATGAGTTGCTTGTTTGTTTTTGATTTCTCCTTTCCTTTTGCCATATTGTTGGATTTGTAAAACATAAATTAGTATCTTCACGCTGTCAAAATCTGGTGCAATTACAGAAGCTTGAAAGAAAATTCCTTAGCTTTTAATAAGCAGTGAATCATGTTACTTACAACATTTGGCTACATGATAGCTTTCTTCTTCCCCACCCCCCCGCCCCAGCACCCCCTGCCCTGCATGCAGAATAAACCCTCTTGCAGATTTTTACAGACGTGGTAATTTATAGAAAGTCTATCTTATATCTTACAACAGCACTATATGCTACCTTTAAAAGAATTTGTCATCCAAAGGGAATAGTTAGCACAACCTTTTAATTACAGGGAAAGAAAGTAACATTACTACTCTTTCTACATGTTTCATTATATCTTCAGAACAAGCAGAGCCATCAGCAGTTTCCCTATGGACATCTAGATATACAACATTGAAACAAGGAAGCCCAAATTAGAGAAAGTCAAGAGCTGCAGTTTAGAAGGGTTTTTTTTTCCCAGAAGTTAATTTTGTTTCCATACAATTTTATCCCAATTTTGCAACTTTCTGTGAAGAGAAACTGCCCTGGCTACTGTAATGTGGCCCTTTTGTGCATATGTGTTACGATTTAGCCTTTAATCACACCTCCCGTAGGACCTCTTTCTGTTCTGGTAGAAAAGGTGAACACTGCTTGATTATTTATTGATGAGCACATGTACTATGATGAAAAAATTATTAATAATCTCATGGGTTTCTCTATGATGCTCCTCAGTGCAGTGTCTGAATACCTTATAGATGCTAATTTTATCTTCAAATTAGGCTGGGGCTTAAAGTCATGGCAAAGTTCCTGTTTTACAGATTGGGAATTCAGATGAGAGGTTAAGGCCAGAAGCGCCCACCAGTTGTTAGCAGCTTGTCCAACCAATGTGCAACATCATCTATTTATAAAAGTGAAATAATGCTTTTGTTGTCTTCTGTTGGGTCTGTGGGTGTTCAGCATTTCTGCTGATTAGATCCAATGATTTTCATTTGACTTCTTAGAAAACAGGCACACACAGTTAAGTACAGTTCCTCAAGTTCTTTACATTCCTAATCTCCACTGCAGGCAAAGGTATTTAGGTAGTTTGTAGATCTCAATGACTTCTTGAAAAAGATCAATTTTAAGTGATTTGCTTGATTTCAGTAGAAATTTTATGGTAGAAGCATGTATAGAATTTGATTCCTTAAGGAAACATTTACCTCCAATACAAATGAATAGTCTCCTTTTAACTCTTGCAGTCTTACACTTCAGTCATCCCTATATGGTGGAGATGTGATGAGAAGATGCATCTTTAACCACTTCAGTTTTTGACCCATGCTTTGGGCAGTGCTTACTGTCTCCAGTACTTTTGCAGCTATGCTCTGTTGGCATGTTCTGGGATCACTGGCCTCTGTGTGCTGTCCATCGTGGGTCTTCCAACAAGAGCCACGTCTGTGTCTGGAGGATGCAGAACTGAGCCTAGGCTTGACCAGGTGTAAGAAATAATCTGAATAAGGGATACCTGGCATTTCACAACTGGGCTTTTATCTAAGTATTTGCAGAGTGCTGTATTATACTTTGCAGTAGGTCTCAGTAAAACCAAGAATAATTGCCACATAACTTGAAGCAGGACACAGCATGATGGCATCTTGGCCCAGTGGAGCCGCTACAGGTACCTTATGAATGCTCCTAGTACAGTTGTGATTGATGTATCTGAGGTATCATCCAGGGCTTTTATGATCTGTCATGAAACAGTCTCATGAGTTTTTGCCTTCCATGTATTACTTTCAAAAAGCTAAAATGGCACAGTAGCCATACATTGCTTACATCTTTTGCGTGGACTAGACAAACAGTTACAAAGCAGTGCTGAGCAACAGTGGCCTCTCACTAGCGGGGCAAAATTTTTCCCTGCTGTGAATGCTGGGCTTGCAGACACCAGCCAAGCTCAAAGGTATTTCTAGAAGCAGAAAAGATACCAATAGAGTAAATGGTACAATGGACTGAGACAGAATAAAGCAATGATGGAAAAGGCAGGCAGAAAATAATTTGTGGCAGGATAGCTACAGGAGATGAAGCGATAAAATGTGAAGAAACAGCAGGGAAGCACCTGTTACTGCTTGAGATTGCCTCTGTGAGGGAAAGGTAAGTAGATACTGATGTTGGAGAGACAAGGTAAAAAGTATAGTCTGAGAAATAGAGAAGGAAGCTGAGTGGACATGAGGTTAGTTGGGAATTTTTTGAGGAGGAAGACTAAGACACGTACACCAAAAAACCCCCAGCATAGCTATATAGGTGGCTATAGCATATAGATGAGTGGTATTTCTGAGAGCTTCATAGCGTGTGTAAGCAATACAGAGAGTCTACATAGATGTGCAGGAGACATTGGAGAAGACTTGATAATATTTGGTATTTAGTAGTAGATTTTATCCCCAGAGTCTCAAACCAACCAACAGAATGAAGATTTTTTTCCACTTTAAAATGATATTTTAAAACAAACTATGTCATTCTAGTGAAGTCAGCCAGACCAATCAGGCAAAAATAAGACAGTGATGATTTTTTTTTTTATTGTTGTATCCCACTCATAAGGCTTGCAGGCTACAAATGAAGGGTGAAAATAAAGCACCAATGCTGTCTAAGTCTGGGTATGAAATGAAGCTGCTGTCTGCCATCCTGCAGCTTTCTCTGACTCTCATTTAGCCCAGTCTTAGCCCAGTCTGAACTGAGAAGATCTGTCTCCACTAAAGTGGAGGAAGAGGGCTCATTCAGGGTCTTCAGATTCCTGACCCTACCTGCCAGTGAGCTCTGTGCTATTCATGCTCCTGTTTCTCCTTAGAAGCTCACTTTGGAAGGACAATAGGGGTTTACGCTTGGTCTAGCCTTCTAATCCCTTTGACAGGAAATATTTAGCTTACTGAAGGTGGAGCCAAAATTGCCACACCTAACAGGAAGGAATTGATTGCACTAGGGCACTAAGCTGAAGACCTACCAAGAGTGGTCCACAGACCCATTTTATCATTGCTGATATAATAGGGCAGAAAGATGCCGAGGTGGCAGTGACGAATGGAGGCTCAGCTCAAAGGAGGAAGAGGGAATATTTTGATCACCCTCTCTGGAGCGAGACTAGGAAGAGGAACCTCTGACTTTGAACGGCATAGGTGCTCCAGGAGAAATCCTGGGCCTCTGTCTATCCTTTTGCCTTCTCTTGGAGGTTGCTTCAATGGTTTTAATGCTGAGAAGGGTGTGATAGTACGGTGTTCTGTCCCCTGCACTCCTGTGTTGTGGGGCTTCTTTCCTGCTGTGGCCTGACGCTCCAGCGGGGATTCGTACTTCTGCCAAGGAAGCAGCCGAGTTGTTAAAAGCAGCCATGTGACATTTGGGAATGATGAACGTCAGTGTTGCAAGAACAGATGTCTTGTATGTGACTGGATATTTTCAGAGTTTTCTGAGGTTTCAGAGTGTTACCTTTGCCATGTTACACTTACCTGTGACTTAGAAATGTCACGTCTCTTCTTAATGAAGAACACGGTTCTGAATATTTTCTTTCTAAAGGCAGAGCACTGTAATCTCCAGACCATTACTCTGATTTCAGTGTGTTGTGTATCTCATGGTCATGTATTATATACATCTGCATGAGCTGGATGCTTTTCTTTACTGAGTGCTCCATGAACTAGGTATTTTTAGAGGACAGCCTGCTGTTCATCCTAGGTTATTTTCAAGCTCCTTTCTTTAACTCGGTCCTGATCAATTGTGTTGAGCACAATGGCTATTACTGTATATCTGTAAAATGAGTTGCTTTTTTATCATAGCAAAGCTTGCTTTAAAAGAAAAAAGCGATGGAGGTTGGGGTGAGGGGAAGGTCTATTATTCGAAGCCTGGGAAATCTTTGAATAAGGTCGAGCACAGTGGTGGTGCCTATAACCCGAGAAAGCGTTTTCACCGATAGTTTACCCCCAGTGCCTGTGGAAACAAATCCTATTCAGTATGATATATGAAAGCATAACCCTCTGTAGTTTAGGAATCAATGGAACCATTCATATAATAGATGACTGTTCGGGCTTGTGCAGTCTGCTGCTCGAACATAATTGGCATCTATGTAATAAAATACTGAACACCAAGGGAAATGTTTTAGGTGTTTATGAGACATCACATGGTTTATTGTAGAAGACTGACATATGACTGTATGAAGCAGAATAGGCTAACTAGCACTTGAGTTACCGTTACAGTATTTAATACTGTGTTAAAGAAATACAAAGGTTTTAGACTTTCCTTGTGTTTAACGTACCATCAAAATCAGTTATTGGGGGTCTGGTGTGTATAAAACAACATCAGATTGGCAATCCAGCATTTTTACATGAAATCCTTAAGACATTGCTTGAAGATACAGATGTGAAATATGGGGTTTAGAGCACAGCATTGCTGACAAGCAGAACTGGGTGAACAGTTGCACAGTACATTGTATATTGTAAGCTCTTCTGAATGGAGCTTGTCTTTTGCTATATGCCTACATAGTGTTTAGCGCAGCTGGGAGTCCTTATCTCAGCTGGAGGCCTCTCTAAATGCTACTGTAAAGGAAATAATAATATATTTGTCAGCTGCATGTCTTAAGTATGTTAATAAATTCCCTGTTTATAAAAAGGACCTGCTTGCTTGGCATTTGAACAGACTTGCAGCCTCTTGATCTTATCCTGCAAGTCTTGGGCTCTGTCAGTTTAGAGTGTTGCTCCCAGCAGCCAGCAAGCAAGTTTAAAGCTAGCTCTGGTCTGACAACATATTGCGATCCACAATGTAGACAAGTTTATATTAAGCGTTGTGCTTGCTCTGCAAGATGCTTCTCACAACCAGAGTTAGGAATTGCGTATGCTGAACTACCAGAACCCTCCTCTTATTTCAGCTCTCCTCACTTGACCATCTAATTTAAGTCACCTTCCATTCAACTGATTTTTTGAGTGAAGCAAGAGAAAGCAAATGAGTACATCTCCATCTGCAATAGAAAGTGAACAAGTGCAATGCTGTCTAACAAAAACCACACAGTTGGCTGTACATATTTTGTTTGTTTTCCTGAATAATGATGCTCAGCACATCTGTCTCGCTCTGTGCCATTCAGTGCCTTGCAGGAGTGTGCCATTTCTCTTCATTATTAATGCTTTTGAATCTACCACAGCAAATGGGAAAAAGAAAATGGTGCTCTGCCTTTTGAATGTTGCATTAGCTAAGCTAGTACTTCTTACCCTCCACTCCTGAAAGGTGGCTTAACCACACCAAGGAAATTAATCATTAGAGATGCAGTACATGCAACTGATTTGTAATTCACAGAATATTAATATAAATATTTGTTTGCATGAGAAGTGGGTGTCTGTCCTTTTCAGGTGCATGAAAATTCTCCGAAACAGTTCAAAGTGTGTCTTCACTAGCAGGGGCTTTTCTTCCTTAACTCATGCATGTGCTACATCCTTAGCTGTGGTGGTTCTGCTTAGCCCTGCTGGAGTTTGGAGGAAACTTTTGCTTGTAGCAGAGGTGCATTCTACCTTTGATGTAGTTTTGGATTTTTTTCTTCTTAATCTCTCTTATCTCATTCCTGTCTTGATTATGGGATGAGTCAATTTATATCATAGCTCTGAGTCTTCAATTTTACTATGAAAAGTCTCTCTCCTTGGGTGATGTTTCTGTAAGTCATGCTTTGTCACATTGTCCTGCAGCAGTGGTTGGCATTTCTATATTATGGTTTGTTCTCTGTGTGTATGTGTATGTGTGATAGAGAGAGATCAGGATTGCCCTCATTCTTAACAGTAACTCTCTTAACATGTGACTTTGGACAGTTGAACCAGGTTTTCAAAGTGAGTGAACATAAGCAGAGCTCTTGACAATTAGGAAAAATTTTTACTTAGGAGGTTAATACAGCTCTTGCCCTCTGAGATGTGCAACAACAAGTGCTGTTTTAGTGCTAAAGATGTAGAAATGAGGAAAAATAGCATGATTTTAAAAAGAAAATTATCATCTATCCATGGAAAATACTGATAAAATTTGCAGAATTGAAGGATGAGCCCCATCGTACCAAGCTGCACAAGGATATAGTGGGGGTGCAGGAAAGCAGATGGAGACAGATTCCCTAGGGTATAACTGCTGTGCCATATATCAGCACTAAGGTACAGTGAGACTCAGGAACAGTAAAAGGGAAATAAAAGCGTGCTTTTTAGATACTGGGAAAAGACGATCTGCTTAAACTGCTCCTGAATGATTAAAACCTGCCGAGATAACTCTATACTTCGAATAGAGTGTGAGGGAAATGTAGAGAAAGCTCCAGCGGATGAAATCAAGCTGTGTCTGGGCCATTGGAACAGTTCAGGTGAGCATCATGCTGTGATGTAACCCCATCTAAACTTCAGTGACCTTAGAGACCTAAGCATTGGATCAAGGCTTCAATTTAGAGGCTTGCTGGGGAAAGTTTATAGTTCTCTGTAGTTCTAGTAATAGGCTAGTGTTAGCCACGGTGCACAGGTGAGGGATGCACTAAGGGGCAAATCTGATGAGACGGTATGAGGATACAGTGTTATCCCATGATGAGGACCATATGGTGGCTTGTACTAGTGTGAGAGCTAATTTCCCTTCTTTCTCCTTGTAATCTGACTGTTGGTGAATAACAACCTACTGATGTTAATATCCAGCTGCAGTTACTTGAGTCATAAGCTTTACTTGGGGTTTATTGCTGTTGAAAATTGGCTGGCAGACTGTATGGTCAGCTTTCTGGTGCTGAGGAATTGCCAAAGCTGGTCCAAAGGAGACTGCTGAATAGCACCTGGGTGATCAGTGACCTTCCTTTCAGTTCTGCATCATGGAGTTGGGAGCTCCATCCATTTAACACTACATGTTTTCAGCTCTTAACCAAACCTCCAGGCTATAGAAAATTCATGTGGGAAATCTCACAGCAGAACTTCTCTTGGGACTTCTTAATTTTCTCTAGTGTGGAACATATTCTGCGAATAGGTAATTTATAGCAACATATTCCTGTGGGGGCAAATCTAAAATGAGAAGAGCTATGAGAAAAGTGAAAATAAAATATTTTGAATCTCAGAAGAGATTCAGTATGGATTTGATCTCAAGATAATTTGGTATATTTGGGCCATTCTTATTAACTCAGAGCTGATTCATGTGTGCCTAGTAGAAAAGCGGAATGAGGAATTGAAGAGAGTAAAGGTTGGAAGGCTGGTTTTTGCTCAAGCAACTTCATAAAATGGGGATTCATTTACAAGTCAGAATAGAGTCCTATTTTCCTCAATACTTTGGACAGAAATGGATATGCATTTATTCATTATCTGACTTTTGTAGTAAAAATAAAAGGATGAAGGTATTTCGTATCAGTAGTCTTTCACAAAGGTTGTTTTTCTGTAGTATTAGAGCTATATTATTTTTTAATGGTGTTACTTTCACAGCCACGTTTGTGGTGCAGGTTTTAACTGTGATAGCAACATGATTATTAGCTAATAAATACATTTACAGCATGAGTGAAAATATGCTAATATCTGTTGCAGTGTACTTAGCCATAGGAAAGTGAATAGTAAAATAGTTAGCCATTTAAACAAAAAGCACATTTTTTTTTTGTTAAGTGACAAATTACTACTGCTTTTTTGTTCACCATTTGCTTTCCCAACCTAGGAGACTGGGAATGAGTAGCACTTCATCTCAGGTTTGGAAGAATGAGAATTTTGCAAATTGCACAAATTGCCTAGCAAAAAGGATCTGACTGTATTTTTGAAACTGTTAAAACATTCTTTATGGATTGGTGAAAGCTTGACAAAAATTACCATTGCACACTTCATTTCTTTTACAGTAGATGATACAGCATTTTTTAGTAAGCAGATTCTATGTCAACTCTTGTTTCAAATTTGGTTTAAAAATACCAACTAACCCTTTTCTCCTATTATACAATAGTCAACCTAGGGAATGGATTCAGATACAGGAAGAGAGGTGGATTTCTTAATACCGTCTTTTGTTCTAGCTCCCTGGACAACCTAAAATCTGATTTTTGTCTATCTTTTGTTATTATGAAGAGATTGTGAAATATAAACTGATGGGTTGAGACCCAGCCCTGCAGCTGTGTCTCTTAAACAACAGGGGCAGAGGCAGCAGCAACAAAGAACTTGAACCCTGCAACCTCGGTCACCTCTGCCACCATCGTCACATCTCTGGTGCAGTGATAAAACCAGGTCTGAAAGTGGTAGCGGGGGCTGGAATTGGGAAAGGGTTTCAGCTATGAGGATAAGTTCATGTTTGCCCTTTTGTTATGTTTTCTTGCATGAATACAGACTGAGGCGTAACTGGAGGAGCTGTCAGGGACCATAAGTTGATCTGTTTTTCCACAGGCTTAGAGGGACTTTGTTTCTGCTTAGTGAAGAGTGGCATGCCACAAAAATTATCAATTGCTAAGTCACAGGCCTAGAAGTAGCTGCGATTAGCTTTGATTCAGCGCTTCCCTGCGATGCCATAACTCAGTGTAATGGAAAGTCCTTGGCTCTGCTTTCCTCGGTGATGTTCCCTCTGTGGCACGAAGGTCCTTGCTGATGGGGAAACAGCGTCTTTTTGCTCCTCTGTACTGGCAGTAAGAGATTGTCTTGTGCATAGTCCTTGATAGTCTCCTTCCTGCCAAGTGTGGTAGGTTTTGTGTTTCCGAAAGGGGGATTTGTTCTTTTGACTGATTCTTTCTTCAGAGCGTAGCTGCTCTGCATTGTTTCTTCCTCAGCTTACTGCTAATCCTCACATATACAAATCTTTGCTCCCGTGGGGAGGGATGACATGTAGCTTTTTTTCTTTTTTTTGCATTGCTTCTGCAACTTGCTGTACACTGGACAAATCAGATGCTGTGCGATTGTATATCTTGCATATCTCTTATGCAGATCCAGCGTCCAGCAAGTATGTTTGCAAAACCCTGTCTGCCATGCAGCCGAGTTCTCCCTGCATGCCACAAAAGCAAGAGAAGCACTGTGAGGTGTATGCAAAAGGCCTCTTCTGGCTATAGAAAATTCCTGCAAATCCTACTGGCAGGTTCTTCAGTCTGCTGTGGTCACTGATCACAGGGTCCATTCATATGCCAGAGTGATTCACAGCTGCCAAAATGGGAATAAAATGTCATTTCTGGTGACTACTTTTTTTTTTTTTTTAATAACTCAGTCGAGTGTATGAGAAAGTCTTATGAAACTTAATTGTGACTTGAGCCTCAGTTCAGGAACACCTTTTAATTGGTTTCTCTGGGACTTCAAAAATATTTCCAGCAGTTAATTGTTGAAGTGGGGACAAGTGCTGTAGGATTCTGTGGACACTTAATAGACATGTTCTAGAAAGTCTGCAGACATGAATAATCCCATAGCTTGTGCCATTCTCTAATAAGTCTTCAAACATTATATTTACCTGTTTCCTTTTGTACTTTCTCATCTAGTCAAACAATATTTTTATTTTTTTTTTTCCCTCTGGCTGGATGTGGCTTTTCCATACAGGGGTCAAATATAAAACTTGCAGCCTCTTCTTTCCAAAGATGAGCAGGGAGAGTGGTTAAAACAGCTAATGGAGAAGGGACTTACACAATACACTCAGGCAGTTTTCCACAGGCCATTGGGAAGTGCTCTGAGAGGCACTGAAGGAACGCAGATCAGCTTGAAAATCTCTCGGATATTATCACTGGATATGGTGTCTATCTTCTTCTCCATCCTAAACAGTTGTAATGCCATTAAAAGTCAGTGTGCTTCCCAGCAGAAGAGGTTGCCTTTCAGAAATGAGAGGAACAATTGCTGTGTGCAGTTGGCAGATGAGTTTGTAATGTGCTCGGGGATTCTTTTCCACGCTGTAAATTCAAATTACATCTCATCATGTGCCTAGTTAAAGAACAGAATATGTCACAATCGAGAAAGAGAAAACCAGGGACAGATTGTGATCCTGTTGGCAATTATGGAAGTCTAGACCACTTCACTGTCATTTCTTATCCCAGGATGAATGAGAGCAGCGTAGGGGGTCTTTGGGGAAAAAAAGCTAACAAACAAACAAACATCCCAAACTCATATTGGACAATTTATGATAGCAGTGCATATATTTCAAGTGATTTAAAACCTCGGAGCAAAACAAAATATGTAAACATAAATAATGTTGGAAACAAGTCACAAAATGTAACAGGATTGGTTATCATCTCCTGTATTTTCATTTTTCATTTTGTGATGGTTTCTTTTCAATCTGTTCCTTCCACTGCCTGTTGCACATTGCTTTCTTCGTGAGTTGTAAGATTTTGCGATGGCTTGACACTATCAGACAAATACCAGGAAATGAAGCGTGGGAGTAAGAACCTGCCCAGGTTCTGCTGATGCCGTTGCGTATCTAAAAAGCATTTGAAAGTGTGGAGTTAGGAAAGGAATTTACACTTATCTTGTATCACTGGCCACGCTTGCTGACCAAGGCAAAATATAACATATTCATTGCCTTTTAATAAGAATGTTTAATGTATGCTCCCAGGACATTGTCGCGAAGTAGAAATTGAACTTAGATTGCAAGTAATAATCAGTGATGTGGAGACCTGAAGAAATGTCAGAACCTAAATCTAACTAAATCCTTGGGGTGTATAAAAAAATGTAGCGAGCACATGTTCCCTACAGCTTCCCCGTCATTTTTTAGTCTTTCATTATTCACGTCTAGCTTTATTATTATCATCTTTTTTAAACAGAACATATGTAAGAGACCTTTGCGTAGCAGACTGTATTATTGCTATGAATGGAATTATAAGTTTGTTTGTTTGTGTCATCTCGGGAATGAGTGTGTCACTTCTCCTGGGCATTTTGGTGGCACAAAGCCATTATAATGGCACCAGCAATGACCCCTGGTGCTTTACAAAAGGAAGCGATGAAAACTTTCTTGTCATGTTTAAGCGGCAGGGGAATTTAGGTATGTTATCCAGAATGCAATTATTCAACTTGGAGCACAGCCAAGGCAGTGAGACTAACAATGTGTTTAATCTTATGAAAAGATGGCATGGGATCTTTAATGACCATGTTTTGTCGGAATCTTGGATTTATGACGTCTCTGAGAGACAGTTCTTGTGGTGCCATGCTCGAAAGACATAATTAGAAAATCCATAATTCTGCTGAGTTTTGTTTCAGCTGGTCTTTTTTAGAGAGCTGTGCATTTATTCTGTTTTATTCCTAATGTGTTCAGTGCAGCTTTGTGATGTTGGGGAGCTAGCCTTGGGAGGAAGCAGCTGGTCTGACCCCATGCCGTCCATTGATGGGGAAGCTGTTTCCCTGGCAACGGAAACGATGAGAAACCAGAGAACAGCTCTTTTCCAGTTCATGTTTCTTTTTCAATCGGTGTTACAGGCACTCATTAGCTTCTTAGGAAGAATCACATAGCTCCTATCAATCCAAACTAAAGCTAAGTGGAACAGTGTAAATGTCACCAGTTTTCAAGGTTGTGAGCTTCTGAAGCCTGCTGCTATCAACATTAATTTTGTATTGAAAAATATTAACAAACTAGGATTATTATTTTTTTTCTCCCCTTTGAGAATTATTCATGGCACTGTATCAAAACAAAGAAGCGAGGAAAGACAGTAAAAATTGCTGCACTGGCTTTGCTTCACACCTTGAGCAGACGGCATTTATGTGTGCAAGAATGCAGGGAGAAGGGAGGTTTTGCAGCTAGATTAGGGCTGTAGAGCTAGTATACACGGTGAGACATATACCTGCTTTTTTATTAACTGTCCTGAAATTTTCGATTTCCATAGGAAAAGGAGAAGTTGAGAGACGAGAGAAGGAAACGGCAGCTGAGTCGGCATAGGGAGTTGACAGCAAAGACATTCTGTTTTTTTCATGCCTGTGCAAATAAGACCTGTGAGTTAGGGTCCACTACTCCTCACGTATGTTTTCACCCAGGGTACCGCCATTTCTCTGACATTTTGCAAATGTTTTTGCCTTGTAATGTCTTAGTGAAAATGACTGCGCGAGCTATAGGGGCAGTAATGAAGAGAGTCCAGAACTTTGTAACATGGGGGAAGAGGCTCCCTGCATCTGTTGTGCTTGGTGTTAAGAAAAACTCCATTTCTTGCTTTCTGATGTAAAGGTTAATAAACACAGAAATGTGAAACCAAAGCAGGCAACTCAAGAATTGGTTAATTCAGCAGAATTCTGATTTTATGCTTGTACAGAATATTTGAGTAGTTTAATTCATTCATAAAGTAAGAACAATTTTTTAAATTTTTATTTCCTCCAAAAAAAATGGCATCACCAGAAAAGTTTTGTGAGGCTTTGAGGACTCCCTGTGACCGCTCCCAGAATAGCTGCTCTTCCATGAGGGTGAAGGCCCTACTACCTGTCTGCGCATGTAATGGGGCATACGCGCTTTTTGCATTCTGTAATAACCTCATCTTACTAAAGCAGAAATGGTTGTTGCTTTTTGTAATGCTTCAGAGGAAACGTGCTCTTTCCTCTTATACAAGCTCTGTGAAACTGTACTTAATGCCAGCCCAAACTGGAAGGAGCTCTGGGAGTTTAAGTGTGTTGGATTTCATCGAGGGTTATGCAGGTAAGTGGCAGAAGTCTAAAAATCGTTATTACCAAAGCGTGACTGATTTCAGTGTTTCCGTCAGGTAGCAAATACACAGTGATTTGGGCCTCAGCTGATGGAGCTTGGTGTGGTTTTAGAAGTGGCTACAGTGAGCTGCAGCACCTGAGGGACTGGTGTAAAAACAGTCTTTGTGAGAGAAGCCTAGTATAATTGTCCAAATCCAGTATGTCTGGTTTGAGTGCATCAGAGATCAGTGCCCTGCTAAAATTCAGGCTGGATTTCTGCTGTTTCCTGGGGTAGCCTAAAATTTTGGGCATATTGTAAGATGCTGCTGACTGACCAGGTAGCGTGAAACACAAGGAATATGCACAGATTTCCAAAACCTAAATGTTAACCCTCCAAAGAACCTCTTCATTAATAAACTGATAAACTGAACAAACAAAATAAGTCATAGCTATGAATAGGCACCGTAAAGCTGTCATTTTTATAAAACAACTTTTTTCAAAAGCCCCATGCTTTCAAGCATTATGGTGATTACTAGATATAAATCATTATAATGGCGATCATGTTGTTGTAGGCAACACAAATACAGCATATTTTAATGTCTCAGTAACTGCTGTTCTTGTAGGTACTCAGTGGCTTGAACAGACCACCTACCTGATCTTTGGAGATGGATAACACCTGGGCTATGGCATTTTTATTTTTTTCCCTCTTATGAAGTGTTAAGGCTGCGAAATGGGTGTATATGAAAGGGTGCTTTACCTTGGATTGCAACATGATGAATTTTTATGCAACATCAGGCTCAGTTCATGTGAAACTAAAGCTCTTAAAGCCTGTAGACACTGATCTCCTTCAGAAAAGGTAGCATCCATCCTCCTGCCCAACCTGTAGTTTTGCTGCAGTGCCATTTTATGAGCAGGCATTTTTAAAACTTATGCTTTTGGTTGACCGTGTGTGTGTAACAAAGAATAAATACCAATTAGCTGTATTCAGTTAGAAGTTGTCTGTTGATGGGGGTCAGAGAGAGGATGCTGTGTCGATAGTTTATGGTTGTGATTCACTACAGCAGTTCATGAAGTCTGTAAAAAAAAAAAAAAAAGCAGCATTTGAACAGGGGAGAAAAGAAATTGAAGGAAGCTGGTGGCCAAAGTTCTAGCAGCAGCATGTTAAATATAAACATTAACCTTTTATTCTCATGGCTGTGGGTTTTTTTCGGTGAAGTACAATGTCTTTTCAGTAGCCGCCTGCTGCTTTGCTTTTGTTTTGAACTCCAGCATTTTAACATGTACTTTTCTGGGTGATGGAATAACAAATTCTTCCCAATACTGTTGTTTCTTATACTTCCAATAGCATCTCTGCAGAGGCAGAGACAAGTCTGATGTTTATTTTTTTCCTAATCTCTTCCTAGGTTTTCCCAAAATGAAAACTACAAATGTATTTGGTTTCCTCTCCAGCACTGTTATGCCTGACTCGTAAACTGCACTGCCAAATTAAATGTGATCAAAAAAACCCCTTCATAAAAATGCAAACAAAATGTGTTACTTGAAAGGCTTCCAGACTCTATGCTCTGCTTCTACTTTAGAAATGCACTGTAGATCAATTTGTTTTTTCTTATTATTTTGGGGATATAATCTGTTAGGCAGTGATCAAGGCGAATGTCTGAATGCAGCATGGCCATTGTGAGACTGAAAGAGATGAAGATAATGGAGTCGCGCATCACGTATTCAGCGGGGTTTCGGTGACAGTGGAAACCTGTTTCTCACTCTATTTGTTATTTGCAGGAACGGCTAGCCTGATAAGGCAGGAATCGTAGCTTGTGGAAGAGGACTGGGTAGCCTAAGGAGAAAATGTGTTTCAGGACTGGAGGAGCTGCAGTCTCGCCACTAGTGGCTCTGCTCCGGCGCTGCAATGATCATCGATCCGTTTTGTCATACCTGTTGATGAGGAACCTGTTTGAGGCCAGATGAGGAACACCAGTTGAACTAGATGCTGGTTGAGGCCCCATGGAGTTTAATCTGCTCTACAAATCTGATCAGCATTTTCACCAATTGTGGTAGTGCTGAATGAGGACATTAAAACATAGTTTGTAAGTAAAAGTCCACCACAGGAACCCTCCTCAACCCCACCCTTGTGTTGGAGTTGGAATAAATAGAATTGCAACAAAAAAATTAAGGATTCAATTGAAATACCGGACCTGTTCACCAAACGTCTATACCTCAGGTACAATCAAAGATAATTATTTAAACCAGAACTGACTCAGCAAGCTGTGATAAATATTGCCACAGCAAATATTAAGTTTTATACTGTATACATATATATGTACAGAGATATACAAAAGGTTGAAAAGTGGCACTTATCTGTCTTTCTAAGGGTTGAATGAAACTCCAGCTATCTGTGAAAAGTATCCAGTTGTTTCTTCCTTCCTTATATGCTTTTTTTTTGCTACAGAACTGCATTTACAGGATAGCTGTTCATTTCATAGACACTTACCCTGCAATGCAAGTTTAAACAGTCCCTCAGATTTTGGGAACTCTCTGGGCACTAGACTCTTGTTTAAACCGCTTAAAGTCTGTGTTGAAACAGCAGCTGAGAGGTGAAAGAATTGCTTTCTAGCAGAGTGTTGGAATGATGTGTAATGAGATGCAATTTGCCTAAATGTAATTGTACATTCTGAACGTTACAGTGCAGCTATCAGCAGAAATCCTTTCCTGAACAGCAGTGGAGACCTGAACTACACCAGCCCCAAAACCAGCTCTAAACGAGGGGATTGAAGTTGCTTGTGCCAGACCCAGCTTGCCACATCAAGAGCCTTCACCAGAGCATTAGTAGATCAGAAAGAGTGCCAGCACTTGGGAGATCGTGCAGACTGCCCTCGCTAAAGATTCATGTGCAGGCAAGCTTGAGGGGATGGAGAAATCTTGCATTTCCTAGTGGGAGGTGTTGAGTTAGAAAGGAGTTGAGCTTGGATTAGTGAGTTCCTAGTGGGTGGAGGTGCACAGCACCTGCAGCACTGTTAGCTTCCATTTGAAGCTCAGCTTCTTTGAAAGCTCTCCATGCTATGTCACTTCCCTGGGGATATTGTTTCAAAAAATAAGTGCTTAAGCATTGGAAGAAATGAAAATGATCTAGGATGGGATTTTCGTGTTGTATTTGAGGAAGACATTGTCTATGCAGCTGAATATGGGTGGGTTTTTTGTTGTTATTCTAGAATTTTTTTGTAAATATATGAAATCTAACCTAAAATCTAAAAAAAACCTTGCAAAAACACAGAAAGTGTTTGATTTGAAATGCAAAGTTCATTGGCTTGAAATAAGACTGATTTGCAACAACAAAAAAGGAGAAATCCCTCTTAGACAAAGAGTTGTCCTTATCCACTGAGACGCATGTGATCCATGAGCTCTTTGATTCAATTCGCATGAGGCAGAGATGCTTTCTAATTACTAAGAAATTAATTTGAAAACCAAAACATATACCCTTTTTGCACACACTAAACACCCGTCCTGTCCCGCACAAATTAGCAAACTGTGTGCTGCCTGTGGGTCCCCATAGGATAATTTACTGATACACATGACATTATCCATTTTGTACATGTTTCTAACATTTTAAAAATGCAGAAAAGAAAATATAGCAGCCCCCTGTTTGAGGCATGGAGCAAGTGAAGTATTTGGGAACCCCTCCTAAAGATACAGTACCTGGTGATGTTATATTTCTACAGCATGTCTACTCACCCAGTTATAGGACTTACCTAAACTCCAGAGGTAGCATTGTGACTAATTTCTTGTGTGTGACTAACACGCACACATTAACACACTAATATTATACCCTCATGCACAGTCTGAATTCTTCACAAATTAATTCAGCCTATTTTTATTGTGTTTTTGTCTCCTAAACTGTTACATATTGCAAACCAGGTAAGGGGAGGATCCCCCAGGGTCGTCTGGTCAAACCCTCTCTTAACAATGAAGGATTATTTAATACACTGTGTTTTCTAGTGCTTGTGCTAGCCTTCTTTTGAACATCTCTAATAATGAGGTTTCTACTGCCTATCGTGGAAGATTATTTCACATGGTAACAGATCTTGCCAGCAGGAAGTTTTTGTTATTTGTTTCCTAAAGCTCTTTATCACCTTTCAAATACTCTAGTGAGTCATATGCTCTTTGATAACTGTCTTGAAACATCTATAATGAATCCCCATCTAGAAGAAATGCATGAATTTCAGTAAGATGAGGATAGCTAATGATAGAAAATTGAATGAAGATGGAAGGATAAGGCTGAACAATGTCACAATGCATATTTTCTATCCGTGTATTCACAGTGAAAGGACAGAACAATTTACTACTTCTCTGAGCAGAAAAATACTCTTCCCCTTTCCCCTTATTTCTGATCAGAACTAAAGGAAGTGGATGGTTGATCTGCTCAGAACTGGCCATGACATTCATCCAAATTTAAAAAAAAAAACACCTTCCTTTCAAGTTCTTGAAATCAATCTTTATGAAATGCTTTGAATTTAGTAAGATCATATATGCTTAGAATAGAAATATAGTTATTTGAGACTCTTCCAGGAGACTTGTGCCTCCTGTTTTATGGGTTAGCTTAAGCTAGTCTTAAGAAACTTGATTTTATAGGAGGTAGAGGACTACTCTTATTTAAAACCAGTCATCCCTAGGGAATTTTAAATGCACATTCACCAGTTGATTTTAATAATGTTGGGAATGTTACACTACGGCAGCTGGGGGGCATGAGAGGGTCACAAAATTATATCCTAGCGATCAGATTTTTTTAAAGCTTTGCAAAATATAGTGTTTACACTAAATCAGTGATGAATTAATAGATATTATGGGGCCAGCTTCTATGTGTTGTTGACATAATTAAACAAAAAGAGACCGAGCTGAATTCAAATGAGAAATTTGAAAATGTAATATAGCTTAGGCTGCAATTTCCCAAAGTATCTCATTTATCTTCCATAGGTCTCTGCTGGTCTACGTTGGCCACAGGCTCGTCATCTTTAAAGGATTTGTAATAAGAACCAGGGAAATACACACTAAAGAAACAGGGCTTGGAGTGATGTTTCATCTTGGCTTACCTGCCAGAAGTGGAAAAAAAACATTTTGCTTGCTTTACAACACACTTACTGTACATTAGACTTGAAGTACAGATACCCTGGAGGGGGAGCTATGAAGGCAGAGCTGCAAAAATAGTCGGTGAAAGAGGAGTTTTATATGGCCCGTGCTACAATAGGAAATGGAAAGGGGAACGTGGGGATTTGAAACCTGTGTGCACAGGGGGTAATGGGAGAGCGAGGGGGGATGCATGAACTCATTGCGCAGCACATCAAGCTGCAGCTTAGGAAAAGGGAAGCAAGAAATCTGCATGCAAGGAGAAGGGAGAGAAAGGTGTAATGCAAGGGGGGGAGGCCGTTTGTAGCCTGTCTTAGCTTGGAGGTTGGTGTCACTTGGCTGAAAAAAGAGTGATTTGGCAGCTAATACAATTCTTACGACTACAGCCTTGTGTATGTGAAATGAAGTTAAATACTTAAAAGCAGCAGCGGTCATATTTGAAGGGGCCTTGATGGTATCCTGTTCTGCAGTTTTCCTTCATTTAAAGACACCGAGTGACCTCTAATCTCAAGAAACCTTGAGATGCAACTTCTGGAGCCTTTGGCCAGGTCTTTGGCCAGAATAAATGATGACAACTGTAATGGATGCCTTGAAGCAAGACAGATTTGTGCTGTTTGGAGCAGTTCATGAAACAGTTATAATAACTTTCTTCACATTGTATAATTTATTTATTTGTCTTCCATGGTCACCTGCTGCAGATATGTTAGCAAACAAGTTAATTTGAAGACTATTCATAGAAATATATTTAAGAGAATATTGCAAATACTATTTTTGGATGTACATCAGATATCTGGATCTAGGAGCTACGCTCTGCACGGTATAAACAGGTTATTTTATTCACTGAATAGTTTCAAGTTACTTTGACTAAGGAATTACAAATGTGCAAGAATCTTGTTATTATGTTCAGATTAAAAACTGAGTATTTTCTAAGAACTTAATGTAAAAAGATGTGAGGCACTTGAAGAAAATTCAAGAGTAGGGAGATGCCATATTTGCTAATGTATTTATTATGAACTATTTATTTAGGGCTTTTTTCCCAAAAAATACTAAGGCAGGAGGGGATAATGAATTATAAAATATATTCTTCTTCAGCCTAAGAAGGGCCTAAATGTGTTGTACTTCTAAATACAGTACTGTTGGTTGACAGCTTCTCTACTCTGAGGGCTGAAGGTCAAGGTAATACATTATTTATCTGAGAATATTTGTTGTTTATCCTGGAAAATATGGTGTGTTATATATATATTTATGTGCATATATATACACATATTTATATATATAAATTAAATAATATAGATATTTTTTTCCCCTCATGAGGTAAAAATGGGAAATACCGAGTATTCATCATGGTGAAGCAGGGTATAAGGGCATTGTTTTCCATGAGATTTACTGGAATTGAAAACCAGTTTTCAAAATGTGTCAGAACATTAAAAGTGGTTACTTTTGATGCTTATAGATAGGGCTTCTGGCATATTGAAAAAAATGGGAAATTCAAAGCACTGATGGATCCTTGAACATAAATATTGGGTAAATATTACCAAGCAAATGAAGATAAGTAATGTCAGATAATGACTGTCAAGTGGACAAGATGCAAATGAAGCTTAACAATGTTGGATGACAATTGTTAAGTGGACATGAACAAATCAAGATGAATGATGAGAGATGATGAATGTTGAGTAGGCAAGCAGCAAATGATGATAAACAATATCAGGTGATGTTTACTGAGCAGCTAAGAAGGAGAACAAATGGTTTACTCACTTTCTTGCATGTTTTGAATTTAGAATAACTATCTGACAATTAGATGACACCAAAAAAGCTTCCTGTAATCCTTTTTTTAAAGCGCTGCAAATGTATGCTGTTGTCTCCTGGTAGCTGACCTCCTCCTTGGATTTAGTTACAGTTGAGATATGCCCCTTGCAGTGAGCTCCTCATTTAAAGAACAGTGTCATGCTGTGGGTGCTAAAGGAAGCAGAAAGACTTATTAATGCTTCTTCATTGCATTCAGGCTTTTAAAAACATGAATCACTCTGGTTTTTTATGCTTACTTATTCCTCCCTTGTTGTTGAATTTTAAATTTAATTTACTTTGTGTTCTTTTCCCACAACAAACAAATAAAAAACCAAATTCTTGTTTCATTCAGTAATCTTAAGAAGGAATATTGTGTATAATATTGTCATATTTTCTACTTGGATTGGATCTAAACTTGAGCAAATTTAGAAGCTGAGTTTTAAGTCTTGAGTTTTACTGATGATGAGGGAGCCAAGCTATTGAGGTCCAAAATGAGAGGCAGCTGGAGGGATCAAAACCCACCTATTTGAGAAGAGCTTCAGTCTGATCATCTTAGGCATCTAAGCCAGAAAAACCTCAAGAGACAGCTTAATTGGGCTTCTTTCATTTTGGAGCACTTGGGCTCTTGTATCACTCAGTTGTTCCTCACGTGTTTGTGTGGTGTTCTGTCTGTAGCATCTGCTTTGGCAATGGCAATTAAGATTGCCTAGTTATTCTAGTTAAAATGCAGTGTTTTCTACTTTAAAGCAAAGCACAATGCAGCACTTGCCAGTAGTTGTCATGTGGTGGTATTCAAAATACTAAACTACTTGCCCATATTTGCATTCTTCCAGTCTTTCCCTCTTTCTCTATATTAAGTTAGACACAGTAGATTTAAAGTGTAATTTACCCTGCGTGTTCTTCTCTTCCCTGCACAGTCACTTCCACTGCCTCAAAGTGTTACACCATTCTTTTTTTTTTTTTNAGCCCCACAGCTGTGTTGTCCTGGTTCCTGGTGGTGATAGCCACCCTGGGGCACTCTGTATGGGGAGCTAGTCTCTGACTCCTTCCTCATCTCGCCATGGCTGAGTCACCTGCAGGTGTTAATTTTCCATCAGAGCTTCACTCTGGGTGACTCAGTTTTATAAGTCTGTGCTATTTTCCTCCATGGTCTCCAGTTAGATGTTGCAGAAGCAATGGGCAGGGTGTGATTCATACAGACTCCTTAGGCTGTTTCTATTGAGATTTGTATTTTTCCACATCAGCCTGCTCATTGTCACTTCATACCTGTTCTTTAGAAGAAGCAAAAAGAAAAACATTCTACCAGAAGTGTCTCTCTCCTTTCTCAGGTGGGTAGTTCCTCCCATAGTAATCACACTTTTTGACTGAACTACCCGAGCTCTTTATGGGATGAACCCACCTGCAGCCCATGGTTAATTTGCAGCCTGTCTGCCAGACAGCAGGCATGCTAACCTGCTGGTCTGGGGGTGGTCTGAAGAAGGTGGATGAAGGTCAGGGGTGGTGACACCAGCCCCTGCAGGTCTTATTGCTGTCTTCTGGTGTTTGGTATTTACTGCCCCACTGGATGGAGGAATGGTGGGTAATTATGAGGAAAAGCAAGTGTTTAAGGTGTTGGCTTTGCAGCATCTTCTGTGATGTCAGGAAGGGGCAAATCTGCCATTTTATGAAGCTTCTGTACGTGAGCTATGCAGGAGGATGTAGGGAGCTTTACCTTTCCCATCAGGTATGAAACACTGATCCAGAAACATGCTGGGCAGAGCGTGGGATTTGAAATCCATTTTTCCATCCTAAACAAGGCCTTGACAACAGCTATGGATGCACGGTCTGCTATGCCCCCGTATTGCTAAGGTCTGAAGTTTTCTCTTCTCAGTAACATCTCCCTTAGTGAGGAACCAGACTGGCTTTTGCCCTTTGTGAACCTTGTGAAACATGGAAAGTTTGGTCAAGCGTAGCCTTGGAGCTAAAGGTGCAGCTCCAAGTAGAACTGGTTAGCAATGGATTTTCCACTGTTTGGAAATTTGATATTTAACATTTTTAACTCTAACCTTGATAAAAAAGCCAACATATAATAGCATTTATAACTTTTTAGTCAGTTGAAATGTTTCAGTTTTTATTATAACTATTTAAAAGACAAGACTTTTAAACAAAGCAATTCTGGATTAGGCAATTAATCTTTCCATTCTGAAATTGTGAGAAAGGGTTGTTTTACCATTTACGTGGTTTCTTTTTATAGTGTTATAAAGAATTTCCTTCAAGATTGTTCAGTTAGTCATTTTTGATAAAGAAAATTTATACTGAAGCTATTTTTTGGCCAAATCTCAATTACAGAGAATATTTCTTTTAAAGATGATTGGCTCACTATATTACTGTGGAGAACTCTTTATTAAGTATTTTTTATGATTCACTGATATCCAGAAACTGAGTCTGTTCTCACTGTGGCCTGCCTATTGGAGTAAGTACAGTGACAAATTTAAATGTTAGTTAAGCATTTGGCTATAAGAAATATATTTTGTATATCACTTAAACTGAAAAACTCCTGAAAGAACCGGATCAGTGGGAAGCAGTGAAGTTTAATTAGTCCTTCAGTTATGTTTATATTTATGTGTTTGTATAGGAGCTATTGTTTTGTCTAAGTTTAAGCAGAATTAGTTTAACATCAAAATGTGATGATGTAAGTACCTTAATAAACTAGGACAATTTCAAAAGCAGTTACCTGATTAACTGGCCATTCTAAAACAGAGATGCCAATTAACATTATGGCTATCATGTACTGGCCTATATTGAAATATAGCAGCCAAAAAAATTGACATTATTATCTACTGTGAAAAAGCTAGGCTTAGAATTTCATGCCTAAAGTTGTCTTTTGATGTGTCCTTATTCTGTATAGTTGAAAAACTATGGAAAACTATTTTTCAAACAGTTAACTTTTAGAGGTATTGACTAAAAAAAAGGCTGAAAGTTTTCTCTACAATTAGTGGGAAAATATGGGAAAGTTTGGGTTGAATTCCAATGCAAATCAATGAATTCTAAAAGAACCCTTTATGTTACTGCAGCTGCAAATCCTCCACAAGGTCCACACACATTTTCCAGTCTAAGGAACATTAATGTAAGTGCATGTAATATAACAAGTTTTTTGTCATTGGCTTAACTTCTGCCAAATTCAGTGCCACTGGGCTCACTTCCCATAGTTTCTTGTTATCTCATTACTGCCTTACAAAGGGCATAGTCTTGAATAGTATAAAATGGACTTTCTTTGTTCCAATTTTGGCATGTTAATCCTTTGAAAGCAAGGATTTTCATACGGTAGGTTTGAGGACTCCCAGTACAGCATGAGTTGGTTCCAGGTCAGATCAAGTTTGGATGACATTTTCTTTCTTGTTTGTGATTGTAAGTAGTCAGATGTGTTTCTTGGATATTGGTCTTCCTATTTTGACAGCTTGGGAAAGAGAAAATTAGTAGATGATCGTTCAAAAATGCACCGGTGACATTAATTTGCAATGTTTTAGTACCATTCAATGAAATCATAAGACTTTTTGGTTTAGTAATTTTAAGCTTGGTGCAATTAATTTATGCAGCACTTTTCTTTCTAATACCACTACGTGCTATCAACCTGCCATTCAAACTTTTAAATCTCAATACCCTTCAGCTCAAGATCTTAGGCAGGTTTATGGATGGAAATTGAGCAACATGTTAGGAACATTGTTCAACACTCTTTTCTTGGTTTTATGTTCCTTTTATCTTTTCTTTTGTGTATTCTTTCTGGCTCTTCTCAGATATTTCAGGCCATAAAACAGCTAATGCAGGAAAGTTAAATATAGAAAAGGAGGCAACCTCTAAGTTTATGAACTTAGCATTCTTTTAGTTATTGTATGACCTTTCATAGGTATGCCAAGGTCTGTAATGATGAAAGCTATTTATAAAAATAGCAAAATGAAGTGCATATATATGCTACTGAATCAACAGAAAAATGTTGAATTATGCTCTAGTTGGTACAGTTTCATATTCTTTTATTCTGTAGTATAAAGCACCTTGGACTGCTGCTGGTTTGTGGGTTTTCTGTGTAACCTCTTTTTCTGTAGTGTTCTTGCCACTCCCTGACATTCCACCTCCCTGACACCTGTAAAAAGAGGTGAGATTTTATCAATTATCACTTCAAATATCATCAGAAAAATGGAACTGAAAGACCCCCCACCCCCTGAATGCCTCATACCATCAAAACATTAACACTTTAGAAAAAAAGACTATTTTCCACCATAACCAGCCGACAGTGTGGGAAGGAAAAAGAGGAAGTAATCTGGACTGTAGTCTTGGAAGACAAGTTCATCCAGAGGAAGAATTGTTTGCAAAACCACAGCGGTCCCTCAGATGCAAAAATTGGCAGAAATTCTCACTCTATATTTTTTTTGTATCTATACTCCTGATAAACCTTTATTTTAATTTAATCTGTATCCCCTGCAATTAGACTAGCAACATCACTTATTACTGGCTGGTATCTGCTGCTTCAAGGGATTTTGGAGAAAAGAGCAGATGATGACCTGCAAACAGGACTTCCCGTGCCAGCACTGTTGAAGCCACCCCACGCAAATGTTTAAAATCAAAGAGTCCATCTACTGACACATTAACCAGTTCCCTTAGGACACTTGTGTGGTAGAGAGACTGATCTGCTGATACAGATATGGAGGTTTCCTGTTTAGGCAGGAAAATAAATGGCTCTAATCCTGAAGAATGGGTATAAATATTGAAGTAGATTGAATTTAACAGACAACATGAAGTGCTAGGCTAAAGATGTACCAAGAGGTCTAAGTTAAACTCTTTGGCTAGTGACAATATATTCTTTTATTAAAATGTTTGTTCTTCAGTTCTTAAACTCTCTTATTGTAAATATACTGAGGGGAAGAAAAAAAAAAAAAAAGGACAGAACAGACTACTTGGCTTAAGTGCCCCTGGCCCTGTTGTTACCCTTAGCCTCTAACCTGAGCCGTGGAGTTGCAGGGCAGCATGGCTGGAAACGCGCGTCCCAATGGGCAGCGTGAGGTGCTAGCAGCGGGCACTTCCATACGGCACCGCTGCCCACGACCTTGTGTAGAGAAACACAATTCAGTGAAAGACAGAGCTTTTCTGGGCCTCTCATGTCCCTGGCCTTAAGCTTTAAAGTGCCAAAAAGAAAAGCAATTCTGATGGCCCTCTCATAGTGATTGCCTACCTGAATGAAACTGGGACTAATGAGGTCTTGATAGTGCACTCGTTACTCAGGCAAGGTTTTAATTAACTGAGGTGTCAGGTCCTTAAAGCCTTATCCTCAAGGACCTTCTTTCCTATGTGATGCTTCCTTTTAGCTTCCAATTTCAGAATTGATTACATTGAATGCAGGTACCTTCATTATTTTTTTTTTTATAATAGTTTTTCCTATTAAGATAAATGGCAGTTGTTTCTTTTTTCATCTTGTGATGTTTCAGTGCATGCTGTTGGCACAGTGAAATAATAAATAATATCTCACAAGATTTTTCTCAAGTTATGAGAAGGCAACAAAATTACAGTCAAGAAGCATCTTTTCTTTTTTTCTTTTTTTTTGGTGTTCTTTTCCTCTGGTGCTAACTGGTTATTAGTTCAAGCTCATGTCTGCCAAACCCTGTAGAATAAAATTTTTGAAGTAGCATCTGTCTCTTCTAACAACTTGTGTGGATTGCTGTGTGAATGAAATTTCTTTTGACTCACCTCCAGTTCCAAAAGTATTTGTGTGTTCTTATCTATTAAGAATTGAGTCTGCAAAAGATCTATATGCAAGCCTTTGTATGATAGACAAGAAAGGTTTACCTGAGGCATACTTTCCTCATACTATGAGCAAATCAATGCTGTGCCCTTGGAGTCATCCAAATCCCACAATGTAGCTCTTTTATAAACTTGTAAATTGCAGAAAAGCACTACATCTTTTTTTTTTTTTTT